>JAVIAB010000145.1:38035902-38080902 GCA_032433765.1 Megaustenia siamemsis | reverse complement strand
TGGGTCTACCACGGTTCGTTTGTCACTTCCTCTTATAATACATGCCTTCTTTGGTACATATTCTCTTGATATTTTTTTCCAGATTAGCAAACCATTTCACTTTTAATAATAATTCCGAACTAGAATGAGAAATAAAAATAAAATGACTTCCCTGTATATATATATATATATATATATAAAAGTAAAGTAACCCCGTCACGCCAAGTGGCGTATAGGGAATATGGTGTTAGTGACCATACATTTTACAGACCTTCAGTACATGATTTTTGGGGTAAAGTGGTCGGTGTTACGCCCGTGCCGCTTTACTTTCCCAGAAAAATATCCGAACCCATTAAAGGCTGGGTGAACTGGAAACCGTCGGTTGGGATCGAACCCTACCTCTTGTCCTTTGTAGTCCTGTTCACTAACCACTGAGCTATCGCGGCTCCCTATATATATATATATATATATATATATATATATATATATATATATCTGTGTTTGTCTTGCATGTTTCTTCCTGAAGGCCTATTGAACCGAAACGTTATTTTAATACATTTCGTTCACTTATTACGTAAAGATTTAACATATTTTTTCCTTTATATTTTATCTTCATTTCTCCCCTGGTTAATTAAACACTCCAATTTGGGGCCACGGTAACGTTTTTGAGAAAACCACACGACTGGGCTACCGACGTTCGGACAACCCGTGTTTGATTCCCCCTGGAAGCAGTGTGAGTTGTACTCGTGGTTGTAAAAGAAATACTTCCGCGGTCGACCCAAACGCTGACAGAAATGAGTATCAAAGTATTACTCTGGGAAGGTGAGGAATGCCGCCTCGCATCGTGAGTTTCGATGCTTGAAGCGACACTATCCAGAAGTCTCCGAACACTTGATGATAGGCGACCGAGCACAAATGGGTGAAAACTTGCGTGTTAAGACACCGATTCAAGTCTTGTACTTTACTTTTACCATTACCTTTACACTGCGTACAGTTGGTAGCAAAAAGAGAGCTATTTTCCAATATTAGGAAGAAACAATCATCATTTTTTGGCTGCCATGTCATGAGAAGAGAACAACTGGACTATATTGTAACAACTGAAAAAAATCGAGGGACGAAGAGATAGAGGGAAGCAAAGAGAAAAGATACCAGACAGCTTAAGCGAATGGCTTTGCAGAAGGTCAACAACTGAAATGATAAATAACTGTCGAGATCGAAAATTGTGGAGAGATACGATCACCTACGCCAGTAGGCCCGGTACTTGATGATGATGATGATGGTAGTTTATCGTTTTGTTGCAACTGCAATGTTTGGATATTTGAGATGTAACAATATCTGGTACACAACTACGTCATCGAGTTTCTAAAATTTTACTGATATAGCTAAAAAGGAAACATTCTATTTCTTTAATGTTTTTATTTCATTTATATTTTAGTACATTTCTATACACAAAGTAAGTACATCACTTTAGTACAAACATCCACAATTGAACAAGTGAAGGTTAGCTCATTATATTACGTCACGAATAAATTGGCAGTTTATTATTAAACAATGTTGAACGCATAAAAGAAATTGGGGTTCAAAGGTCAAATAAATACTGAAGGTTTAAAGGTCACACGCATTTTTTTGCGCATATAATGACCTCGATTAACCTTCCTGTCTTGTTGATCGTTTTAGCAGCTAGAAGACACGACTTCCGGGTATGGGGAAAACAAGACTGTTTTGTCTGATATAAAGTAACTTTGTTAAACAATTATGTTATTTCATACCAGTAGTGACAATCATATATATAAGGTAAAAGTAAACGTAAAGGTAACAATACGGGTAAAGTACGAGACTTGAATATCAAAAGCAAGAGGAGCTTTTGTTGCACTGGGAAACATATGGAAGTCCAAAGAAATTAGGTTAAATACAAAATTAAACATTTCCAACTCCAGTGTTAAGTCAGTTCTATTGTATATATATATATAGAGAGGCAAGAGCAGCAGGAATCGGCTCCCTCAATGAGATAGAACTGCTTGCACAGAACAGAGACAGATGGCGAGATTTGATAAAATATCTTTAAAAGAAAACTGCTAGAACAAAAATTCATATAGGAGAAGGTGTATCTTGGTCTACGCCCTATGGGCCGGTTACGGCTCGAAAGGTCAATAGATATATATATATATATATATATATATATATATATATATATATATATATATATATATATAAGTAAAGTACCCCCGTCACGCCAAGTGGCGTATAGGGAATATGGTGTTAATGACCATAATTTTACAGACCTTTGGCACATGATTTTTCGGGTAATGTGGTCGGTATTACGCCCGTGCCGCTTTACTTTCCCAGAAAAAGTCCGGTACCCATTAAAGGCTGGGTGAACCGGAGGCCGTCGGTTAGGATCGAACCCTACCTCTTGCCCCTTGTAGTCCAGTTCACTAACCACTGAGCTATCGCGGCTCCCAGTCCTATTATATGGCTGTGAAAAATGGAGAACAAAATTGACAATCATGAAGATACAGACTTTCTGAAATGGATGCTTACACAGAATAAAAGGATGGAAATGGCAGGACAAAATCACTAACATAGAATTATGGAAATGTACAGGTCAAATATCAGTGGATAAAGAGATACAGCGAAGCCGATGGCGCTGGATAGGACACACACTGCGGAAACCAACTGAGAGTATTACACAACAGGCCCTTTTTGGAATCCCCAGGAGAAAAGACAAAGAGGAAGACCAAGGAATTCTGTGAGAAGACAGTACGAAGAAGAGATGAAGATGATGGGGTAGACATGGAATGATCATAAAAGAATGGCAAGAAACAGAACGACTTGGAAAGTGTTTGTTGAATACCTTTGCTCCACAGGGAGCTGAAAGTGTTTGTTGAAGACCTGTGCTCCACAGGGAGCTGAAAGTGTTCGTTGAAGACCTATGCTCCACAGTGAGCTGAAAGTGTTTGTTGAAGACCTATGCTCCTTAGGGAGCTTAAAGTGTTTGTTGAGACCTATTCTCCACAGGGAGCTGAAAGTGTTTGTTGAAGACCTATGCTCCACAGAGAGCTGAAAGTGTTTGTTGAAGACCTATGCTCCACAGGCAGATGACGTGTTTGTTGAAGACCTATGCTCCACAGGGAGCTAAAAGTGTTTGTTGAAGACCTATACTCCACATGGAACTGAAAGTGTTTGTTGAAGACCTATGCTCCACAGGGAGCTGAAAGTGTTTGTTGAAGGCCTATGCTCCACAGGGAGCTAAAAGTGTTTGTTGAAGACCTATGCTCAACAGGGAGATGACGTGTTTGTTGAAGACCTATGCTCCACAGGGAGCTAAAAGTGTTTGTTGAAGACCTATACTCCACATGGAACTGAAAGTGTTTGTTGAAGACCTATGCTCCACAGGGAGCTGAAAGTGTTTGTTGAAGGCCTATGCTCCACAGGGAGCTAAAAGTGTTTGTTGAAGACCTATGCTCCACATGGTGCTGAAAGTGTTTGTTGAAGACCTATGCTCCACATGGAACTGAAAGTGTTTGTTGAAGACCTATACTCCACAGTGAGCTGAAAGTTTTTGTTGAAGACCTATGCTCCACAGGGAGCTAAAAGTTTTTGTTGAAGACCTATGCTCCACAGGGAGCTGAAAGTGTTTGTTGAAGACCTATGCTCCACAGGGAGCTGAAAGTGTTTGTTGAAGACCTATACTCCACAGGGAGCTGAAAGTGTTTGTTGAAGACCTATGCTCCACAGGGAGCTGAAAGTGATTGTTGAAGACCTACACTCCACAGGGAGCTGAAAGTGTTTGTTGAAGACCTATGCTCTACAGGGAGCTGAAAGTGTTTGTTGAAGACCTATACTCCACAGGGAGCTGAAAGTGTTTGTTGAAGACCTATACTCCACAGGGAGCTGAAAGTGTTTGTTGAAGACCTATACTCCACAGGGAGCTGAAAGTGTTTGTTGAAGACCTATACTCCACAGGGAGCTAAAAGTGTTTGTTGAAGACCTATGCTCCACAGGGAGCTGAAAGTGTTTGTTGAAGACCTATACTCCACAGGGAGCTGAAAGTGTTTGTTGAAGACCTATACTCCACAGGGAGCTGAAAGTGTTTGTTGAAGACCTATACTCCACAGGGAGCTGAAAGTGTTTGTTGAAGACCTATACTCCACAGGGAGCTGAAAGTGTTTGTTGAAGACCTATACTCCACAGGGAGCTGAAAGTGTTTGTTGAAGACCTATACTCCACAGGGAGCTGAAAGTGTTTGTTGAAGACCTATGCTCCACCGGGAGCTGAAAGTTTTTGTTGAAGACCTATACTCCACAGGGAGCTGAAAAGATAGAAGAAGAAGAAGGGACTTGAATGGGATTCTTAGCACACGAGTTTTCACCCATATGTTACTGTTGCCTATCCGAAATGTTCGAAGACTTCTGGACAGTGTTGCTTCAAGCATCGAATTTCACCTTCCTAGAATACTACTACCCTGGTACTCATTTCTACCAAGGAGTGATGTCGATCGCAGGGGTTTTTGTATTTTTCCAACCACGAGTACAACTCAATTTGCTCCCAGCGGGAATCGACCACGGGTTATCTGAACGTTGGTAGCCGCCCAGTCGGGTGGGTTTCCCAACCAGACTCCTGAAGCCCCCAATTAATATTACTCACATATTGATATATATATTTGTTTGATACGTCTGTTTACTTTGCATATAACTTATCATCATAAAATATCGGGCCTGCTGGCGTAGGTGATCATGTCTCTCCACAACTTTCGATCACGACAATTATTTATCCTTTCTGCCGTTGACCTTCTGCCAAGCCATTCTCTTAAGCTGTCTGGTATATTTTCTCTTTGCTTCCCTCTATCTCTTCGTCCCTCAATTTTCCCAGTTGTCACAATATATTTCCACTGTTCCCTTCTCATTACATGGCCAAAAATGATGATTGTTTCTCCCTTATATTGGAAATTAGCTCTCTTTTTGCTTTAACCTCTTTCAGGACTCTTTTTTTCATTGCTCTTCTTAGCTGTCCATAGTATTCTCAACATTCTTCTGTAAAACCACATTTATATAATTTATAGACATCTATTTTATAATATATATATATATGTTTATGTTATGTATAACCTGTGGATATCTACTTATGTTATATATAATCTACTGAAGGGAGGTCAAAAAGTAATGCACACCAATTTTTTTCTCGGCTAATAATAAAGATAGGAATATGAAATTTTGCACACTTGGAATATGACTTGTTCCAATTTTGTGCACCAAATTGCACAGCATTCTGATAAATATTACGCAATCTATGAACCGTTAAAATGGAGCTTGTCAACAATGTCCGTTACAAACAGCGAATTGTCATAGAATTTCTGGTTGCGGAAAAAGAAACTGTGGCAAACATTCATAAACGACTGTGTGCAGTGTACAAATGTTCTGCAGTCGATAGGAGCACAGTTAGTCGCTGGGTTCAGAGAATTAAAGCTGCAGAAAGTGTACGAGTGGAGCTGCATGATTTACCGCGTTCTGGACGTGTTACCTCGGCTACCAGCACAGACATGTTAAACCAGGCTGATGCCATTATTCGTAAGGATAGGCGTATCACTAGTCAGCAATTGGCATTGCAGCTTACAGTCAGCAAGGGAAGTGCAATCGCAATTTTTAAAACTCTCGGATATTCAAAGATTTGCGCTCGATGGGTTCCTCGGTGCCTAACAAATGATCACAGAGTTCAAAGGAAAACATTGTGTTCTGAATTGTTGGAGCGTTTCGGTGTTGAAGGAGAAATGTTTTTGTCAAAAATTGTTACCGGTGACGAAACGTGGGCACATTATTATGAGCCTGAAACAAAAATGCAGTCAATGGAATGGCATCATCCGCAGTCACCAAAAAGAAAAAAAATTCAAAACATCTCCATCAGCCGGAAAGGTGATGATCACTGTCTTCTGGGACATTGATGGTGTGATTCTTGTTGATGTAATGACAAGAGGTGAGACAATCAACTCGACAGCTTACATCAATACACTGACAAAACTCAAAAATCGGTTCCACAGAGTTCGGCCTAATAAGCCATCTGCAGATTTGTTGCTTCAACATGACAATGCACGCCCTCACACAAGTCTGGTAACACGGGAACCAGTCAACAAATTTGGTTGGACTGTACTGCCCCATCCTCCTTACAGCCCTGATCTGGCTCCCTCAGATTTCCATCTGTTTGGACCACTCAAAAAATTCCTGCGTGGGACACACTTTGACAATGATGAGGATATGATCCGTGCAGTTAGAAAATGGCTACGCGAGCAGGACAAAACTTGGTACAAACGAGGCATTCATGACCTAGTTTCGCGTTGGCGTAAGGCAATACACTTGGACGGAGATGATGTTGACAAATAGGTAGTGTCATGGGGATGTTCAGCTACAATCGGTGAAAATTTCACACATTTTGCCCGAATAGTTTCCGAGAAAAAAATTGGTGTGCATTACTTTTTGACCTCCCTACGTACATATAACCATTCCTTTTGTCAACAAGTGCCCCCAAGATTATGCTGATCTATAACATATTGTAGCCAGACTGGCAACTCTATATTTAATATATATTGCCTCTGGCATCTTGACAGACGGTTGGTAGCAAGCAATCATAATTTGTCAGTAAGTAAAAGTAAAGTGACCCCGTCACGCCAGGTGGTTTATAGGGAATCCGGTGTTAGTCACCTAAAATGAAATGAAGAACTGAGAAAAAAGCTAGGAATAGCTCCCGCCATAAAATATATTAGAAAACAACAGATAAAATAATTGGACCACGTGACAAGGCAGAAAGATCAAAGAACAACACAACGAGCCTTCCGTTGTGAGAACACCAGACCCAAGGGTCGACCACGAAAAAGATGGATAGATGGAATATTAGAAGCACTAGGAAACATAACAGCAGCAGAGGCGAACAGATGAGCAAAAGACCGCAAATTATATCTCCCCTCGACGCTGAAAGACAAATGAGGAAGGAAAGAAGAAGAAGAAGAAGACCATACATTTTACAGACCTTCAGCATATGATTTTTGGGGTTATGTGGTCGGTATTACGTCCGTTTTGCTTTACTTTCCCAGAAAAAAATTCTGTACCCATTAAATGCTGGGTGAATCCGGCAGCCGTCGGTTGGGATCGAACCCTACCTCTTGTCCCTTGTAGTCCAATTCACTAACCACTGTGAGCTATTGCGGCTCCCTATAAGTTTTCAGTAGTTTGGTAAAAATATTAGTGTCTTATGCTGGATACTGCTTTGTTGAACAGCTTCTATCGTGGTTGAATCTGCCAATATTGAATAGACAGATTCGTCCCCAGAATGAGCAATATGTATATGTGGTGCCTGGTGTCGTCTCTTTTCTCCTGCGCCTTTTGTCTTCTGAATTAATATCAGCACTGCCTGGAAAGTTGCTGTTCCATTTGTTATTTTTGTTCTCCATGTGCTACAATCTGCAGCCAGATTTTGTCAGTTTCTTTCACTGATAGACAATTCCCTCTAGGAAGCCCTGTGAGAACACCAGACCCAAGGGTCGACCACGAAAAAGATTGATCGGTGGAATATTAGAAGCACTAGGAAACATAAGAGCAGTAGAGGCGAACAGATGAGCAAAAGACTGCAAATAATATCTCCCCTCGACGCTGAAAGGCAGATGGGGAAGGAAAGAAGAGGAAGAAGAAGCTCTGTAAACATTCTTATATCTCAGCCTGCTCTTTCCGTTCCTAGGTTTGCCGCACAATATTTGTTTGGAAATACGATTGTTTGTCATTCTTCTTATATGGCACAGAGACCTTAGTCTACGACTCCTCTAAGTGTTGCAATGATGGATGGAAGTTTGGATCGTTGACAGACACTAAAGTTGGTTACTTTGTTCTGCCATTTGATGTTCACAGTCTTTCGAGGGCAATATGAAAGCTGTTTAACCTTTTCTCCTGCACTGCATAGGTAGTCCAAGTTTCTGATCCGTATAGAACTGTACGAAGCACATAACTTTGGTAAATTTGAATCTTAGTCCTGAGTGTTAATTCGGTGTTGGCCCATGGTCTATCTTTAAGTTTACCAAATGTAGAAGTTGTTTTTTCAATTCGGGAATTTATTTCTTCTTCAAGGGAGACCTTGGCTGTGACCATAGAACCGAGAAAGGTGAACTTTCTCACAGATTCAAGTGGTGTGTTATTTAATGATATAGCAACGGATGTGGTTACACCTTGTTGAAGCACCACAGTCTTCTGTATACTTATTGACAGGGAGAATAAATCACATGACATTGTTAAACTGTCAATCAATGACCGCAGGACATCCTCATTGTGACGGACTCATAGTGACGGACTCATTATGACGGACTCATTGTGAAGGACTCATTGTGACGGACTCACCAATTAGTGCGGCAACAAATAGAGGTTCCTTGATTATGGTCTCATCATCATCATGTGCCATATCGGTTGGTGTTGGCGATTATGTCCTTCAACAAGTTTCTATCCACAGTAAAGTAAAATAAAATAGAACCCCGTCACGCCAAGTGGCGTATAGCGAATATGGTGTTAGTGACCATAATGTTTATAGACCATCGGCTATTGGGTTCGGGGGTACTGTGGTCGGTATTACGCCCGTGCAACTTTTACTTTCCCAGAAAAAATCCGGTGCCAATTTAAGGCTGTGTGAACCCAAGAGCCGCGATCAGGATCGAACCCTACCTCTTGTCCTTTGTAGTCCAGTTCACTAACCACCGAGTATCGCGGCTCCTCTATCCACAGTTATGTTGTTGACTGTTTTCCATGCCATGACACCAAACTATCTAATATTTTCTCACGTTATCGGCCGCGATCTCCTTTTCCCTTTATTGTGCCAGTTGTAACCAAGTATTCCAACTTCCCCTCTTCTCATGGTGTGCCCGAAAAAATGTTGATTGTTTCTTTCTGATGTTTTTTACGAGCTCTCTTTTTGTGTTGGTCTCTATGAGAATAGGGTCTCAGTTGTTTTAAATTTTGACCTCAAACGTGTTAGATTGAATAAGGAGCCTGTCAGATCTTGTACGGATGTAGATGTCTCCAGAGACGGTTTCAAATGCATTATGTGGAAGGACAGTGAAAAATATTCCGAATAAGACAGAGGCAAGAACACATCCTTGTTTAACTCCATTTTACTCAAATGGATGGGAAGATCTACCGTCGAACCGGAGAGTGGCAAACATTGTTGTGAAACGACTTGATCATCTTGAGTAATGTATGAGGGCAGCCAACATTTTCCAGCTCCCTGTATAGACCTGCTCTGCTCACGGTGTCAAAAGTCTTTGTGAGATCAGCGAACGTTATAAATAGAGATCTTCTCTGTTCTTTATGTGACCAGCGAAGGTTATAAATAGAGGTGTTTGTTCCTTGTGAGATCAGCGAAGGTTATAAATAGAGATATTCTCTGTTCTTTATGTGACCAGCGAAGGTTATAAATAGAGGTGTTTGTTCCTTGTGAGATCAGCGAAGGTTATAAATAGAGGTGTTTGTTCCTTGTGAGATCAGCGAAGGTTATAAATAGAGATCTTCTCTGTTCTTTATGTGATCAGCGAAGGTTATAAATAGAGGTGTTTGTTCCTTGTGAGATCAGCGAAGGTTATAAATAAAGGTCTTCTTTGTTCCTTGTGAGATCAGCGAAGGTTATAAATAGAGGTCTTCTTTGTTCCTTGTGATATGAACGAAGGCTATAAATAGAGGTCTTCTCAATTCCTTGTGATATCAACGAAGGCTATAAATAGAGGTCTTCTCTATTCCTTGTAATATCAACGATGGCTATAAAAGAGGTCTTCTCTATTCCTTGTAATATGAACGAAGGCTATACATAGAGGTCTTCTCTATTCTATTCCTTGTGATATGAACGAAGGCTATACATAGAGGTCTTCTCTATTCTATTCCTTGTAATATGAACGAAGGCTATACATAGAGGTCTTCTATATTCTATTCCTTGTAATATGAACGAAGGCTATACATAGAGGTCTTCTCTATTCTATTCCTTGTAATATGAACGAAGGCTATACATAGAGGTCTTCTCTATTCCTTGTGATATCACCGATGGCTATAAAAGAGGTCTTCTCTATTCCTTGTAATATTAACGATGGCTATAAAAGAGGTCTTCTCTATTCCTTGTAATATTAACGATGGCTATAAAAGAGGTCTTCTCTTTTCCTTGTGATATGAACGAAGGCTATACATAGAGGTCTTCTCTATTCCTTGTGATATCACCGATGGCTATAAAAGAGGTCTTCTCTGTTTCTTGCATTTCTCCTGCAGTTGGCGGAGAGTAAAAATCATATCAGTGGTTGACCGTCCAGCTCTAAACCCGCACCGGGACTTTGGAAGGATCCGCTCTGCCAGTTGATGTAGGCGCATTAAAACAATTCTTGCAAATGCCTGTCCAGTTATACTCAAGAGGAAGATGCCCCTATAGTTGTTACAATCACCTCAGTCACATTTATTCTTGTATAACGTTACAGTCCTGGCATCCTTCATGACCTGGGGTATATCTCCACTTCTCCAGCATTGGACAAGGAGTTTGTAGAGGTAGGACAGGTGTGTTTCAAGATTTTCCTTGAGTATTTCAGCTGGGATGTTGTCGTTACCAGAAGCTTTTCCACTTAAGAGGTTGTGGATGACATCATGAAGTTCTTTCTCAGTAGGTTCATTGTCCAGTTCAGTCAGCACTGAGAGGTTGTGGATGACATCGTGAAGTTCTTTATCAGTAGGTTCATTGTCCAGTTCAGTCAGCACTGAGAGGTTGTGGATGACATCATGAAGTTCTTTCTCAGTAGGTTCATTGTCCAGTTTAGTCAGCACTGAGAGGTTGTGGATAACATCATGAAGTTCTTTCTCAGTAGGTTCATTGTCCAGTTCAGTCAGCACTGAGAGGTTGTGGATGACATCATGAAGTTCTTTCTCAGTAGGTTCATTGTCCAGTTCAGTCAGCACTGAGAGGTTGTGGATGACATCTTGAAGTTCTTTCTCAGTAGGTTCATTGTCCAGTTCAGTCAGCACTGAGAGGTTGTGGATGACATCATGAAGTTCTTTCTCAGTAGGTTCATTGTCCAGTTCAGTCAGCACTGAGAGGTTGTGGATGACATCTTGAAGTTCTTTCTCAGTAGGTTCATTTTCCAGTTTAATCAGCACTGAGTATTTTGGGACTAGCTGGTTTAGGAGTGGGCTTGCTGGTCTGTCTACAGAATATAGACTTGAGTAATGTCCTACCCATCTACCCAACTGTTTAATTTTGTCATTGATAGGCTCACCATTTACACCTTTTAAGGGAGCAGTTGCTGAGATGTTTGGGCCTAGAGCTATCTTAATGTGGTTCTACATAGTTCATGAGTCACCAACTTACTGGATCACAGAGCACAGATTTGACCAGTACTCATTCCTGTAGAGCACAGATTTGACCAGTACTCATTCCTGTAGAGCACAGATTTGACCAGTACTCATTCCTGTAGAGCACAGATTTGACCAGTACTCATTCCTGTAGAGCACAGATTTTACCAGTACTCATTCCTGTAGAGCACAGATTTGACCAGTACTCATTCCTGTAGAGCACAGATTTGACCAGTACTCATTCCTGTAGAGCACAGATTTGACCAGTACTCATTCCTGTAGAGCACAGATTTGACCAGTACTCATTCCTGTAGAGCACAGATTTGACCAGTACTCATTCGCACATCTCCTTGATTCCCGTTGTACTTCTGCTCCTGCTTGTTTGAATTTGTCTTGTAGTTTTGGCATGGGTAGTTCTTTAAGATAAGAAAGGCCCTGTACTTCTTCTCTACAAGTGGCATCGAGTTTCATCGAGTTTTATCGAGTTTTCTTGAACCCAAATCTTGGTGGAGTGTTGATCTGTACCAAAAGAAGAGATTGCAGTCATGGGTGAGCAATGTTAGGAAAAATAAAAAAAATGGTATGTAAGAAGCTTTACGTGATAAGTGGACGACACAGACTAAACAACGTTTCGGCCCAATAGGCCTTCATCAGGAACAAACAAAAAAAAACACACAAAACTAATAACGAAACAACCAAAAACAAAAACAATCGAAATGTGTTAAAGAAAACAAAATTAACTATCCTGTCAAAACCAAAATGAAATAGCAACCAAGTGCGGCTGTCGTGAACGTCGAAAAACGTGCAAAAATGTGCGCAAATGCACACAGAACCAGGGGAGTTCACACAGGGGTCAGTGTGCAAACACAAAGGAGAAATAATCGAATAGTAGACTAACAGGGGTTCAAATGGCGGTGAGAGTGAGATGTCTGAGAGTGGGCAATGTTAGCCAGGTCCATGAATCATCTACATTGTCTAGGTCTTCAACTTTCTCCGTGAATTTATGGAAGGCAGTTTTGAATAGGACTTGTATATCGAGTAATTTTGTGCAGATATATTATTAATCTTTGGCCTGGATGGTTCTCTGATTTGTGTATCGCTTTGGTTGCCGCCTTCACTTTACTTATGACAAGTGCCTGGCCTGAGTCACAGTCTGAGCTATTGTATGTTCTTTTGTTTTCTAACATAATTTAAGTGCTGTCTGTGAACTAGGTCAACGTCCAGCTGGTGCCATTGTCTGGACCTTGGGTGGTGCTATGTTGCTTTTTTCTGGTTCTTGACGCTGAAGAAGGCATTGGTAGCACACATGTTGTTATGAGAACACAATCCTAGAAGTCTCTGACCATTATAATTCATTTTACCAATATCGTAATGACCCAGGCATGATGGCTACGAATGATGGTCAGATCTGATGCGTGCATTTAGATCACACAGTACGTGAAGCTGTTCTACTTTGGGGACTGAATCCAAGGTAACTTGGAGCATCTCCTCAAATGTATCTTTATCTTCTATTGTTGGTAATTATGTTCTGATGATTTTGATTGATCCAGCTTTTCAATGGACATTTAATGATATTATGTTGACTATTGCAGGATTACTTTCACATCAAGAGAAGGGTACTGGTACTATTACCCTGACCTTCCTTCCTTCCTTCCTTCCTTCCTTCCTTCCTTCCTTCCTTCCTTCCTTCCTTCCTTCCTTCCTTCCTTCCTTCCTTCCTTCCTTCCTTCCTTCCTTCCTTCCTTCCTTCCTTCCTTCCTTCCTTCCTTCCTTCCTTCCTTCCTTCCTTCCTTCCTTCCCTTCCTTCCTTCCTTCCTTCCTTCCTTCCTTCCTTCCTTCCTTCCTTCCTTCCTTCCTTCCTTCCTTCCTTCCTTCCTTCCTTCCTTCCTTCCTTCCTTCCCTTCCTTCCTTCCTTCCTTCCTTCCTTCCTTCCTTCCTTCCTTCCTTCCTTCCTTCCTTCCTTCCTTCCTTCCTTCCTTCCTTCCTTCCTTCCTTCCTTCCTTCCTCCTTCCTCCTCCCTCCCTCCCTCCTCCCTCCCTCCCTCCCTCCCTCCCTCCCTCCCTCCTCCCTCCTTCCCTCCCTCCCTCCCTCCCTCTCTCCCTTCCTTCATTCCTTCCCCCTACCTTCCTCCCTCCCTACCTCCCTCCCTTCCTTCATTCCCTCCTTCCCACTACCTTCCTCCCTCCCTTCCTTCATTCCTTCCTTCCCCCTACCTTCCTTCCTTCCCCCTACCTTCCTTCCTTTTTTTCTTTCTTCAAATAACGGACATAAAACGACGAAGTAGATGACTACTTTCTATCAATTAATGTTATAAATGCTGTGTCTCGCTTGTCTACCTTCTTCATCAAGATTTATTTGAAATTTTGTTTGCTCTTTTTTTTTCTCTCACGATTTTACATTTACTTTTATTTCATTAAAAAGCACACTTTTTATGCGTATAAAACTCATAACTTTTCTAGTTCTATCTTATATTTTTCAGCCAATTGTCCATACTATTTAACTATAATAAAAGTAGTATAATGTTTTATACCTTTTAGCACAGGTGATAATATCATTCCACAATCTTCTATCTACACTGCATCTTTTCAATTCTGTTCTTGACTGTTGTCCATGCTATGACACCAAGCTATCTTGTAGCTTCTCTCTTTGTCGTCCTCTATCTCTCTTTCCCTGTATTTTGCCAGTTGCATCCAAGTATTCCAGCTTCCCTATTCTCATGACGTGCTCGAAATATGTTGATTGTTTCTTTCTAATATTTTTTTATGAGCTTTTTTTTTTGTGTTGGCCTCTTTTAGAATTTTCTCATTGGTCTTTTTATCTGTCCAGGGAACTTTCAACATTCTTCTGAGAAATTCCATCTCTGTGGCTTCTAATCGTCTTTTCATTTCTTTGTCCACTGTCCATGATTCGCATCCCTAGGTCAGAATTGACTCCATATAGCACAGATAAACTCACTTTCTGACTTCTTTAGACATAGACTTGTTGAACAGGAAGTTTTTAATTATCTGAATTGCTATTTTGGCCTGGGCTATTCTGGCTTTCATTTCTGTGGTGCATCTTCCATCTGATGTTATTATTGCACCCAAGTATTTGAAGCTTTGCACTTAGTTTCACATTTTATGTTGCACAAAGACGATTATGCTTTTTTCTTGATAAATCATAGAGTGAATTAAACAGGTGTGGAAGCTCATTTGTAGCATGCATGTTGTTTAGTACATGAACTTGTTTGTTAACAGTAGCTTTAACATGTCATTTTGTGTGTGCTGCTTAATAGTTCCTGCATTTTCTTTGTTTTCTTTTCAGGATATCAAGTGTAGCTGCTGTGGAAGGTTAGCCTGAATCTCGTCTTTATTTAAATAATGAATTTGCTAACATACTTTATTGTAGAAAGAATATACGTTTTTTTTTTTATTTAACAAAAGCTTTGTTTCTAAACCTTTAATATTTCCTAATCAGATAATTCACTCCACGAAGGGGAGTGTAGAAATATTAAAAGATTCAGATGTAGCTACCACCAACATTAATTACGTGTGAAGATACTGAGTCCTAACTTAGTTCTGACGATAACATATCCTCCAATCGTCAAGTAGGTACATAGATGAAATCGTCGATTTGCCAGGTTGCAATTTTGATTTGGAAAAAGTAGCCAAAATCAAGTGTATTAGTCCCTAATTTATATATTTGACTGTGCCAGAATAATAATTGTACAGATAAGAATCTTATTGCTCAGTTTTTTTAGGGCAGCATTAATTCTCTTGTCTTCGCAATTTAAGGAGTGTGTTTACGAACGTTTATTGCTAAATCTATTGACTAAGACACATTCGGCTTATATCGTCATTAGGATTAGGCTGTTTCTTTTGCCGTTAATTACTAAATATCATTGATTTATAATCGCTGGTCCTTACCTCTACATCTACATCCATTGGTTACTGATAATTCTGATAATTAGGCACGTATTTCCGGTGAGATCAGTCGAGTATTTTCGGACAGTTCTTTATGAAAGTATTAATTAAATTTGTTGTTAATTGCTGATTTTATACTTGAGAAATGTAATAATATATTAGCTGTTGTAATTAACAAATGCATGTTGCTGTGCACTAACTTTCCAAATTATGAAATAACGAACGGTAAATAATAGTTACTGTGTTTTCTGCATGGGAGAATTGTGTGCAAATATTTGGTGTAGACTTTTGTGTTGGGTATTTGTTGGTTCTCTACTTTAGTAGCCAGTGTGAGCTGTTTGTGGATATATAAAGTTATCGTGCGATGTCATAACTGATATCAAGCGAAAGGAGACCTCCTGTGAATTTAGCGTTAATCGCAGCCTGTGGATATAAGGTTGATTGCAACCTGTGATGTAGCATTAATTGTAACCTGTGGATATAACGCTGAATGCAACCTGTGAATCTATCGTTAATTGCAGCCTGTTGATATATCGTTGATTGCAACCTGTGATGTAGCGTTAATTGCAACCTTTGGATATAACGCTCATCGCAACCTGTGAATATAGCGTTAATTGCAACCTGTGGATATATCGTTGAATGTAACCTGCGAATCTAGTGTTCACTGCAACCTGTGGGTTTAGCGTTGGTCACAACCTGTGAGTTTAGCATTTTCGGTGACGCTAACGTAATCGTGAGACTTTATAGCTGGACACAAAGGGTCCGGAACCCACTTCTGGGTCTGACGTGTGCTATAATTACTCAAACTGGCGGTGCATTAATCTTGTGATGTGATAACTGGACACACAGATACCAGGAACCTACCTGTGGGTCTAGTGTTGATCAAATTGTCTCTGTTATCTTAAAGGTTATGGTGGCTACCTTGCTAAATGGTGTTTGGGGGTTTGTTAGGGAGTCGTCCATCTGTGAATTTCAGAAGAGTCATGGCTACTTTTACCCACCAAGTGACAAACCTGGCATCATCCTCTTCTTCAAACGCATCATCACCATCCCCTCCCTCGTTGGCGTGGACACTGACTCCATTGACCCTGTCATCGGCTGTTATCTTTGCTTGCCTTATCTCGACTGTTGTGTCAGCAGCGAAAGTAGAAGACATCGTCTTGACAACAAAGCCTATTTTGGGAAAATATGGTGGTGGCAGCTTAGACAGGACAAATATAGTCTTCTTCATAAGCAACATCACCATCGACAGCAGACACAGTCGCAGTCACAAGAAGGTAAGCAATGCCCACACTGGAACCTTCATGCCAAGCAAAGCCGTCAACAACTTCGGCATTCAAATGGACACTTACACAAGTACAACAGCTCAACCAACCAATCGAGAGAAACCAAAAGTAGGCTCTCAGGTTTTGAAGTCAAAGGTGAGTCGCCGTCCTGTTTCTGTGACACGGCATTCAACAGGTGTTGGGTTGATGACAAGCCTCAACGTCTTAGATGATGAACGAAACAGTGAAACGCTTAGCAGCTTTGTAAATTTTGAGTCTAAAGCGGGTCTCTCGGAACTAAATACTCAAGGCTTGACCAACAAGAGTGATCGGTCATTGCTTCGTGGTCATGTATCACGGACAGCCCGAACAAGCCACTCATATGCAGAAACTTTCCGTAATATAGATAATTCAGTGACATCAACTCCAAAATGGTTTGGGTTTTCAGAAACATCAAAGACAGTACGAGACGGTCTTCTGAACGATCCCCTAAAACCACTTCCTGCCAGCGTTTTGCCAAATTTGAAGACCAAATTGATCAGACACCCTCGTTCTGTCGAGAAGAAAGTTGACGATAATGTCAGCAATTCTCCAGAAGATGAACTCAGGGCTTTGCATGATTTGGATAAACTACAGGCGGAACCAGATCTCTGTTCCTATACTAGTGATAGAATCATCATCTTGAAAACCGCAAAATTCCGACGGAATAAGTTTTTCCAGATTTTCCAAGTGGAAGTGAACAAAACTGTCCAGATCGCTAACACCATCAACGATTTGTTGCTGTTCACCAAGTCTCCACCGGAAGCATTTCTCGAGGTTTTCTTTGCGATGACTCAATCTCTTGTTGAATTCGGACCTCAAGTAAGGGGCTGCGCGATAGCCTTCAACCTCCTTAACTCCAACCCGGTTGCAACTTCATCAACCCCGATTATGTCTGTAACATCACCCTCGTCAACATCCTCAGCAACAAAGCCCCAAACATCAACATATCAGTCTCAATCCCTCTTCCCGTACAGCTACCGGACTAGTGACGGGACAGTTGCGTTCACTGACCTCTCCATGTTGTACAAGCCACAAACAACCACGTGGTTCTCTGTTCATGTCAACAGATCAACGGAAGGGCTTCTCAAACCGAAACATAAAATATACGCTAACAAAACGGATGTGGGAAACCTAACTTTCTACAACGCAAAATGGAATCGAACAGTCTCTGTTACACGTGAGGATGGATACTGGGCTACTCCCTACTACGACTGTCTCCTAAAAAACTGGGTTATCCAGTATTCTGTTCCCTTCTATCAATTGGAGGGATCAACACCGGAGTTCAAGTAAGTACTTCTAAACTTTTGAAGTTTCATTCATTCATTCATTCATCCATCCATTGATTCATTCAATCATTCATTCATTCATCTACTTATAGTTATGGAAGGCTACGGTATCACTGCAAAACGAATTAAAATCCATAATTGCTCAACCGCCCGTGCCAGTGGAATCTTCCGAATTACTAACTCATCTCCCAAACAAAGAAAGGTGGCTGTAGTCCCCATCATAGCAGTCTTAGCACATACGAAAAGACATGAGGCGAAATCGCACAGGAAGTGAACACTGCCAAGGAGTGCATGGACATTTACATCACTCTCGCCAGGCAGAATAGTCAAAGAAGACAGTGCTGCATACGTCATGACCATATACACATGTACTTTCATACATGCAACAAATCAAGGAAAGAGAGATTGCGACGATAAAGAAAGAAAAATACTAGATAACATTAATGTGGCACTGTAAATAATCAACAACAAAATTGATACGATGCACTGCACTGCTGTTTGTCATTGATATTTTAGTTGTCTTGTGATTTTTTTTTTTTACTTGATAAATATAAAACTAAGGTGTACAGATTAATATGTACAGATTAACATGTACATGTTTCTTCTTTGGAACATTCCCGTTGATTAATGGATTAATATGTTAAACTTTAATAACAATTACAGTTTAACATTAAATAGCTCACACACACACACAAAAAGAGTCAAATTAATATATCTTTGAAATATTTCTTTAACACGAAAGTACTAAAATATCATGGGGAGCCGCGATAGCTCAGTGGTTAGTGAACTGGACTACAAAGAACAATGGGTAGGGTTCGATTCAAACCGACGTCTTCCAGGTTCACCCAGCCTTAAATGGGTACCGGAATTTTCTCTGGGAAAGTAAAGCGACACGGGCGTAATACCGACCACATTACCCCAAAAAGCATGTGCTGAAGGTCTGTAAAATGTATGGTCACTAACACCATATTCCCTATACGCCACTTAACGTGACGGGGGCTCTTTACTTTTACTTGCTAAAATATAATGAATACAAAATAAATATTTAAGCTAGAAAATTAATTTTATTGTGTGGTGGTCAAGATTAGAACCCCTCCCACAACTTATATCAGTTTAAACAATAAGGAGGTTGCTGACCAAAGCCACAGTGACATATATATGTAGACAAATTGTAGAATTAGAATTAAAATGTCACTTTAAAAACAACACAAACAGCTGTGCCATTCTTTCGTTCATTTATTCATTCAACTGGTAAACAACAGGGAAAAAGAGATCGCGGACGACAAGAAGAGAAGTTACTAGATAACATGGCACGGTAAATGATGAACATAATTTATATGATGTACTGTGGCCAATGACTTTGAAAAGAAATGTCCACGTAGGATCTCCAACATAAGCAGGAAATAATGTCTTTCAAACGAACAGATAAGAGACGAATCTAAACAAAAATACACGTTGAGCTTTATGAGAAGAATGTATTAGAGGTGTGTATATCGGTGCCTACGTCATTCAGGGGCACATTCTTGTGTATTTTCACACTTGACAGTGAAGGTAAGGAACATAACTCAGTCATGGTCAATGCGGAGGTCAACGGTCTCATCTGCCATAACACCGATGAGAAAGATGCAGTCATCTATACAGACGGATCTGTAAGACGACACCAAAGAAGTGCATGGACATTTACAGCACGCTCGGCAGGCAGAATAGTCAAGGAAGACAGTGGTGCATACATCATGACCACGAGTAGCATGACGATAGAGGTGATGGCAGTGACCAAGGCATTCAAATGGTTAGAGTCACAAGACTACACCCACGCATGTATAATGAGTGATTCGATGAGCATGATAAAAAAAAGTGGAGGCGGGCTCTGTACGCAGGCGATGGGTAGAGTCGTTGTATAAGTAACAAATACGTAAGGTCACCTTTGTCTATGTCCCTGGACATGCGGGAGTACGGCGAATGAAAAAGCGGACAGGTTGGCTAGCTGCGCTGTCGTTGAGGATGGTCAACCATATGATCGTGCGCACATCATCAATGCCCTTCGAGATGTGGGAAGGACACAGGACTTCGACAACCAATGTCCACGTCATTCCTTCGGATGAAAGAGATGGGAGTTAAGATGGGCACAGCCAGAAATGAGAAACTTAGTGGGTGTGTAAGAAGACTAATCAACCAACACAGAACTGGAGTCGAAAGTCGCTGGACACAGCGGGCCTTGATGAGGAAGGGATCTAAGCACCTATGGACATGTTCGGAGTGTAGTGATGATCATCCATAAAATAATTAAATAACTCAATTATGTGTTGGAAATACCACATCAGCCATGTGCTATGAATAAATAAAGATAGACTTTTCCGTCAGGCATTCACGTGGAAACCTCCTGGTAAAAGAAAACAAGGAAGATAAAAAGAAACAGTAAGCACAATTGCTAGAGAAGCTCAACCATGGGACTAAGAAATAACCAAGAACTAGCAGCAAATTATCATTCGTGGAGAACTATGACATTTCTTTCGTGGAGAACTATGACTTCCCTTTCGTGGAGAACTATGACTTCCCTTTCGTGGAGAACTATGACATTTCTTTCGTGGAGAACTATGACTTCCCTTTCGTGGAGAACTATGACTTCCCTTTCGTGGAGAACTATGACATTTCTTTCGTGGAGAACTATCACTTCCCTTTCGTGGAGAACTATGACTTCCCTTTCGTGGAGAACTATGACTTCCCTTTCGTGGAGAACTATCACTTCCCTTTCGTGGAGAACTATGACTTCCCTTTCGTGGAGAACTATCACTTCCCTTTCGTGGAGAACTATGACTTCCCTTTCGTGGAGATTTATCACTTCCCTTTCGTGGAGAACTATGACTTACCTTTCGTGGAGAACTATCACTTCCCTTTCGTGGAGAACTATGACTTCCCTTTCGTGGAGAACTATGACTTCCCTTTCGTGGAGAACTATGACTTCCCTTTCGTGGAAAACTATGACTTCCCTTTCGTGGAGAACTATCACTTCCCTTTCGTGGAGAACTATGATTTCCCTTTCGTGGAGAACTATGACTTCCCTCCTGTAAGCCGTCTGTGGCTCGAGATTAAATGAATGAACCTATGAAAAACAATTATGGAAGGATATGAGTATGTTCGACAGTCGATGCCGCACATGATGATGATTCAGCCATTCATTCAATCGTTCGTTCATCCATTCACTCACTCAATCATGCATTTCATCATTCATGGTCAGTGCCGAGAGATATTGGATGTTGTGACCCTGCATATCCCTCTATCTCTTGCACTGTTAAACTTTCCATCATTCATCTTTTTCCCGTGCCACGCTATCCAACTATCCAGCATCATGGCATCTTTGTTTACGAGGAGAAATGAAAATACAAATAGAAAAAAAAATAGAAAAAAAAAATATAAAAATATAAAAAATAGAAAAAAAGAAGCGGTATGGTTAATGCTTCAGGTAACAAATGGGCATCACAAACCAGAACGACGTTTTGGTGGTTTTCATTTCTCCTCACTACTGACTTCACTGCAGCTTCGCATTTTGATGCATTTATGTGCACTTTGTTTGCAATGACTCACCTTTGTCTACCTCTGTCTCCGACATTATACCTGTTGCTTATTAATTTTCCCCAACCCACCTTATTCTCCACGCGTGGCCCACAAACATGGCCTACCTTTCCATTATTTTGGAGGTGTATCAATTCACAAAGAATTCTTCCCCCGATGATCTAAATTTCATCGTCCACCCTGTAATATCATTATCATAATCATTCATCATCAACATAAAGTACCGTGCCTGTTGGCGTAGGTGATCATGTCTCTCCACAACTTTCGATCTCGACAGCTATTTATCATTTCTGTTGTTGACCTTCTGCCAAGCCATTCTCTTAAGCTGTCTGTTATTATTTCTCTTTTTGCTTCCCTCTATCTCTTCGTCTATCAATTTTCCCAGTTGTTACAATATATTCCAGTTGTTCTCTTCTCATTACATGGCCAAAAAAATGATGATTGTTTCTTCCTAATATTGGAAATTAGATCCCTTTTTGCTGTGGCCTCTTTCAGAACGTTTTCATTACTTTTCGAAGCTGTCCACGGTATTCTCAATATTCTTCTGTAAAGCCACATTTCTACAGCCTCCAGTGATTTTCTTGTCTGTTAACATCCATAAGTTAATACTGGCTCTACATATCATCTAAGAACTTTTTCTTGTTTCTATTGTCAAAAATGGATTGCACAGTGTCTTCCTAATTTTTTAGAAAGCTGCTTTTGCTTTAGCCATTTTGCAACTCACCTCTTTTGTACATCTACTATCTGAGACTAACGATAAAAAAAAAGTAAAGTACCTCCGTCACGCCAAGTGGCCTATAGGGAATATGGTGTTAGTGACCATACATTTTACAGACCTTCGGCACATGATTTTTTTGGGGGTAATGTGGTCGGTATTACGCCCGTGCCGCTTTACTTTATCAGAAAAAAAATCCGGTACCCATTAAAGGCTGGGTGAACCGGAACCGTCGGTTGGGATCGAACCCTACCACTTGTCCTTTGTAGTCGAATTCAAGGACCACTGAGCTATCGCGGCTCCCTTTTGGTGTTATGCTTCTAGCTATTTCACCCATTCCCTCTTTTTACGGAAAGCTTTCCTTCCCCAAATATTAACAACACATTTATCAGTTGGTGCGGTATGCTAAGATGGGCACCTAGTCAAATCGTGTGCGGCTTGTGACATTTGGCTGCAGTGCTTTTAAAAAATTCTTTCTAGCCTGGATATTCGTTTGGGGCGACAGCGGCCAATCGGTTGCATTCAATAACCACATAGTCAGCATGGTTGAGGCCTCAGCACTGGGAAATTCGTGCTGCATGCGACTGACCGGTGATTAAAGGTTGGACCATATTAGGCCCAGGATTTGCCCGGAAAGGGATGTCTTAACTGTGTTCGACTGCAAATTCGCCACCGGCTGGACTGCGGGTGGATCGAATGTCTCCCCGAAGTGGAGGCCTGACGTCATTTGTTGGGACAGTGATTCTTGGAGCACGCTCACTAATCACTAAATCAATACGAACTGGGCGCGGGTGCATGGAGGTAAGGCTGCCCGTAGCGACTGTTACAGCGACCCGGTTGTGTACGATATGAGTTACAAATCTTTTGTTTTCAGTGGGCAAAATTTTTTTACTAGAACAGTATATACACTTTGTTGGTTGCTGGAACGGGGACAGAGTAGATATGGGAATGAATCATCTGCAATGACGTAATTTCTTTCTTAAGTTTAAAGTCTACATTCTATAATTGTTTGATTTACTTCCAGTTTTAAGTCTCCCCCTCTCTCGTCTTCCGGACTTGGTGTGTTTTTACTCTAACGTTTATAGATCTCCACCTGAGTTGTGTTTAATCCTCGGGCCGACATTTGCCAATTTATTTTTTCTGGCGTGACTCCATTTAAATTAATTAATTACTTTTATTTACCAAAAAAAAAGAAAAAAATAACATATGAATGTAATCATACAAGGGATTTACAATATTACAAGTTGAAGCTTACATCAAAGTACATTCGGTGTGTAAATTGGAGTGGGAATGTTTGTATAAAAGATAATGGGGTTGTGTGAAGGGGAGTAGGTGTGTGTGTTAAAGAGGAGCAGGTGTGTGTGTGTGTGTAAAGGAGAGCGTATATGCGTAAAGGACATCGGGTCGGGGTGTAAAAGGGAGCTGGGGGTGTTTGTATAAAAGAGAATGGGTATGTATAAAGGGGAGTAGGTGTGTGTGTGTGTGTGAAGGAGAGCGGGGATGTGTGTGTAAAGGGGAGCCGGTGTGTAAAGGGAGCGGGCGTGTAAAGGGGAGTGGGGGTGTGTATCTAAAGGGGATGGGGGCGTGCGTGTGTGTAAAGTGGAGCGGGGGTATGTGTGTATAGGGGAGTGGTGGTGACAAGAAGCCCAAAGGAGCTGATCTAGATACCGCTCCAACTCTCAGCAGTGCTCTAGAGAACAGACTAACCAGTTTAACCAGACCAGTAGGGCTCGAAGAGGGAAGAAAACCCGGTGCTCAAAAAAAGACGTGCTGGTCGAATGTGTTGGGTTGAAAGGCGTAAATGTTAATATTATATTATTATAGCTTCGCCGCACTCCACCACAAAATGCATCAACGACTACTTAACGCCCAACTAACTGCGGACGGTGAGGAGTGATAGTCGTGCTGTCAACACGAGAATAAATAGATGAAGAAAACAAACATTGTACTTAGCCCGGGTTAAGTAACATTTATTGTGATGTAAGGGATATTCATCATCATCATCATTATCATCATCAAGTACCGTGCCTACTGGCGTAGGTGATCATGTCTCTCCACAATTTTCGATCTCGGCAGCTATTCATCATTTCTGTTGTTGACCTTCTGCCAAACCATTCTCTTAAGCTGTCTGTTATTTTTTCTCTTTGCTTCCTAATATTGTGGCGATTCATGATTGTACAAAGAAATTACGACGGTGGTTTTCTGTTGCCTTCCGTCGGTTTGTTTACGATTCGCTCCGCTAGCCTTTGACTAAAAAGTCTCACCCACAAGGCAGTGGGGTTGTTTTATTTCGGGGTACCCTCCCGTAGCCTTTTACTCTCCCGAGCCTACCTGCAAGGCAGCAGGGCAGCCACAGGTTGTACTGTTTACTGCATACGGTAGCAGGTAAAATTACCTGACCTGACATTAGTAAGGGATATTAGAAATAACAAAAAGAGTTCTTAAATGTTATATAGAGCCAGTCTTAACATATGGATATGAATCATGGAAAATAGGACAACAGACAAGAAAATCACTGGAGTCTGTAGAAATGTGGTTTTACAGAAGAATGTTGAGAATAACATGGATAGCTAAGAAGAGTAATGAAAACGTTCTGAAAGAGGCCAAAGCAAAAAGAGAACTAATTTCCATTAGTAGGAAGAAATAATCATCATATTTTGGCCACGTAATGTGAAGAGAACAGCTGGAATATATTGTAGCAACTGGAAAAATTGAGGGACGAAGAGATAGGGGGAAGGAAAGAGAAAAGATACCTACCAGACAGCTTAAGAGAATGGCTTGGCAGAAGGTCATAACAAAAATGATAAATAACTGTCGAGATCGAAAGTTGTGGAGAGACATGACCACCTACGCCAGCAGTCCCGGAACTTGATGATGAAGGGATATAATATATAGCTTGACTAGTACTTTGGTCGGTCGCTCTTGAAGCAATCTGCTCCTGTTGACATCCCACTCACGGTGAGCACTTAACTCAGTAGCTCCGGCAACAAGCCGGACTTGGAATATGAGGAAACTGCAAGAAGGAACACTTTTTAGACACAGCTTTAACAGCTCCTGCCGTAAATCCGCCATATTGACCGGAAGTTCTCGTCCTCCTGAAATTGTTGATCGTTATAATTTTTTTAAATGTCTAAAAATGCGCTTGATGATTTTAGGACGTCGTTTTTGTCTCCAAATCCGAACATATGTTGTTGTTGTTGTTGTTGTTGTTGTTGTTGTTGTTGTTATTGAGTTCGCCAGCTTTCAACTCTGACGAAGTCCCTAGAGACTATGAACTTAAATTTGCGTGTTAATCCATTTTTTCCCTGGCAGCCGTGTGCACAGGGGTCCCTCGCCGCACAGGCAGATAACTCCGACTTCGGAGGTACTCATATTTTTTCCGTCGATGAGTAATTGACGTTTCAAGCCGGGCCTCGCTGCTGAGACCAGGGGTGGTTGCCGCAGAGAGAAATCATAAATAAAAATCCGAACTGATGCAGCTGGGATTTGAACCCACAACCTCTCTGTCTGGAGGCTGGAGTCTTGCCTCGAGACCAACCAGTCCCTCGTCAAAATTTTGAAAATGTTACCAATAATGTCCAAGGAGATAACACTAGAGAAATCACGGGAACTCTACAACACAATCTTCAATTCTACAATCTACAACTTCTACAAAGCCCGAAATGGACAACAAGCACTGCCAAAATAGAGTGTGTTAGACGAATGACAGAAAACAGCTTGAGAGATAAAATAGAGTGTGTTAGACGAATGACAGAAAACAGCTTGAGAGATAAAATAGAGTGTGTTAGACGAATGACAGAAAACAGCTTGAGAGATAAAATAGAGTGTGTTAGACGAATGACAGAAAACAGCTTGAGAGATAAAATAGTGTGTTAGACGAATGACAGAAAACAGCTTGAGAGATAAAATAGAGTGTGTTTGACGAATGACAGAAAACAGCTTGAGAGATAAAATAGAGTGTGTTAGACGAATGACAGAAAACAGCTTGAGAGATAAAATAGAGTGTGTTAGACGAATGACAGAAAACAGCTTGAGAGATAAAATAGAGTGTGTTAGACGAATGCCAGAAAACAGCTTGAGAGATAAAATAGAGTGTGTTAGACGAATGACAGAAAACAGCTTGAGAGATAAAATAGAGTGTGTTAGACGAATGACAGAAAACAGCTTGAGAGATAAGATAGGGAATGAAAAACTGAGAAAAAAAACTAGGAATCATTTCTACCATTGAAAACATAAAAAAACAACATATAAAATGGTTTGGCTACGGAATAAGACAAAAAAAGATCAGAACACTAAACCAGAAAACTTTTAATATTCGTTACGAAAACACCAGACTCAAAGGTCGACAGCGAAAACGAGGAACTTCTAAAATATTAGAAACACCAAGAAACGTAACAGCATGAGACATCAACAGAAGAGCAAAAGATCGCGAATTATATCTCCCCTCGACGCTGAAAAACAAGTGAGGTAGGAAAAGAAATAGGTAAGATGTAGATGACAATAGGAGAACAGACAAGAAAGTCACTGGAGGCTTTACAGATATGGTTTTACAGAAGAATGTGGAGAATACCATGGACAGGTAAGAAGAGTAATGAAAACGTTCTGAAAGAGGAGAAAGCAAAAAGAGAGCTAATTTCCAATATTAGGAAGAAACAATCATCATTTTTTGGCCTTGTAATGAAACGGGAACAGCTGGAATATATTGTAACAAGTGGAAAAATTGAGGGACGAAGAGATAGAGGGAAGCAAAGAGAAAAAATATCAGACAGTTTAAGAGAATTCCTTGACTCAAAGTCAACAACAGAAATGATAAATAACTGTCGAGATCGAAAGTTGTGGAGAGACATGATCACCTACGTCAGCAGGCACGGTACTTGATGATGAAGATGTATATATGTGTTTTGCTTCCCTGAACAATGCCTACAGTGATATAGGTAAGGCGCTAAACTTCTAATATTTTATTAAAGCAATCTTGATCGTACCTCCAGTCATCGTCCAAGAAAATCGTGAGGAAAACGCTAGAAAGGACACACATTGACAAAATATAAATAGAACGGAAATAAAATAAGAGAAAATATGGAAGCGCATCGTTTAAAAAGCTGAATTTATGAGACGAAGCTAATTGTTAGGAGCTTGCTGGTGTATTTTGTTGCTGTTTCTACGGCTGATAACTTGTTATCTACCGTGTTTGTGGGCGGAATTACCGCCCCTCACGTCGCTGACGTCAGATACAGATAACTAATGATATATGAAGTTATGTTATTTTTGAGTGGTTAGCAAAACCGACCACATTGGGTTTCGTGTTGGTAAGTCTAGAGATTTCGTGTTGGTAAGTCTAGAGATTTCATGTTGGTAAGACTAGAGATTTCATGTTGGTAAGTCTAGAGATTTCGTGTTGGTAAGTCTAGAGATTTCGTGTTGGTAAGTCTAGAGATTTCGTGTTGGTAAGTCTAGAGATTTCGTGTTGGTAAGTCTAGAGATTTCGTGTTGGTAAGTCTAGAGATTCCATGTTGGTAAGTCTAGAGATTTCATGTTGGTAAGTCTAGAGATTTCGTGTTGTAAGTCTAGAGATTTCATGTTGGTAAGTCTAGAGATTTCATGTTGGTAAGTCTAGAGATTTCATGTTGGTAAGACTAGAGATTGCGTGTTGGTAAGTCTAGAGATTTCATGTTGGTAAGTCTAGAGATTTCATGTTGGTAAGTCTAGAGATTTCGTGTTGGTAAGTCTAGAGATTCCATGTTGGTAAGTCTAGAGATTTCGTGTTGGTAAGTCTACAGATTTCGTGTTGGTAAGTCTAGAGATTTCATGTTGGTAAGTCTACAGATTTCGTGTTGGTAAGTCTAGAGATTTCGTGTTGGTAAGTCTAGAGATTTCATGTTGGTAAGTCTACAGATTCCATGTTGGTAAGTCTAGAGATTTCGTGTTGGTAAGTCTAGAGATTCCATGTTGGTAAGTCCACAGATTTCGTGTTGGTAAGTCTACTGATTTCGTGTTGGTAAGTCTAGAGATTTCGTGTTGGTAAGTCTAGAGATTTCGTGTTGGTAAGTCTAGAGATTCCATGTTGGTAAGTCTAGAGATTCCATGTTGGTAAGTCTACATATTTCGTGTTGGTATGTCTAGAGATTTCGTGTTGGTTAGTCTAGAGATTCCATGTTATTAAGTCCACAGATTTCGTGTTGGTAAGTCTAGAGATTTCGTGTTGGTAAGTCTACAGATTTCGTGTTGGTAAGTCTACAGATTTCGTGTTGGTAAGTCTACAGATTTCGTGTTGTTAAGTCTACAGATTTTGTGTTGGTAAGTCCACAGATTTCGTGTTGGTAAGTCTACAGATTTCGTGTTGGTAAGTCTACAGATTTCGTGTTGTTAAGTCTACAGATTTTGTGTTGGTAAGTCCACAGATTTCGTGTTGGTAAGTTTACAGATTTCGTGTTGGTAAGTCTACAGATTTCGTGTTGTTAAGTCTAAAGATTTCGTGTTGGTAAGTCTACAGATTTCGTGTTGGTAAGTCTACAGATTTCGTGTTGTTAAGTCTAGAGATTTTGTGTTGGTAAGTTAACAGATTTCATGTTGGTAAGTCTACAGATTTCGTGTTGGTAAGTTAACAAATTTCGTGTTGGTAAGTCTACAGATTTCGTGTTGTTAAGTCTAGAGATTTTGTGTTGGTAAGTTAACAGTTTTCGTGTTGGTAAGTTTACAGATTTCGTGTTGGTAAGTCTACAGATTTCGTGTTGTTAAGTCTAGAGATTTCGTGTTGGTAAGTCTACAGATTTTGTGTTGTTAAGTCTAGAGATTTTGTGTTGGTAAGTTAACAGATTTTGTGTTGGTAAGTCTACAGATTTCGTGTTGGTAAGTTTACAGATTTCGTGTTGGTAAGTCTACAGATTTCGTGTTGTTAAGTCTAGAGATTTTGTGTTGGTAAGTTAACAGTTTTCGTGTTGGTAAGTTTACAGATTTCGTGTTGGTAAGTCTACAGATTTCGTGTTGTTAAGTCCACAGATTTCGTGTTGGTATGTCCACAGATTTTGTGTCCGGTTCAGAAAACGAAAGTAAATGCTTTATGCTTGATACATTATGGTTTTGATCGTGTTTCGATATTTCGATTACTTACGATGAATGATGATATCGTATGACGGGAACAGATGGCTGTGTTCACTTTCTGTGCGGTTTTGCCTTATGTCTTTTGGCGTGTGCAGAGGCTGCTATGATAGGGACTGCAGCTACCTTTATTTGTTTGGGAGATGAGATATTAATTAGGATGGTTCCACTGACACGGGCGGTTGAACAATTATTGATTTTAATTCGTTTGCAGTGATACCGGGGCTCTCAATAACCAAAGCCATACCAATGTGGTAACTTTGTTCGACCATCCTAATTGGATGACACAATCTTAATAGCAAAGAGAAAGAACAAACCACAAGAAATGATAAATATAATTGTAAAATTAAGCAGCAAGAAAGGTCTCATTCTGAATAGTAATAAAACAGAAGTAATAGTCAAATTGAAGAAACAATCATCACTATCATGCAGCATAAAAATAAACAGGACAAATCTGAAACATGTGCAACGGGTCAAATACTTGAGCACAATAATAACATCAGATGGAAGATACAGCACAGAAATAAAAAGTAGAATAGCTTAGGCCAAAATAGCATTTCAGACAATGAAAAGCGTCTTTTCTAACAAAACTATGTTAATAGAAATGAGAAAGAGAGTTCATCGCTGCTATATAAAACGAATTCTAAAATGTGGAAGCGAATCATGAACAGTAAACAAAGAAATTAAAATATGATGGGATTTCTCAGAAGAATGTTGAAAGTTCCATGGACAGCTAAAATAGTCTAAGAGGACATTCTGAAAGAGACCAACATAAAAAGATAGCTCCTAAGAAACATCATAAAGAAACAATCAAAATTTTTCGGGCACATCATAAAAAGAGGAAAGTTGGAATACTTATTTACAAGTGGGAAAATACAAGGAAATAGAGATCACAGACGACAAAAAGAGAAAATACTGGATAGTTTGGTGTCATGGCATGGAAAGCAGTCAACAACAGAAATGTTACGTTGCATGGTGGATAGAAGACTGTGGAAGGACATAATTACCTACGCCAACCGGTGTGGCACAGGATGATGATGTTGATTAAATGAATATCGAACAAGTCCCTAAGGGCTCAGATCATCTTCTAAGTGCCTCAACGTGCAGCAACTAACTTCCGGTTTCCGGTTGTATTGGTTGACACGTCTTCGGTTTATTGTTTACCTGTTTTCGTTTCAATTGATAAATGTTTTAAGTCCGATTTGCTTGACAGAAACCAGAAGTGTCATTTGATATTGTAAACCTTTTTTTTCCAAAATTAAAGTTTGTATTTCAAGATCTTTTTGTGTCGATTCTTTGTTTTTTTCCATCCGTCTGTCCTTCCGTCCATGCATACATCCATCATTCCATCAATCAATCCAACCTTCTATCCACACATCCATACATCTTTCAATCGAGCCTTTCGTTCATCAATTCATATTTCCTTCAATCCATGAACCAATTAATCTACCATTCATCAATTCATATTTCCTTCAATCCATGAACCAATTAATCTACCATTCATCAATTCCTACTTCCTTCAATCCATACATCAATTAATCTACCGATCATTAATTCCTACTTCCTTCACCAATCCATGCATCAATTAAGCTACTATTCATTAATTCATATTTTATTCAATCTATACATCAATTAATCTACCGATCATTAATTCCTACTTCCTTCAATCCATGCGTCAATTAATCTACCATTCATTAATTCATAATTCCTTCAATCCATGTATCAATTAATCTACCGATTATTAATTCCTACTTCCTTCAATTCATACATCAATTAATCTACCATTCATCAATTCCTACTTCCTTCAGTCAATTCATCAATCAACTGTAAATCAATACTTTCATCCATCCTTCCATGTAGCATTCCATTCATCTTCCATCTATCCATGCATGTGTTCATTAATCCATCATTTGTCCATGCTCCATTAATCCACCATCCATACATCAATTCACCATCAATCCATCAACTCACCATCCATCAATTCACCATCCATCCATCAATTCACCATCAATTCACCATCCATCCATCAATTCACCATCCATCCATCAATTCAACATCCATCCATCCATTCACCATCTATCCATCAATTCACCATCCATCAATTCACCATCCAACCGTCAATTCACCATCCATCAATTCACCATCCAACCATCAATTCACCATCCATCCATCAATTCACCAACCATCCATCAATTCACCATCCATCCATAAATTCACCATCCATCCATTAATTCACCATCCATCCATAAATTCACCATCCATCCATTAATTCACCATCCATCCATAAATTCACCATCCATCCATTAATTCACCATCCATCCATTAATTCACCATCCATCCATCAAATCACCATCCATCAATTCACCATCCATCCATTAATTCACCATCCATCCATTAATTCAACATCCATCCATCAATTCACCATCCATCCATAAATTCACCATCCATCCATTAATTCACCATCCATCCATTAATTCACCATCCATCCATCAATCCACCATCCATCCATTCATCCACCATTCATCCATCAATCCACCATCCATCCATCAATTCAACATCCATTTATCAATTCACCATCCATCCATCAATTCACCGTCCATCCATTAATCCACCATTCATCCATCAATCCACCATCCATCCATTAATCCACCATTCATCCATCAATTCACCATCCAACCATCAATTCACCATTCATCCATCAATTTACCATCCATCCATCAATTCACCATCCATCCATCAATTCACCATCCATCCATTAATGCACAATCCATACATTAATTCACCATCCATCCATCAATCCACCATCCATCCATAAATCCACCATTCATCCATCAATTCAACATCCATCCATCAATTCACCATCCAACCATCAATTCACCATCCATCCATCAATTCACCATGCACCAATCAATTCACCATCCATCCATCAAATCACCATCCATCCATCAATTCAACATCCATCCATCAATTCAACTTCCATCCATCAATTCACCATCCATCCATCAAATCACCATCCATCCATCAATTCACCATACATCCATCAATTCACCAGCCATCCATCCATCAATTCACGATCCATCCATCCATCAATTCACCACCTATCCATCAATTCACCATCCATCCATCAATTCACCATCCATCCATCCATCAATTCACCATCCATCCATCAATTCACCATGCATCCATCCATCAATTCACCATCCATCCATCAATTCACCATCCATCCATCCATCAATTCACCATCCATCCATCCATCAATTCACCAGCCATCCATCCATCAATTCACCATCCATCCATCCATCAATTCACCAGCCATCCATCCATCAATTCACCATCCATCCATCCATCCATCCATCCATCCATCCATCCATCAATTCACCAGTCATCTATCTATCGTTACGCATGATCTCCCCACTTCTAGTGTGTGCAGTATTTCTTTTATTGGGATATAAAATAAAGGCCGCATGCTAAGCGTAGACATCACACGGTGTTGAGGCCAGAGCTTTTATCTCAACCACCCCCCCCCCCCCCCACGATAAAATAAAACCCCAATTATTTTTCCCCACCCTTTCATGATTGAAACCTGTGATCACCTTATCTTTCTTAGAGCGACAGATTTTTAATTAATTCAGTCACCCGCTCTCTCCACTCGCTCTTAATCTAGTTTCTATTTGTGTCTCGTCATTCCAGCTGTCACTTCCTTGTTAGACATCTCCTGTACGGGTGCCTAGGTAGCCTAGTTGGGAAAACCACCCGATTGGGCTACCGACGTCCGAACAACCAGTGTTAGATTCCGGCTGGGAGCAGTGTGAGTTGGAGAAAACAATACCGCCACAGTCATTTCATCCGATGGCAGAAATGGGTACCAGGGTAGTACTCTGGGAAGGCGAGGAGTGCCGCCTCATATCGTTAGTTTCGATGTTTGAATATGCTCTGGATAAGCGGCCGTGCACATATGGGTGAAAACTCTAATCTCCAGTGTAACCGCTTCATTTATATTTTTCTTGTCTTAAAATTAACCAAAATAATAATTATTATTGCTTTGAGCACTGCATCATGTCTAACTGTTTGTTGTTCTATCGAGCAAAGACAGCATGTGAGAGCATGAATTCTAGAATAGTTGTGTCTAACGATCGTTTGAGTAATTGAGTTATTTGAGGATCATCATCATTGCACTCCGAACATGTCCATAAGTAGTGCTCAGATCCCCTGCTCAGCAAGTCCTGTAGTGTCTAGCGACTGACGACTCCAGTTCTGTGTTGGTTGATAAGTCTTTTTATACACCCACTAAATTTCTCATTTCTGGCTGTGTCCATCTTATCTCCCATCTCTTTCACCCGAAGAAGTGACGTGGACTAACGATCTTAAGTATTAAGGATCAGACCTTACATAGCACCAGGATTGTATCTCACCACACTACTGTGTTCTGGGCCAGTTGCTTAATCTCAGTGTTCTGGGCCAGTTGCTTAATCTCAGTGTTCTGGGCCAGTTGCTTAATCTCAGTGTTCTGGGCCAGTTGCTTAATCTCAGTGTTCTGGGCCAGTTGCTTAATCTCAGTGTTCTGGGCCAGTTGCTTAATCTCAGTGTTCTGGGCCAGTTGCTTAATCTCAGTGTTCTGGGCCAGTTGCTTAATCTCAGTGTTCTGGGCCAGTTGCTTAATCTCAGTGTTCTGGGCCAGTTGCTTAATCTCAGTGTTCTGGGCCAGTTGCTTAATCTCAGTGTTCTGGGCCAGTTGCTTAATCTCAGTGTTCTGGGCCAGTTGCTTAATCTCAGTGTTCTGGGCCAGTTGCTTAATCTCAGTGTTCTGGGCCAGTTGCTTAATCTCAGTGTTCTGGGCCAGTTGCTTAATCTCAGTGTTCTGGGCCAGTTGCTTAATCTCAGTGTTCTGGGCCAGTTGCTTAATCTCAGTGTTCTGGGCCAGTTGCTTAATCTCAGTGTTCTGGGCCAGTTGCTTAATCTCAGTGTTCTGGGCCAGTTGCTTAATCTCAGTGTTCTGGGCCAGTTGCTTAATCTCAGTGTTCTGGGCCAGTTGCTTAATCTCAGTGTTCTGGGCCAGTTGCTTAATCTCAGTGTTCTGGGCCAGTTGCTTAATCTCAGTGTTCTGGGCCAGTTGCTTAATCTCAGTGTTCTGGGCCAGTTGCTTAATCTCAGTGTTCTGGGCCAGTTGCTTAATCTCAGTGTTCTGGGCCAGTTGCTTAATCTCAGTGTTCTGGGCCAGTTGCTTAATCTCAGTGTTCTGGGCCAGTTGCTTAATCTCAGTGTTCTGGGCCAGTTGCTTAATCTCAGTGTTCTGGGCCAGTTGCTTAATCTCAGTGTTCTGGGCCAGTTGCTTAATCTCAGTGTTCTGGGCCAGTTGCTTAATCTCAGTGTTCTGGGCCAGTTGCTTAATCTCAGTGTTCTGGGCCAGTTGCTTAATCTCAGTGTTCTGGGCCAGTTGCTTAATCTCAGTGTTCTGGGCCAGTTGCTTAATCTCAGTGTTCTGGGCCAGTTGCTTAATCTCAGTGTTCTGGGCCAGTTGCTTAATCTCAGTGTTCTGGGCCAGTTGCTTAATCTCAGCGAGGGAGCTGATGCAAGCTGTTGTTCTCTTTCGCCTCTGAATTCTTTTTAGTGTTTCTCTAGATAGGCCTCTTTTTCTTTTACCCCCTGGTTCACGTTTGAGTAAAAAAAAGTAAAGTAAAGTACCCCAGTGACGCCAAATGGCGTATAGGGAGTATGGTGTTAGTGACAATACATTTTACAGACTTTCAGCACATGATTTTTGGGGTGATGTGGTCGGTATTACGCCCGTGCCGCTTTACTTTCCCAGAAAAAAAATCCGGTACCCATTTCAGGTGGGTGAACCCGGAAGCCGTCGGTTGGGATCGAACCCTGCCTCTTGTCCTTTGTATTCCACTTCACTAACCACTGAGCTATCGCGGCTCCCTCCCATTAGAGTACCTGCTTCGAAATTCTCTTGTAGTCTCTTCTCAGCACACTGCCAACAGGGTCACCTTCTTATTTTAATTATAGACCCTTTTGGGTGACATTTTATTTCTATTATTTCTGCCCTAGTGTTAAATTTCATGGCATCATTACCATGTGTCCTACTTGTTGGCGTAGGCGACCATAAAAGTAATAAAAAAAAAGTAAAAAGCCGCGTCACGCCAAGTGATCGTATAGGGAATATAGTGTTAATGACCATTATTTTTAGAGAAGTTCGGCATGTGATTTTTTGGGTAATGTAGTCGGTATTACTCCAGTACCGTTTTACTTCCCCAGAAAAAAAAAAAACATAATATCCGGTACCAATTTAAGGCTGGGTGAACCTGGAAGCCGTCGATCATGATCAAACTCGAGCTCTTGTTCTTTGTAGTCCAGTTCACTAACCACTGAGCTATCGCGGCTCCCTGTAGGTGATCATGTCCTTCCATAAATATCTATCCACAGTGCGTCGTAGCATATGTGTTGCTGACTCTTTACGATGCCATGACACCAAGCCGACCTGAAATAAATCATCATCAAGTACCGGGCCTGCTGGCGTAGGTGATCATGTCTCTCCACAACTTTCGATCTCGACAGTTATTTATCATTTCTGTTGTTGACCTTCTGTCAAGACATTCTCTTAAGCTGTCTGGTATTTTTTCTCTTTGCTTCTTTTCTGCCTGCTTCCCTCAATCTCTTAGTTCCTTAATTGTCCCAGTTGTTACAATATATTCCAGTTGTTCTCGTCTCATTACATGGCCAAAAGATGATGATTGTTTCTTCCTAATATTGAAAATTAGCTCTCTTTTTGCTTTGACCTCTCTCAGAACATTTTCATTACTCTTCCTACCTGTCCATGGTATTCTCAACATTCTTCTGTAAAAATCAAATTTCTACAGACTCCAGTGATTTTCTTGTCTGTTGTCGTATTGTCCATGATTCACATCCATATTTTAAGACTGGCTCTACATAACATTTAAGAACTCTTTTTCTTGTTTCTATTGTCAAAAATGGATTGCATAGTATCTTCCTCATTATTTTGGAAAGCTGCTTTTGCCTGAGCCATTCTGCATTTCACCTCTTTTGTACATCTTCCGTCTGAGGTTAACAAAGTTCCCCAAATATTCATTTACCTATTTTAATAATATAATATCGCGGTCCAAATTCCAGTTGAGGTAAAAATCTTTGCCCCAACCGAAAAGACTCTCTGGATCCTCCCAGCCACTTAAAATGGGTGACAGAGATGGTCTCTGGGAAAGAAAGGCACCGAGTAAGGGAACTAGCCAGCCCATCTCATGAAGCTATGACTTGGTACGATGTATTGTTATATCACTTACACGCCATTATCCAGACAATTAAGATAAGGCCAGTTAACAAAACAAAAAGCCAACACAAAATCATCATCAGCAGTGAGGAACTTGAAATTGCAACAAACCGTGAATATCTATATGTTATAAAGAAGAGGAAATGGATGAAAATAAGATGAAGAAGAAGAGGGAGAGGAAAAAGAAGAAGACACAGGAGAAGAAGAGGCGAAGAAAAGGCGGAAGAGGAAGATGTGGAAGAAGAAGAGAAAAACAGGAAGATGAAGAGGTGGAAGAAGAAGAAGAAGAGGCGGTAGAAGAAAAGGAGAAGAAGAGGAGAAGAGCAGGAAGATGAGAAGGTTGAAGAAGAGTAGGAAAAGAAGAGGAGAAGAAGAAGAGGAGAAGAGCAGGACGATGAAGAGGTGGAAGAAGAGGAAGAAGAGCAGAAGAGGCGGGAGAGGAGAAAGAAGAAGAGGAGAAGAGCCGGAAGATGAAGAGGTGGGAGAAGAAGCGGAGAAGAGCCGGAGGATGAAGAGGTGGAAGAAGAAGAGGAGAAGAGGAGGAAGAAGAAGAAGAGGAGAAGAGCAGGAAGATGAAGAGGTGGAAGAAGAGGAAGAAGAGCAGAAGAGGCGGGAGAGGAGAAAGAAGAAGAGTAGAAGAGCCGGAATATGAAGAGGTGGAAGAAGAAGAAGAGGAGAAAAGGCGGAAGAGGAAGAAAAGGAGAAGAAGAAGATCCGAAAAAGGAAGAGGTGGAAGAATTGGAGGAGGAGAAGAAGAAGAGGCGGAAAAGGAAGAGAAGGAAGAAGAGGAGGAGAAGGAAAAGAAGAGGCGGAAAAGGAATAGGTGGAAGAAGATGATGAGGTGAAGAAGAGGAGGCTGAAAAGGAAGAGTTGGAAGAAGAAGAGGAAGAGAAGAAGAAGAAGCGAAAAAGAAGTGATAGAAGAAGAAGAAGAAGCGGAGGAGAAGAGACGGAAGATGAAGAGGTGGAAGAAGAAGCGAAGGAGAAAAAGCGAAAGAGATGGAAGAAGAAGAGGAGAAGAAGAGGCGGAAGAGGAAGAGGTGGAAGAAGAGGAAGAAGAAGAAGAGGAGGAGAAGAATAGGCGGAAGTGGAAGTAAAAAATAAACAAGAATTGGAAGAAGAAGAAGAGGAAGAGGAAGAAGAGAAGAAGAGGAAGAATAAGAGGCGGAAGGGAAGAAGTAGAAGAAGCAGAAGAAAAAAGAAGAGTAAGAAAATAAAAAGGAAGTAGAAGGGTAAGAAAAGGAAAATGAAAAATAAAAAGAATAAGAAGGTGTTGATCACTTTGTATCCTAACATCGTAACAAAAAAGTAATGGCAGCCGTTTTACAGCTGTGAAGCTTTGCCCAACGCAGGCTGCGGCCGCTTTGATGTTCAGTGACCAAAAATTCATTGGTGTGCTCCATTTTAATATGAGCCCCACTTTGCATGACGTGACCGATAAATTAAGTACCTAACCGTACAACACATGCAAACTATGAATATCTGGGATCTGTAGTAACTAACAATGGAGACTGTCAGAAAGAGATCAAAAGAAGGTTAGCAATAGCTACAGAAAAATTAAAAGTCACGAAGAATATGTGACACAATAACAGACTGGCAGTAACATTAAAATCCCTAATAACATGTATCTTGCCGACAGCAACAAAACGGCTGGGAATCATGGACAATCGCAAACAGCCGGGAAGAAAATCGATTAATTCGAAAAAGAAAATGCTATAGAAAAATCCTTAAGGTTCCTTGGATAATGAAAAAGAGCAATGAAGATATATTGAAAGATTTGAACATTTAAAAGGACTGATTTATAAACAACACCCTGCATAGGAAATTATAATACTATGTCATGTAAAACACACAGCTAGCTGGAAATGAAAAATAAATTGGAAGGCATGGGTCCTGGGCGACGCATCAGGAGCCGACTAAGAAGAAGATGGTTTCAAGACATCAAGGAGAACTTGAACATAACAACAGATGTTGGAGATTTGGCTAGAGACAGAGATTCTTTCAGACAGGCTGTGGTGAATGTAACGTTCTGTGGGAGATCTAGCTAGAGACAGAGATTATTTCAGACAGGCTGTGGTGAATGAAATGTTCTGTGGGAGATCTAGCTAGAGACACACATTCTTTCAGACGGGCTGTGGTGAATGTAACGTTCTGTGGGAGATCTAGCTAGAGACAGAGATTCTTTCACACAGGCTGTGGTGAATGAAATGTTCTGTGGGAGATCTAGCTAGAGACACACATTCTTTCAGACGGGCTGTGGTGAATGTAACGTTCTGTGGGAGATCTAGATAGAGACACACATTCTTTCAGACGGGCTGTGGTGAATGTAACGTTCTATGGGAGATCTAGCTAGAGACACACATTCTTTCAGACGGGCTGTGGTGAATGCAACGTTCTGTTGGTGATCTGGCTAGAGACACACATTCTTTCAGACGGGCTGTGGTGAATGAAACGTTCTGTGGGTGATCTGGCTAGAGACACACATTCTTTCAGACGGGCTGTGGTGAATGTAACGTTCTATGGGAGATCTAGCTAGAGACAGAGATTATTTCAGACAGGTTGTGGTGAATGCAACGTTCTGTGGGTGATCTGGCTAGAGACAGAGATTCTTTCAGACAGGCTGTGGTGAATGCAACGTTCTGTGTGACATCTAGCTAGATACAGAGATTATTTCAGACAGGCTGTGGTGAATGCAACGTTCTGTGGGTGATCTGGCTAGAGACAGAGATTCTTGCAAACGGGCTGTGGTGAATGCAACGTTCTGTGGGTGATCTGGCTAGAGACATAGATTCTTGCAAACGGGCTGTGGTGAATGCAACGTTCTGTGGGTGATCTGGCTAGAGACACACATTCTTTCAGACGGGCTGTGGTGAATGCAACGTTCTGTGGGTGATCTGGCTAGAGACACACATTCTTTCAGACGGGCTGTGGTGAATGCAACGTTCTGTGGGTGATCTGGCTAGAGACACACATTCTTTCAGACGGGCTGTGGTGAAGGCAACGTTCTGTGGGTGATCTGGCTGGAGACACACATTCTTTCAGACGGGCTGTGGTGAATGCAACGTTCTGTGGGTGATCTGGCTGGAGACACACATTCTTTCAGACGGGCTGTGGTGAATGCAACGTTCTGTGGGTGATCAGTTAGCTGAGTGGCAGTGTACCAAGTGTTCGGCTTCTCGTGGCAAGGCGCAGTGCCATGGAGTACGGGCTCGATCCTGCTTCGGACCATTTTTTGTTCTCTGTTTTTTTCTATTGTTGTTTATTTGTCATTTTCTCTGAGTGCTGTAATACATACCTGTTCCTTCTATAATTCCCTAGAGACATACATTCTTTCAGACAGGAAGTGGTGAATGCAACGTTCTGTTGGTGACCTGGCTAAAGACAGAGGTTCTTTCTGACGGGCTGCGATGAATGTAACGTTCTGTGGTAGATTTGCCTAGAGACAGAGATTCTTTCAGACGAACTGTGGTAAATGCAACGTTCTGTGGCTGATCTGACTAGAGATGGAGACTCTTTCAGATGGGCTGTGATGAATGCAACGTTCTGTGGCTGATCTGACTAGAGATGGAGACTCTTTCAGATGGGCTGTGATGAATGCAACGTTCTGTGGCTGATCTGACTAGAGATGGAGACTCTTTCAGATGGGCTGTGATGAATGCAACGTTCTGTGGCTGATCTGACTAGAGATGGAGACTCTTTCAGATGGGCTGTGATGAATGCAACGTTCTGTGGCTGATCTGACTAGAGATGGAGACTCTTTCAGATGGGCTGTGATGAATGCAACGTTCTGTGGCTGATCTGACTAGAGATGGAGACTCTTTCAGATGGGCTGTGATGAATGCAACGTTCTGTGGCTGATCTGACTAGAGATGGAGACTCTTTCAGATGGGCTGTGATGAATGCAACGTTCTGTGGCTGATCTGACTAGAGATGGAGACTCTTTCAGATGGGCTGTGATGAATGCAACGTTCTGTGGCTGATCTGACTAGAGATGGAGACTCTTTCAGATGGGCTGTGATGAATGCAACGTTCTGTGGCTGATCTGACTAGAGATGGAGACTCTTTCAGATGGGCTGTGATGAATGCAACGTTCTGTGGCTGATCTGACTAGAGATGGAGACTCTTTCAGATGGGCTGTGATGAATGCAACGTTCTGTGGCTGATCTGACTAGAGATGGAGACTCTTTCAGATGGGCTGTGATGAATGCAACGTTCTGTGGCTGATCTGACTAGAGATGGAGACTCTTTCAGATGGGCTGTGATGAATGCAACGTTCTGTGGCTGATCTGACTAGAGATGGAGACTCTTTCAGATGGGCTGTGATGAATGCAACGTTCTGTGGCTGATCTGACTAGAGATGGAGACTCTTTCAGATGGGCTGTGATGAATGCAACGTTCTGTGGCTGATCTGACTAGAGATGGAGACTCTTTCAGATGGGCTGTGATGAATGCAACGTTCTGTGGCTGATCTGACTAGAGATGGAGACTCTTTCAGACGGGCTGTGATGAATGCAACGTTCTGTGGCTGATCTGACTAGAGATGGAGACTCTTTCAGACGGGCTGTGATGAATGCAACGTTCTGTGGCTGATCTGACTAGAGATGGAGACTCTTTCAGATGGGCTGTGATGAATGCAACGTTCTGTGGCTGATCTGACTAGAGATGGAGACTCTTTCAGATGGGCTGTGATGAATGCAACGTTCTGTGGCTGATCTGACTAGAGATGGAGACTCTTTCAGATGGGCTGTGATGAATGCAACGTTCTGTGGCTGATCTGACTAGAGATGGAGACTCTTTCAGATGGGCTGTGATGAATGCAACGTTCTGTGGCTGATCTGACTAGAGATGGAGACTCTTTCAGATGGGCTGTGATGAATGCAACGTTCTGTGGCTGATCTGACTAGAGATGGAGACTCTTTCAGATGGGCTGTGATGAATGCAACGTTCTACAAAGGGCATGCGACCTGATGATGATGAGTCCCCGTTACCCAACGGTAATTGCTGCGGGACTATTATTCCTTTCGTACACGTCCATCACTCATCTCTTTTCAACGTTTCCTTTAGTTCAATGCCCCCCCCCCCCTTATGCATAGTTTGAGAACCCTTAGCAATAACTGCGTTAATTAAAACAGCACCAGAAAGTCACGTCATTTCAAGGCTGCAATTACTGTCAGTATCTTCATTTCCATGCCAGGAGGTCTCTTTCGTGACAAACTAACCTTTCTGCACTGAACTCGTCTCTCGCGCTCTATCGCAATGATTCTCAGGCTATTTTGCACATAGCCATCTGTTAATCTGTTCTATCTGCGGTTACTGCTTTTATCCCACTTATGAGGTATGCCGTCGTGTTTAATATTGAATTGGAGAATAAAGGCTGCATAACCAGTGCAGTCACAACGGGGTGTTGTGGTCAAATTCGTTATGTGATGAAGAAGAAAATGATGAAAGGCGATAAACCGTTGCTGGGAAATGTCATGCTGACGTAGAATATGTTTAATCGAAAGACGCAGATGTAGTTGATCCCTGTAAACCATCCCTGTAAACCATCCCTGTAAACCATCCCTGTAAACCATCACTGTAAACCACGCCATTCTCGATTCTTTGGTTGGTTCTTTGGTCGTGGAAGGCCCCCTGTATCACTGCAAACGAATTAAAATCCATAATTGCTCAACTGCCCGTGCCAGTGGAATCATCCGAATTACTAACTCATCTCTCAAACAAAGAAAGGTAGCTGTAGTCCCCATCATAGCAGTCTCAGCACACCCCAAAAGACATACGGCGAAACCGCACAGAAAGTGAACACAGCCAACTGTTCCCTGCCATACGATATCATCATTCATCGTAAACAATTGGAATATTGATTCTTGATCCTTCCAGTGCCGCTAAACGACCCATAGGGCTCGTCTCCGGCCAATTGTCTCTATTCTGGGCTAGCTTTTCGACTATAAAGAGTGTGTCTACGCCTGCTAATCTTGCCTCTTTTGTTAGAGTTCTTTTCAGTGTTTCTCGAAGTCATTCTCTTTTCCCAGGACCTGATGTTTCCCATATGAGAGCCTGCTTAGTAAAACTACACCAAAGACAACCCAAATTGTTCCTCGTGCGCAGCCGGGGCTAGAAAGAGGTGTGAAGTGTAGTGGCGATGTGCCTTACCAGGCAGGTCATAAGAAGCGAGTCAGGACTGGCTATCCTGTATGGGACTGGCTATCCTATATCGGAATGATTGTCCTGTATACAGGCTATTCTCTATGGAACTGGTTATCCTGTATGTGACTGACTATCCTATATGGGACTGACTATCCTGTGTGGGACTGACTATCCTATGTAACTGGCTATCCTCTATAAGACTTGTTATCCTGTATGTGACTGACTATCCTGTGTGTGACTGGCTATCCTGCATGTGTTGGCTATCCTCTATGGAACTAGATATCCTGTATGTGACTGGTTATCCTCTATGGGACTGACTATCCTGCATGTGTTGGCTATCCTCTATGGAACTAGATATCCTGTATGTGACTGGCTATCCTCTATGGGACTAGCTATCCTGTATGTGACTGACTATCCTGTATGCGACTAGCTATCCTGTATGTGACTGACTATTCTGTATGCGACTAGCTATCCTGTATGTGACTGACTATCCTGTATGGGACTGACTATCTTGTGTGGGACTGACTATCCTGTATGGGACTGACTATCCTGTGTGGGACTGACTATCCTGTATGGGACTGACTATCCTGTATGGGACTGACTATACTGTATGGGACTGACTATCCTGTGTGGGACTGACTATCCTGTGTGGGACTGACTATCCTGGATGGGACTTACTATCCTGTGTGACTGACTATCCTGTATGGGACTGACTATCCTGTATGGGACTGACTATCCTGTGTGGGACTGACTATCCTCTATGGGACTGACTATCCTGTATGGGACTGACTATCCTGTATGCGACTAGCTATCCACTATGGGACGGACTATCCTGTGTGTGACTGACTATCCTGTGTGTGACTGCTATCCCGTATGTGACTGACTATCCTGTGTGTGACTGCTATCCTGTATGTGACTGACTATCCTGTATGCGACTAGCTATCCTCTATGGGACTGACTATCCTGCATGTGTTGGCTATCTCTATGGAACTAGATATCCTGTATGTGACTGGCTATCCTCTATGGGACTAGCTATCCTGTAAGTGACTGGCTATCCTCTATGGGACTAGCTATGCACAATGGGACTAGCTATCCTGTATGTGACTGACTATCCTGTATGCGACTAGCTATCCACTATGGGACAGACTATCCTGTATGTGACTGACTATCCTATATGTGACTGACTATCATATATGGGACGGACTATCCTATATGTGACTGACTATCCTATATGGGACGGACTATCCTGTATGTGACTGACTATCCTATATGGGACGGACTATCCTATATGTGACTGACTATCCTATATGGGACGGACTATCCTATATATGACTGACTATCCTCTATGGGACTGACTATCCTCTATGGGACTGGCTATCCTATATATGACTGACTATCCTCTGTGGGACTGACTATCCTATATATAACTGGCTATATGCACTGAAGACCAATGCTCCGCAGGCAGCTGAAGAGAAGTTTAGTTTAGTCGACAGGTCATCGTCATTGCACATGGAACAAGTCCATAATCGCTCGGGTCTCTCATGTAAGAACATCCATCAAAGTGTAGCGACTAACGACACCGGTGTTGTTTTGGTTGTTAAGTCAACTGTGGATTCTTGCTACCCGCTCTTGTCTTGTAACTCCCACCTTGACGTATTATTTGTGAAGTTTGTTCTGTCAGAATGGTTTCAGGTTACAACAGGTGTAAGACAAGGATGTGTCCTTTCACCACTCCTCTTCATCATATATATGGACAAAATAAATCAGGAAACAACCAACAACAAAGACAAATCAAATAATAACATAGAGGTAGAAAACTCCAACATCAATGAGCTACTCTTCGCAGATAACCAATGCCTAATATATGAGGATGAAAACCTGCTACAACAGCATTTAACATCTCTAGATAAAAGCTGCACAAACTACACTATGAAAATTAACACAGCAAAAACAGAGGCTATAAGAATAAGCAAATTGAGACACCCATTAAACATCAAGATCAAAGACAAAGAAATAAAACAAGTAGAGGAATTCAAGTATTTAGGCGCAATGTTCATAGAAGATGGAAAACTAGACAGAGAAATTGACATGAGAATACAAAAAGCAAATGCTGTCACATACCAGCTTTCACCATTGGTAAGACATCCAAACATTTCTATGCCAGCTAAACAACAAATGATAAATAGCATCTTCATACCAACTTTGTGCTATGAAAGTCAAAAATGGACCCTTTCTAAATCACATTTAAGAAAGATCAATACATGTGAAATGCGATGCTTGAGAAAAGTAACAAACAACACAAGAAGAGATAGAATACCAAATGAAACCATAAGAAAAATGGTAGGAACAAAACCCTGCCAAGAATATATAGAACAA
>JAVIAB010000145.1:37973402-38030902 GCA_032433765.1 Megaustenia siamemsis | reverse complement strand
AGAAATGGGAAGATAACATTAATGAATGTGTCTGAGAGAGATCAATGAAGAAAACTAATGAAGTCTGTCAGTAGTGTCTCAATGATCCATAGATTAACGAAGTCTGTCAATAGAGCCCTCAACGACCCCGAGAGCTACGGGATGAGGAAAAAAGAAAGGAAGGAATACCCTCGACAGCTATATTTCTAAACACTCACATGATTCCTTCAATTGTCTTCGTATTGACTTGAATTGGAAGAATTCGATGGAAAGAAAAGAAAACAAACGATGAAGTCTTAAACCATTAAACATGGAAAGAGAACTACTAAACACAATTCAAACAAGACAAAATGAGATTTTTGGGGCATATTGAAAGACACAGTAGCTTACTAAAAGTAATTTTAAAAGGGAAAGTACAAGTTAGAAGAAGCAGACCAAGACTAACATGGTCGAGTAACATCAAAAGATGGACAAGTCAATCTGTGACAGACAACCTGCACTATGAAAGCAAGATACAGAGCTTAATGACGCTCCATGGTAGCCAACCTTCGATGCGAAGACGGCATTCAATGATGAAAACGATTTACTTAAGACAGTAGTAATGGTAACAACAAAGAAAAAGACATCACCTCAGTGCAACATAAATACAAGTGGAACAATATTAAAACAGGTAAATGAATTTAAATATTTGGGAACTTTGTTAACCTCAGATGGAAGATGTACAAAAGAGGTGAGATGCAGAATGGCTCAGGCAAAAACAGCTTTCCAAAAAATGAGGAAGATATTATGCAATCCATTTTTGACAATAGAAACAAGAAAAAGATTTCGTAAATGTTATGTAAAGCCAGTCTTAACATATGGATGTGAATCATGGACAATAGGACAACAGACAAGAAAATCAATGGAGTCTGTAGAAATGTGGTTTTATAGAAGAATGTTGAGAATACCATGGACAGCTAAGAAGAGTAATGAAAACGTTCTGAAAGAGGCCAAAGTAAAAAGAGAGCTAATTTCCAATAATCGGAAGACAATCATCATTTTGTGGCCATGTAATGAGAAGAGAACAACTGTAATATATTGTAACAACTGGGAAAATTGAGGGACGAAGAGATAGAGGGAAACATAGAGAAAAAATACCAGACAGCTTAAGAGAATGGCTTGTCAGAATGTCAACAACAGAAATGATAAATAACTATCGAGATCGGAAGTTGTGGAGAGACTTGATCACCTACGCCAGCAGGCCCGGTACTTGATGATGATGAATGATTGACTTGAATATCTTCATTGTGGCGGCTGGTAGTTTCATCAGTAGAAAAACAATAGCATCCGTGATTTGGCCAAGAGGATTAACACTTGTTGGGAAACAAAGAAAACCTGCCCACAGTTTCTGTTATTTTGAGAATGTGAAAGTTTATTTGACAAAAACAGGGGGATCCATGCACCTGAGATGAATAATAGCACCCAATGGGGGAACCGAGCAGGATATCGATAGAAAGATGAACGAAGTCTGATTAGCTCTCGCCAATGTAAACAGCATTGGGAACGTTCTCCAGCACAACACCGGAATAAAAATTAAGGATATAGAGAAATGCTTTTTTTGCGCTGACTTTTATTATAAGAATTTGGAAGCTGGAAAATAAAGGAAAACGATGAGACTGTTTTCATCTTCTTATTTTACTTTCGTTGGACGTTTATACTTCTTTATGGGGACTGGTTGGTCTCGAGGCAGAGCCAGAGGTTGTGGGTTCAAATCCCGACTGCAACTGTTGGGATTTTTATTTGTGATTTCCCTCTGCGGAAACCAACCCTGGCCACATCAGCGGGGCCCGGCGTAAAGTGTCAATTACTCATGGACGGAAACAATACGAGTATCTCCGAAGACGGAGTTATCTGCCTGTTCGGCGAGGGGCCCCTGTGCACACGGCTGCCAGGGAAAAACGGAAAAAATAAAAATAAACTTTAAAGAATAATTTCAATGTCCAGATCTAAAATGATGGGCGTAGTTGCATTGAGTGGTTAGTGTTCTCGCTTACTGACCAGGAGGGTCCGAGTTCGATCCCTAGCAGTGGCAGATTTTTTTTGTTAGGACCGACAAGGTTCTTGGGTTCACCCAGTCTCTAAAAATAAAAGTAAAAAAGTCAAGTACCCCCGTCACGCCAAGTGGCGTATAGGGAATATGGTGTTAGTGACCATAAATTTTACAGACCTTCGGCACATGATTTTTGGGGTAATGTGGTCGGTATTACGCCCGTGCCGCTTCACTTTCCCAGAAAAAAATCTGGTACCCATTAAAGGCTGGGTGAACCCGGAGGCCATCGGTTGGGATCGAACCCTACCCCTTGTCCTTTGTAGTCCAGTTCACTAACCACTGAGCTATCGCGCCTCCCTTGCCTCTAAAAATGGGTACTATATATTTTTCTGGGAAGCAAAGGCGGCCTAACGTGATGCCGACCACATCACCCAAAAATGTGCCGTGGTCATAGAAAAATATGGTCACTAACATAATATTCCCCATACGCTTAGCAAGGCATGGAGGGAACATTTGCCTTTTTTTTCTTCATTTGCCTTCCGTCGTGATTTACAGCACGCTGTTCGGTGCAGATATCTTACCCAGTGTGGCTTGAAATATCCGACAGTATAACGTTTTTAGGTACCGTATTGCCTTCCCTCTCGATCCTTACCCGCTTGGTCAGGCTGGAGAGTCAGTTTCCAGCGCCACCACGCGCACGTTGTGTAGGGTCTTGGTCAACTATGAGACGCTGACTACCGTTAGTTCTTGCCTTATAGAACGTCATCAACCTGAACCTGTATTAAATTTCATGTTATCTTCTTTGCTTGTTTTGTTTCTTTCTTGCTCTCTTTCTTTATTTCTTTTATGCATTCATTCATTCATTCTTTCTTTCTTTCATTCTTTCTGTTTTTCTTTCTTTCTTTGTTTCTTTTTTCTTTCTTTCTTTCATTCTTTGTTTCTTTGTTTGTTGCTTTCTTTTTTTATCTCTTTCTTTCTTATCTTTCTTTCTTTTTTTATCTCTTTCTTTCTTATCTTTCTTTCTTTTTTATCTCTTTCTTTCTTATCTTTCTTTATTTTTTATCTCTTTCTTTCTTATCTTTCTTTCTTTTTTTATCTCTTTCTTTCTTATCTTTCTTTCTTTTTTTATCTCTTTCTTTCTTATCTTTCTTTCTTTTTTTATCTCTTTCTTTCTTATCTTTCTTTATTTTTTTTTCTGTCTGTCTTTCTTTCTTTCTTTCTTTCTTCTTTCTTTCTTTCTTCTTTCTTTCTTTCTTTCTTTCTTTCTTTCTTTCTTTCTTTCTTTCTTTCTTTCTTTCTTTCTTTCTTTCTTTCTTTCTTTCTTTCTTTCTTTCTTTCTTTCTTTCTTTCTTTCTTTCTTTCTTTCTTTATTTCTTTCTTTCTTTCTTTCTTTCTTTCTTTTCTTTCTTTCTTTCTTTCTTTCTTTCTTTCTTTCTTTCTTTCTTTCTTTCTTTCTTTCTTTCTTTCTTTCTTTCTTTCTTTCTTTCTTTCTTTCTTTCTTTCTTTCTTTCTTTCTTTCTTTCTTCTTTCTTTCTTTCTTTCTTTCTTTCTTCTTTCTTTCTTTCTTCTTTCTTTCTTTCTTTCTTTCTTTTCTTTCTTTCTTTCTTTCTTTCTTTCTTTCTTTCTTTTCTTTCTTTCTTTCTTTTCTTTCTTTCTTCACTTCCTCTAGCAACCCGTGTGGGTTTCGAGGGAGATGCAAAGTTCTGGTTCTCTCCCTTTTGGCGGCTTCGCTCATTTTCACTTGATATTGTTGTAGCGTTTCTTTGATGTTGTCTGCCCATCTTACTCTCGGTCTGCCTCTTGTTCTTCTCCCTTCTCCTCTTTTAATATGTGCATTTTATGGTAAAGGAATCACACGGCATTCTTTCTCGTTGGACATACCAGTTTATTTGTTGTTCCCTCTTTGTAGTTTAGGATTTGTCCAATGTCTACTCTTTCTCTGTAAGGTTCGTTGAGCATGTCTAAGTGATGGAAGAAAAACGCATCCCCAAGCAAATACTATATGGTGAACTAACAAACGGAAAAAGACAAATCGGCAGACCTAAACTACGATATAGAGATATCAGTAAATCATCTCTGAATGGCTTCTACATATGTGAGAATGAAAATGACTGGGAACATCTGGCAAGTGATCGCACATCATGGACAGCATGTATAATGAATGGTATAACATCATTTGAGACTGTGCTAAGGCAAAACTTAGAAGAGAAAAGACTCATGAAAAAGGATGGAAAACCCAGTGGATCAGTGGGCGTGACTTGTTCATTCTGTGGCTGTGTGTATCTGTCAAACATTGGTAGAATTAGCCACGAGAGAAGCTGTTCGACAAAAACAAAACCTAAAAAAAATACACAATAGCCTCCAATAGACCGTCTAACAAGACGAAAAGGGTCATAACAAATCTTTCTCATATCATGGTGGATAATACGTTGGCTATTTGCGTAATCGTTGAGGACAGTCAACCAATGAATCGGGTGGACATCATCAATGCCCTCCGAGATGTGGGAAGGGCACATGACTTCGACAACCATGAGTCCACGTCACTCCTTCGGATGAAAGAGATGGGAGTTAAGATGGGCACATCCAGAAACGAAAAACCTAGTGGGCGTGTAAGAAGACTTATCAACCAACATAGAACTGGAGTCGTCAGTCGTTGGACACTGCGGGACTTGATGAGGAAGGGATCTAAGCACCTATGGACATGTTCGGAGTGCAATGATGATGACCCGCAAATAACTCAATAACTCAGTAACTGTCTTTTTATGACATTTTTCAATTTGTCTTTACTGGTTACTCCAAGAGCTTTTCTCAGACATCTCATCTGTGTGGTGGCAAGATTTCTTTTATAATTAGTCCCAAGTAACCATTGTTGGCGTTCATAGTACAAGGTGGGAATGAATATACTCACCATAAGATGTTTCTTGGTGGTAAGAGGTTATGTTATCAGGAACCAATACTGTTAATATACAAAGTAGTAAAGTAAAATATCCCCGTCACGCCAAGTGGCGTATAGGGAATATGGTGTTAGTGACCATATATTTTACAGACCTTCAGCACATGATTTTTGGGGTTAATGTGGTCGGTATTACGCCCGTGCCGCTTAATTTTTACAGAAAAAAAATCCGGTACCCATTAAAGGCTGGGTGAATAGGAAGCCGTCTGTTGGGATCGAACCCTACCTCTTGTCCTTTGTAGTTCGGTTCCCTAACCACTGAGCTGCCGCGGCACCCATTGTTAATATAACACTCTTTATAAAGAGCATCGCAGCAGGAGGCAATCTGATCATCAGAAGAGTTTCCCCGCCGAGCAAGTGTTTTGGTCCTTTAGCATCGTGACAATCTGAGGGAGGTGGGCCTCATGGACTGACTTCCAGGCGTCGATCTCCTGTAGCTTTGACTCCAAAGCTTACAATATGTAATTGCAGCAACCAATATTGTTATCATTAAGTAACGTGTTGCCTTTTAAAATCTTCTTTATGGTTGTTCCGTCTTATGCAAGTCGTCAAGTAATAACTTCGCATTTTTCCTTGCGCCACACAACAATATAACAATGCCTTTTTAAATTTTCTTTATGGTTGTTCCGTCTTATGCAAGTCGTGAAGTAATAACTTCGGATTTTTCCTTGCGCCACACAACAATATAACAATGCCTTTTTAAATCTTCTGTATTGTTGTTCCGTCTTATGCAAGTCGTCAAGTAATAACTTCGCATTTTTCCTTGCGCCACACAACAATATAACAATGCCACCAGTTTAATACATCAATGATTGTTTTGGACAGCTAAAAAGACCAATGAAGACATTCTAAAAGAGGCCAACACAAAAAAAGGAGCTCCTAAAAAAAACATCAGAAAGAAATAATCAATATTTTTCGGGCACATCATGAGAAGATGAAAGTTGGAATACTTGGTTACAACTGGCAGAATACAGGGAAAGAGATATGACGGATGAGAAAGTGAAAAGATACTAGGTAACTTGGCGTCATAGCATGGAAAAGAAGAAGTGATTGAGAAAATAGAGAACAAGAAGATTACAAGAAGGGGAAGAGGAATTAGAGAAAGAACCCCCTCAAAAAAAAAAGAAATAAGAAGTAGTCTCACAGAAGAAAACAAACTATATGTCAGGACTTGAATGATAATCTTCTTCTTTTCTCTTTCTCACTGATACCGAAAAGGTGTCGTGGTTATATCATTTGTCGTTCTTGAGCTGCTCGAACTGTCTGAATTATAGCTCGTTTCAAATCACGTGCCCAACTTCAAAACGCTATTACTCAGTAACCGTTTGTTAAAAACTGTTGAAATTTTCCAAATGTTATTAGAATGCAAAATACCCTTTAAATGTATATTTAACAAATATCTTGCAGCTGCAGTTTTCTTAAAGCGGCGAATTTCTTTGATGTTTGTCAAAATTGTAAATTGTGAACCCCTAAATAATAGAAATTACCGTAGTTGCTGGTCTATGATTAATTTTCACTAGGTAAAGGCGTGGCCGTAATGGGGAAATAATCTAATAAGACAAAACACCAGGAGAATTATTGTCTTCTCAGTTCGAGGACGGACGATAATATCAAGGTATACCTGTATGTCCAATTTTCATAGTTGTGTGGTCCTGAAAAGGACCGTTTGTTGAACTAATTTAAGGTAATATAGGGGCCAACATTGTGGGGGCTATATACTTTAATTCTGAATCAGACGAGTCTAAAAGATTAATAACTGTTTGGGGTTGAACATTCCACAAACCATCATTTTTTCCAATATTCCTCTTCCTGTTTTAAGACGTGGTCTTCACATTTAGCCCAATAATCTTTGTCTATATTTAATAATGCGAGATTAGCAAGAGTCTTTACATCGCATATTTTGAATGTTGTATTTTCATCTGCCACTTGTCCTTTTAATTTTGCCCAGATTAGTTCTATTGGATTTAAATGAGCATGGTAAGGTGGCAGCCTCAAACTTATATGACCGTGCTCTTGGATAATCTTATCTGTTTGAAAAATCTTTGTCCTTTGTTTTTGCTTTACTAGAGATAGTAATTCAGGTTTTAAGTACATGTTATTAAATTGTATGTGCTCCTTTGTGAGCCATATCTTAATAGCATCTTTTGTACTGGATGACGTCTGGACTTTATCTTCAAGTGCAACAATGTTGTGGTACGCTGCATTGTCCATTATTAGGCAAGATGGTCGATCTAGTGATGGGAGAACAGAATTTTCAATCCAATGTCTAAATATGTGACCATTCATCTCAGAGTGATACTCCCGATTGTCTATGGATTTTGAAAGAAAAATGAGCTCTGCATTCTGTATTAGTCCATGTTGTCGACTACCTGCATGAGCAATTATCAAGCGCTGTCCTTTGCTGCTAGGTATTAATCTCTTAATTTTTCCATCTGATGACTGCCATTCCCTTTGGTTAGTGTGGTGAGCATTGATCCATGTTTCATCCAAGTACACAATATCATAACCTTGCTTGCGCACCTCTTTTACTTCACGTAAGTACTTGCTTCTCATGACTACTATATGTGGCTTCTCACAGATGATGTTTCGTCCATTGGAATACTTTCTGAATGTAAAGCCTGCAGCTTTCACATTCCTCCATAATGTAGACTGATATTTCAATACTGTTGTTCTTTTTCAGCGATACTTTTAATTTTCTTATTGTAACAGTTTCATTCATACCCAACATTTTGCGAATTTCACTTCTAATAAGTTCACTGTCGAAATTATCCAACATGTTTGCTCTTCCTTGTGATTTTGTATATTTTTAACATTGACGGTCACGTGCTTGAATCCAGCGATTAAATGACCGTTTAGATAAATCCAAAATGTGTCTTGTCCTATTCTCAGGGTTTTCTAAAGAATGAAATAATCTTCCTCGTTTAGCCTCTTTGCAAAAATAGTCATACATTTTTATTGCGATGTTTTGTAAACTGCAGAATTTCATTTTAAGACTCATGATAAATGTTATCGTTCCACGTCTCCACCTATGAATGAACGGAAATGGAACACACAATTTCTCGTGTTCTTTACAAGTGTCTAATTGTGTCAAAAAACCACGGCGAAAGCGTGCAAACACGTCAATTTTGCCGTGTATGGATTTTTACTCGTTATTTTTAACTTAAAATACTGTAAACATTAAGTTTTGACTACATCAATGGGTCGTTATAAATTTATATAAATCAAATATGCAACAATAATAACCAAATGTTTTTTTTAATGAAATTAATTCCCTGTTGGGTTCTAATCATTATAACTTTACATGCAAATTTTGAACAACTTACAACAAGTGGTTAAAAAGCTATCGATTTTAAAAGTTGGGCACGAGTTATGAAACAAGCTATAGTGATTTTTTTTTGTTGTTACATGTCTCTATCACTGCATCTATCCATCGTTTTCTGGGTCTTCCTCTTGGTCTTTTTCCATGCATTCTCGAGAAGAACGCCCTTGATGGTGATTGGTGAGGATTCATTCTGACCAGGTGACCAAACCATTTAAGTTGTTGTTGTTCTATATATTCTTGACAGGGTTTTGTTCCTATCATTTTTCTTATGCTTTCATTTGGTATTCTATCTCTTCTTGTGTTGTTTGTTTCTTTTCTCAAGCATCGCACCTCACATGTATTGATCTTTCTTAATTAATTGTGATTTAGAAAGGGCCCATGTTTGACTTTCATAGCACAAAGTTGGTATGAAACTGCTATTTATCATTTGTTGTTTAGCTGCTATAGAAATGTTTGGATGTCTTAGCAATGGTGAAAGCTGGACTTAATGATATTTACCAGAAAACTGCATTTCCGTTTCCTGTAATTCTTATCCCGTTAGCTAAAGACTTCTTATCCTAACGCATGTTTGGGAAAGCTCTCGTATTATTTTCGCTTTTCTTATTGATTTGTTTACTTCTTAACAGTCACAAGCGCAAGATATAATTTGGAAAATAGAGGAACTCATTTAAAAAAGTGTGCAGCTATTTTCGTCTTCCGTGCTTCAACATTTATCATTTGTTTTTATTTTCTTTTTATTTGATTCTATTTTTATCTTTTTGTAGATAATTTATCTGTGCTACCAAGTTCAGGAAAATGAAACACGTTAACCACTTTATCATCCTCATGTTCATCATCATCATCATCATCACCATCATCATCATGTTCATCATCATCATCATCATCATGTTCATCATCATCATATTCATCATTATCATCATCATCATCATGTTCATCATCATCATCATCATCATCATCATGTTCATCAACATCATATTCATCATCATGTTCATCCTCATGTTCATCATAATGTTCATCATCATCATGTTCATCATCATCAGCATCATCATCATCATGCTCATCATCATCATCATTTTCATCATCATGCTCATCATCATGTTCATTACCATCATCATCATGTTTATCATCATTATGTTCATCATCATCATCATGTTCATCCTCATGTTCATCAGCATCATCCTCATGTACATCATCATGTTCATAGTCATCATCATCATGTTCATCATCATCATGTTCATCATTATCATCATCATGTTCGTCATCATCGTCATCATGTTCATCATCATCATCAAAGCAAAATCCATTGTCTCTGGTGCTGTTTTGGTGCATGTTTATCTACTTTTGGGGTGGATAACAGGCACCACTATCACTCACATTACCTCAGAAATCATGTGTCGAAGGTCTGTAAACATTATAATCACTGTAGTTCGTTCAGAAATTCGTGCCCACAGAATTTATTAATTATTTCGGAAACTGTTTGATGAATTTCTGTAATTCTTTTTTCGTGAAATCTTATTTTTTCACCGACATTCAGTCTGATTTTTTGCCCTACTGTCATGTATTTAGGAACGATTTTTGCTTATTTGAGGTAAATAAAAATATGATTTTCTTGCTTGTCCTAAATGTTAGGATTTTACAATACCCACAGTTGTAAGTAACTCACCAAATAAAAAGGCAAATTTCGCGTGCACACCACACAATCTTGGCACCGTTTCACACTCTTAAATTGTAAGACGTTGCCTCTCCGAGGTTTTGTTTTGGTGATCTCATTTCCGGTTTCTTGTTAAATTGGTCCAGAGGTGTACTTTGACAGAATATTTACTATTAATGAATATTTCTGTATGTGTGATAATTTGTAAGTTGTGAAGTGACTACTTGATTTTTAAAACCATGAAGAGTTTAAGCTGTAAATCCATCACTATGCAAAAGGTAACTGTGTTATTTTACATGCGCTTTTGCAAGGAATCTAAAAGGGGTCCGTTATATTACAATATAAAAAAAATACCAGAAAACATAACATGGGCAGCCCTAAATATAGATAGAAAGTCTTTCATTTGATGGATAGGACAGAACTTTGAATCTGCAGAGGCGACGGTCAAGCAAGGAAAAAAAATGAAAGTTGATGATTTTGACAAAGATGTTATTTGACGTGAAATTTTGAAAATGTTTGAATCGAATGAACTTGTTACACTGCGCAAACTTAAAGTTCGACTGCAATTAGAATGTGATATTGAAATCTCAAAAACGACTCTTTGGAAGCTCGTAAGTGGCGTTGGTTTCACTTTTCGAAAATCTGCAAGTGGTAGAAATATTGTTTGTGAAAAACTACACCTGATAGCTGCCCGAAGCAAATACCTGAGGCAGATCCGTGAGCGACGAATGGGAGGCTACGATATAGTATATTTGGATGAAACGTGGGTCAATGCTCATCATACATATGAGAAACAATGGCAATCAGTTGACAGAGAAAATAAAAGAAGCATTCCCAGCAGCAAAGGACAACACATTATATTGGTACAAGCTGGCAGTAGAGAGAATGGTCTTGTTAATGACACACAACTTATTTTTCAATCAAAGTCTACAGACAGTAGGGACTACCACACTGAAATGAATGGACGAATTTTCAGAGACTGGATAGAGAACACTCTACTCCCCATTCTAGATAGACCTTCATGTCTTGTAATGGACAATGCATCCTATCATAATGTGGTAGCACTGGAGGACAAAGTTCCTAATTCGTCAAGCACAAAAGATCAAATCATCACATGGCTTAGAAAAGAAAATGTTTCCTTTCAAAACACCCAGTTAAAACCAGAGTTGTTGCAACTTGTTAGACAAACTAAGGAGACAAAGTTATATCAAATTGGTAAAATAATTGCAAAGTATGGCCACACATCTCTTCGCCTCTCACCTTATCATTCGCACCTCAACCCAATAGAACTTGTGTGGGCTAAAGTAAAAGGGCAACTTGCTGCGGGCTACACGACGTTTAAAATGTGTGCTGTTAAAGAATTGACGCGTGATGCCCTCTCAACGATAGACATTGAGTACTGGAGAAAGTGTGACGACTATGTGCTCAGAGAAGAGGAACAATACTGGAGAAAATGTGACGACCATGTGCTCAGAGAAGAGGAACAATACTGGAGAAAATGTGACGACTATGTGCTCAGAGAAGAGGAACAATACTGGAGAAAATGTGACGACCATGTGCTCAGAGAAGAGGAACAATACTGGAGAAAATGTGACAACCACGTCCTCAGAGAAGAAGAACAATACTGGAGAACATGTGACGACCATGTGCTCAGAGAAGAGGAACAATACTGGAGAAAATGTGACGACCATGTGCTCAGAGAAGAGGAACAATACTGGAGAAAATGTGACGTCCATGTGCTCAGAGAAGAGGAACAATACTGGAGAAAATGTGACGACCACGTGCGCAGAGAAGAGGAACAATACTGGAGAAAATGTGACGACCATGTGCTCAGAGAAGAGGAACAATACTGGAGAAAATGTGACGACCATGTGCTCAGAGAAGAGGAACAATACTGGAGAAAATGTGACGACCACGTGCTCAGAGAAGAGGAACAATACTGGAGAAAATGTGACGACCACGTGCTCAGAGAAGAGGAACAATACTGGAGAAAATGTGACGACCACGTGCTCAGAGAAGAGGAACAATACTGGCAACGAGATGGATTGCAGTTTGTCCAACCGATAACAATTGTTAACCTCTTAGAGGATTCTGATTCGGAATGACATATGCATGACATGTGCACAATTTTGTTGATGACATTCTTACTATTTGCTGACTATGTGTGTTTGATGTTCTGGTTGTTCCATATGTTTTGTTGATGACACTCTTACTATTTGCTGACTATGTGTGTTTGATGTTCTGGTTGTTCCATATGTTTTGTTGATGACACTCTTACTATTTGCTGACTGTGTGTTTGATGTTCTGGTTGTTCCATATATTTTGTTGATGTCTCGCCTGCTATTTGACGAATATGTGTTTGATACATTGGTAAAAGTTTACCTATCTCTATGAGGAAGATATAAATTCAAATGAAAATGTTTGCCCTATTAAATTAATACGGATACTTTGGCTTGCATTGTTAGAAAATTAACATAATTTACAGTAAAATCTAATGTTTAGATCACGCGGTTTGATATTTTCCTAAAATTATATAACAAAAAACGATTTGTACAAAATTCAGACTACGTTTGTACTTTGATGTTATAAAATCTGAAGGTCGGTGAAAAAATAAGATTTCATGAAAAAGAATTACAGAAATTCATCAAACAGTTTCCGAGATAATTGATCAACTCTGTGGGCACGAATTTGTGAACGAACCATAGCACCATATCCCCTATACGCCAGGTGGCGTGACGGGGCACTTTATTATATTTGTTTGCATATAGCACAATAGAACTGCAATAGATCGTAAAGAAAAATACCATTATATAAATAGGTTTATAATTAACTAGAGTGACAGCCTGTGGATGTTACATAGTGTGATGAATTTAAAGTACAATGTATTAATACAAGGTACATGTATCATCCCTATAGCAGCATACGATTGTGAATCATGGACAGTCTTGCTAACAGCAAGAAAATAAGTGATTAATTCGAAACAGAATGTTTAAGAAAAATCCTTAAGATACCTTGCATAATCAAAAATGAGAGCAATGAAGACATGTTACAAGATTTAAACATTAAAAAGAAAGGGCTCATAAAAATCAATCTGCAGGGGAAATTAAAATACAGTGTCCACGTCAAACGACACAGCTGGCTGTTCTGCTCTGTCTCTTGCTTTGATGGTGCAGGTTGTTATAGGCTGGTTTGTCCATCTTTTGATGTTACTCGTCCATGTAGTCTTGGTCTGCCTCTGTCTCTATTACCTTGTATTTCCCCCTCCAGGATTACTTTTAGTAGGCTGTTGTGTCTTTTAACACGGCCCAAAAATCTCATTTGTCTTGTTTGAATTGTGTTTAGTAGTTCTCTTTTCATTTTTAGTTGTTTTAAGACTTCATAATTTGTTTTCTTTTCCTTCCATCCAATTCTACCTATTCTTCTATATATCCAAATTTCAAATGCTTCAATTCTCTGTTCTGTTTTCTTGTCTAGTCCACGTTTCTGCACCATAAAGGAATGTTGAGAAGACATAACATTTTGCTATTCTTACTTTTAGCCCTGGTGTTATTTGTTTTGATGTTAGTATGTTCTTCATGACATTAAAATTACTATTTGCTGTTCCTATTCTTTTGTTTATATATTCATACACACACACACACACACACGCACGCACACACGCACGCACGCACGCACACACACACATACACATATATATCAGCTTATAATTGATTACTTTATATACAAGGTTTGCATAATGAATGACAGAATAAGAACTTTGCTGATATATTACATAGATCCTATATTTGATAGCAAAACGAGCGAGGTACAAATGGAGAGGAACATTCTCAAAGTTTGCACGTTATGTTTCTCGCACGCGCATTCACTCTTCCATTCTGTCCATATATGCGATTATGCTGGTACTAGTATGGCTTGAGTTCGACTATCGCCTGGACATACATCGTGTGTCATCCACAGTGAATGCTTGTTTTGTGACATCTTGTAATGTAAATTACTTATGGGAGTTTTCCTTTCCTTTGATGCTTCACACGTTTTTCTTTAACTCGAAATTTCCGCACGGAAGCTTTTTATCAATGCAACGGAAAAGATTTCAGAGGCAACATTTGTCATGGTTATAAGAACTAATGTACATATTTATATTTAGCTAACATATAACATTGTAAGATGTACAATCTTACATATATCTGGGCAGTACTATAGATAAAGAGGGAGGAACAGAAAATGATACCAAAATAAGGATATAAAAAGCAAGAGGAGCTTTCATTGCACTGGGAAACATATGGAAATCCAAAGAAATTAGGTTAAATACATAAATAACAATTTTCAACTCAAATATTAAGGCGGTCCTATTATATGGCTGTGAAACATGGAGAACAACAAAATTGACAATCACGAAGATACAGACTTTCATTAATGGATGTTTACGCAGGATAAAAGGATGGAAATGGCAGGACAAAATCACTAACATAGAATTATGGAAATGTACCAGTCAAACACCAGTGGATAAAGGGATACAGCGTAGACGATGGCGCTGGATAGGATACACACGACGGAAGCCAACTGAGAGTATTACACAACAGGCCCTTTTTTGGAATACCCAGGGGAAAAGACAAAGAGGAAGACCAAGGAATTCTTGAGAAGACAGATAGAAGCAGAGATGAAGATGATGGGGAAGACATGGAATGATCTTAAAAGAATGGCAAAAAAATAGAAGGACTTGAAAAGTGTTTGTTGAAGACCTATGCTCCACTGGGAGCTAAAAAGGTAGAAGAAGAAGAACATATAACATTTCAATGTTTATATAATTGAACAAGGAATTAGATTTCACTAATATCAAGATGATACAAGACATATAAAAAGAATATGGTTTGATGACGGTTTACACTAATCAAATTGAGAGTGACGCACTGTGCGGCAAAACGTACGGATAGAGTTAGATAGTCTTGTTTGTATGTAATCCGTTCGCAAATCAGTTTGTTCCGTGCATTTTGACTTGCCCTGAATAACGTCCCATTAAAAATTAATTTGACTGTAGTTTAAATCGTAATTTAATATACTTTTAATTCTTCTATTCATAATTTATTATACTATTCATTTTTCAACATAAATAAAAAGAAAGAACTTTCAATATTTCTACACATAATTTATAAAACTGTTCATATTTCTACACATAATTTATAAAACTGTTCATATTTCTACACATAATTTATAAAACTGTTCATATTTCTACACATAATTTATAAAGCTGCTCATATTTTTACACATAATTTATAAAACTGTTCATATTTCTACACATAATTTATATAGATGTTTATATTTCTACACAAAATTTATAAAGCTGCTCATATTTCTACACATAATTTATAAAACTGTTCATATTTCTACACATAATTTATATAGATGTTCATATTTCTACACATAATTTATAAAGCTGTCAATATTTTTGCGCATAAGTTATAAAGCTGTCAATATTTCTAAACATAGTTTATAACGCTGGTAATATTTCTGCACATAATTTATAAAACTGTCAATATTTCTACACATAATTTATAAAACTGTCAATATTTCTACACATAATTTATAAAACTGTCAATATTTCTACACATAATTTATAAAGCTGTCCATATATATTTATTTCCCGTGTGTTACCGGGGCCTCGTTATGAGGGAAGTAAAGAATAGTGACACTGTGACCTTCCAGGCATGTCGTAAGAGGCGACTAAGGAGATTGATCGATGGCTTGACAAGCTGTCATTGTAAAAAGTATTGTTATGGAAACAGCGCCATATATTTTAGAGCAGTGATCTCTGCAATATGTGCCATTTTGGCACTCAAGGTTTCTGTTTTTGAGATTGTGGTTCTGCCCTATGTGCCGTCTTGGGCTCGAAAGGACAATAGATAGATAGATAGATATATTTATATACAATTTATAAAGCTGTTCATATTTCTACATATAATTTATATCGCTGCTCAGATTTAATACATAACGTATATCTCAACTCAAATTCACGTAATACATTTTTGTTTTCCAATAATTTATCCAATGATGTCACTTGTGTATGTCTCCGTGAATTATTGTGTGGTTGAGTAAAGTAAAGTAAAGTACCCCCCCCGTCACGCCAAGTGGCGTATAGGGAAATATGGTGTTAGTGACCCTATATTTTACAGACCTTCAGCACATGATTTTTGGGGTAATGTGGTCGGCCCGTGCTGCTTTACTTTCCCAGAAAAAATCCGGTACCCATTTAAGGCTGGGTGAACCCGGAGCCGTCGGTTGGGATCGAACCCTACCCCTTGTCCGTAGTAGTTCAGTTCACTAACCACTGAGCTATCGCGGCTCCCACTAATTTTTAGGGAATTAGTAAAACCCAGGTGTCCTCGCCAGGGTACGAACCCATGGTAAGCCAACCGCCTATCGATTGTCGAAAGGAAGTATTAGAAAGTGTGCGCTAATAATCATCATCATCATCAAGTACCGGGCCTGTTGACGTAGGTAATCATGTCTCTCCACAACTTTTGATCTCGACAGTTATTTATCATTTCTGTTGTTGACCTTCTGCCAAGCCATTCTCTTAAGTTGTCTGGTATTTTCTCTCTTTGCTTCTCTCTATATCTTCGTCCCCTATTTTTCCCAGTTGTTACAATATATTCCAACTTTCTCTTCTCATTACATGGCCAAAAAAAAAAAAATGATGATTGTTTCTTCCTAATATTGGAAATTAGATCTCTTTTTGGTTTGGCCTCTTTCAGAACATTTTCATTACTCTTCTTAGCTGTCCACGGTATTCTCAACACTCTTCTGTTAAACCACATCTCTACAGACTCCAATTACAGACAGTGCTAATAATACAGTTTGTAAAAGAATAAATTATATACGTATATACTCTGAGAGCATGTGTGTCAGAGAGAGAGACAGAGAGAGACACAGAGAGAGAGAGAGAGACAGAGAGAGAGGGCGGATACATGAATGGGAAGAAGAAAATTATAAAGATAGAAGGGCAAAAGTGAAACAGAAGAGAAAATTACATAAATTTAAATTAAAATAAACAAATGATAAAGATATAAATAAAGAGATAAATTGGATGTGAATGAGGAAGAGAGAAATAGATAAAGAGAGAGCTGAAAGAAAGAGAGAAAAAAGTAGAAGAAAAACGTTAAATAAAAATAACTATTGATAAATGGATAACAACAAAAAGAGAGAAATGAGAAGGAACCCCACTCCTCCCCCCTCCAAAAAAACATGAGAGGGAGAGAGGGAGGGAGGGAGAGAGAGAGAGATAGGGAAAGAAAGAAAGAGAAAGATATACAGCTGGATGCATATTTTTCCTCGTGTTTTAATCTTCATCTCTTCTGTGCTTCTTATTCATCATCATGTGCCATACCGGTTGGCGTAGGCGATCATGTCCTTCCACAATCTTCTATCTACAGTGCATCGTATCAGTTCTTTTGTCGACTGTTCTCCATGCCATGACACCAAGCTATCCAGTATTTTCTCTCTTTGTTGTCCGCGATCTCTCTTTCCTTTTATTTTGGCAGTTGTAACCAAGTATTTTAACTTTCCTCTTCTCATGATGTGCCCGAAAAATGTTGATTGTTTCTTTCTTATGTTTTTTAGGAGTCCCCTTTTTGTGTTGGCCTCTTTGAGAACTTCCTCATTGGTCTTTTTAGCTGTCCAGGGAACTTTCAACATTCTTCTGAGAAATCCCATCTCTGTCGCTTTTAATCGTTCTTTTATTTGTTTGTCTACTGTCCATGATTCGCTTCCATAGGTCAGAATTGGTTCTATATAGCACCGATGAACTCTCTTTCTCACTTCTATTGACATAGTTTTGTTGCATAAGATATTTTTAACCTTCCGAAATGCTATTTTGGCCTGAGCTATTCTGCTTTTTATTTCCGTAGTGCATCTTCCATCTGAAGTTATTATTGTGCTCAAGTATTTGACGCGTTGAACTTCTGTGCTTCTTATTAATGTTATATTATTCTACAATAATATAACGAACAGCAGAGTCTATGATAAAAGTGGCCGAAGTAGTAAGTGTTATAGATCAATCGTTTTTATTAAAATGTTAGCTACCGTAACGTCATTAATTCCTATCGTCTATCAACAACACTTTCCCTAACAGCTGTTGCTACTCTGTCTCTGAATTATTAATCCACAACAGTGGTGCCAAAACTGTTAACACCGGTGGCCCCCAACTGATCATATACCGGCAACGCCTTCTTGGCAGTTAGATTGATTATGTCGGACAACCTCTGATTCTTTTATAGAATATATAAGATGTGAAACGATTACATAATTAATACTTCTTCCTCTTCGTCCTCTCATTCTTCTTCTTCTTCTTCCTCTCTTTTTTTTCCTTCTTCTTCTACTACTACAACTTATACCACTGCTACTACTTCTTCTTCTGCTTCTACCGTTCAGCTCCCTGTGTAGCATAGGTCTTCAACAAACACTTTTCAAGTCGTTCTGTTTCTTGCCATTCTTTTAAGATCATTCCATGCCTTCTTCATCATTTTCATCTCTGCCTCCATCTGTCTTCTCCAAGAATACTTTGGTCTTCCTCTTTCCCTTTTTCCTTGGGGATTCCAAAAAAGGGCTTGTCGTTTAATACTCTCAGTTGGATTCCGCAGTGTTGTCTCCTATCCACCGTCATGGTCTTCGCTGTATCTCTTTATCCACTTGTAATTGACTGGTACATTTCCATAATTCTATGTTAGTGATTCTGTCCTGCCATTTCCTTCCTTTTATTCTGCGCAATAATCCATTAATGAAGGTTGAATTAATACTATCCTGCAGGAACTCGCTTATGTACAAACAAATATTAAGCCTACGTGGATGTTGTTATTTCATGATTTCTAACCACAGAGTAGACAACAGCAAAATAATCTGTCCGGGGGACCGTGTCCAAGTTTAGCGGATCCCCTGGGAGCCGCGGCTTACACTTTTAGAACTATAGATCAAAGGTATTCACTGTTAAACATAAAAACAACTATTCTTTTTTCTTCTTCTTTCTTATATCCTTCCTCCATTGCCGTTGGCGTCGAGGGGGGAAACAATCTGCGATTCTTTGCTCTTCTGTTGGCCTCTTCTGGTGTTATCCCTCCTAGTGACTCTAGTATTCCCTTTATCCATCTCTTTCTCGGTCTTCCTCGTAATCTGGCATTTTCGTGGCGTTAGTTTATGGCTCGTTGAGTCGTTGTTAGTTCTTTTTGTCTTATTATGTGGCCGAACCAATTTATCTGTTGTTTCTTTATGTATTCGATGGCTGGTTCAATTTCGAGTTTCTTCCTCACGTCGGTGTTTCTTACTCTGTCCCTTAAGCTAAAAGAAAAAAATACAACTATTTAGCTACTTAAAACAAACAATTCATGATTCACAACATAAATAATTGTTTTAATTCGTACATGCGCTGCCGGGTAAAAATGGGAGTAAATAATGATAGTGATATTCCCTATTAGGCATGATCGTAAGAGGTGACTAACTCGGGTCGGGCATGGGACTGGCTATTCTGTACTGTGAAGAACATAAGCCTAAAAAAGTTCACAGACATGGAGAAGTTAAAAATATGAAGTGGACAAAGAAAACAAAGAAGATGGCACTTGATTTAACACATTATGGAAACAAACAGAGAATAATACACGACAAGCCCTTTTTTGGAACCGTCAGAGGAGGGGACAAAGGTGAAGGCCATAATGTACTCGGAGAAGATAGCAGACACGAGTTTTCACCAATATGTGCTCGGGCTTCTATCAAGAAGTGTACAGAAACTTCAAGCATCGAAACTCACGATGCGAGGCGGCATTCCTCATCGTCCCAGAGTACTTCCCTGGTATCCATTTCACGTTACCCATGCTTCCAGCGGGAATCGAAAATGGGTTGTCTGAACGTCGGTAGCCATGTCGGGGGGTTTTCCCAACCAGGCAACCGAGGGCCCCCCCCCCCCCATTCTCCCCAAACATCTCATCTCTATAGGGATGATATTTATACTTTCTTCTTCTACTGGTATTGCAATTTGCCACGGAGTGTTGACTGGCGTAACGTAATATATAGTGTAGTATTTGTATTCTCTATTAGTTTTATAGAGTTCATCGGTGCTATATAGAACCAATTCTGACCTATGGAAGCGAATCATGGACAGTAGACAAACAAATGAAAAGACGATTAGAGGCCACAGAGATGGGATTTCTCAGAAGAATGTTGAAAGTTCCTTAGACAACATAAATGTTAAATGAAGAAATTCTCAAAGGGGCCAACACAAGAAGGAAACACCTAAATACATTAAAAACAAACAATCAACATTTTTCGGGCACATTATGCGAAGAGGAAAGTTGGAATACAACTGGCAAAATAAAAGGAAAGAGAGATCGAGGACGACAAAGAGAGAAAATACTGGATAGCTTGGTGTCATGGCATTGCAAACAGTCAACAAAAGAAACTGATACGAGGCACGTTAGATAGAAGTTTGTGCAAGGACATGATCGCCTACGCCAACCGGTATAGCAAATGATGATGATTAGTTTGATAATACTGCAATCAATTGACCCAGCACTCGGTTTACTTTTGTAGGAACTGTTATCAGTCTCATTTTTTAGCTTACCTTTAGATGATATGACATTTCCTAATGCAGAGGCGTAGCTTTGGGGGGTGGGGGTGGGGGCAAATGGGGAGGGTATATCTGTTCCTGTTGGTCAGGTCGGGTAATTTTACCTGCTACTGTACTGTAGCTTAAGAGAATGGCTTGGCAGAAGGTCAACAACAGAAATAATAAATAGCTGTCGAGATCGAAAGTTGTGGAAAGACATGATCACCTACGCCAGCAGGCCCGGTACTAGATGATGATGATGATATCTGTTCTCCGGGCCCATCATCTGGGAGCGCCAAATTGACCATTGTTGCCATAATTATTTTACTTTGTTTCACCCTCTTCATGCACTAAAAATAGGCCTCAAAACGCAGGTTTCCATACTCTAAAAGTAAAGTACGCCCGTCACGCCAAGTGGCGTATAGGGAAATATGGTGTTAGTGACACCTATATTTTACAGACCTTCAGCACATGGTTTTTGGGGTAATGTGGTCAGTATTACGCCCGTGCTGCTTTACTTTCCCAGAAAAAAATCCGGTACCCATTTAAGGCTGGGTGAACCCGAAAGCCGTCGGTTGGGATCGAACCCTACCCCTTGTCCGTGGTAGTCCAGTTCACTAACCACTGAGCTATCGCGGCTTTCCATACTGTAAAACTAACAAAAATCACAGGAAAGCTTGACAGACCCACTTATCTTACGAGGGGGTAATTGGGGAGGGGAGGGCAAGATGGGGCACGAAAACTGACTTTGTCTCCCGGCGCTAAAATTTCTACCTACGCCTCTGTTCCTGAGTATTTGAAGTTATTTTTTAAGTTTTCTTCATTTTTTATTTTTAATGAAAATAACTCCAGCTTCGTTTTCTATGTTTACCACAATCATGTTTTTGAAAACGGAGGGCTAAGTGTGTAGATTTTCAACTCTTAATATTTTGGTTCGCGATGGCTATTTTTAACTTAGCTTTTTCTTATTTTTTTTTTATCTACCGAGAGTTTTATAACGTGAACGGGGTGCCATCTTTTTGGTTATCTAGCCGAGAAGGCAGACATCATATCTGAGAGAGTTAGACATCGTATCAGACAGGGTTAGACATCGGAAGAGAGAGGGCAGACATCATATCTGAGAGGGTTAGACATCGGAAGAGAGAGGGCAGACATCATATCTGAGAGGGTTAGACATCGGAACAGAAATGACAGACATCGTATCTGAGATGGTTAGAAATCGGTGCAGAGAGGAGATAGACATCGGAACAGACATGGCTAGACATCGGAACCGAGAAGGTTAGACATCGCAACCGAGTGATCTAGACATCATAACCGAGAGGGTTTAGGAATTATAACTTTACTACTCAAAGGTAGTTTGGAACAATATTAAAACAGGTAAATGCATGTTTAATAGAAAATTTAGTTATAGGTGGGACATTATTTCCACACAAAAATATTCACAAAACAACATGGATATCTCCTGATGATAGAACCTCCAATCAAATTGACCACCTATGTATTAAACAACAATTCAGATCATCATTAATAGATGTAAGAGCTTACAGAGGTGCTGATGTTAATAGTGACCACAACCTGTGCATTGGGAAAATAAGATTAAAATTTAGAAACCAACAGAAGAGGTCAATTACACATAAAATTGATAGTCATAAACTGAAAGATGAAGCCATAAAGGAAAAGTTTAACATAGAGCTAAGTAATTGTTATACAGCACTCGGTGAAATAGACTTAGATATCAATGAGATGTGGGACTCACAGAGCAAAATACTAATGACAGCAGCAGAAGCAAGTGCTGGACTGAAGAAAATGGAAAAACGAGCTTGGATCTCAGACACCACGTGGAAATACATCAAAGAAAGAAGAGAAGCGAAGAGAGCCATGACTAATGTAAAGACAGATCTTGGAAAGGTTCTGGCAAAAGCAACATACAAAGAATTAGACAACAAAGTGAAAAGTTCAGCAAGAAGAGATACAAGAGCTTATATAGACAATTTGGCAGAGAAAGCAGAGACAGCTGCAATTACAGGAGACAGCAGAACTCTTTATACTGTGCAAAAGATGCTGACAAACACCTATACATCCAGTGGAACACCAATTCTAGACAAATCTGGATCAATGCTAACAACAAGCGCAGACATAAAAGCCCGTTGGGCGGAACACTTCAAAGAAATTCTTAACCGTCCACTACCCCACAGTTTAATAGATTTTGAAACTGAAACACCAGCAGCAGAATTAAATGTAAATTTAGATGACTTCACCTTGAGTGAAATAGAAACCACCTTAAAGCTTATGACCAATAACAAGGCTGCTGGAGAGGATAAGTTAACAGCTGAGATCCTCAAGGCAATTGATAGCCATAATCTAATACATCTCCAAAAAATGTTCAACATCATTTGGAAAACAGAGAAGACGCCTCATAAATGGAAAAAAGGAATCATTGTTAAGATCCCAAAAAAGGGCAATCTTAGAGATTGTAACAACTGGAGAGGCGTGACACTTTTGTCAGTTGCCTCAAAGTTATTCTGCAAAATCATCCTAAATAGAATACAGGATTCAATAGATACAGTAATGCGTGAAGAACAGGCTGGGTTTAGAAAAGGGAGAAGCTGTATTGACCACATTTTCACTCTACGACTTATATTGAAGGAACACATTGAAAAGCAAAAACCTTTTGTACTTAACTTCATCGACTTCAAAAAAGCATTTGATAGTATTCATAGAGATTCTTTGTGGAAAATTCTGAAGCAATATGGTTTACCATCAAAAATCATAAATATTATCAAAGACATGTATGATGGTTACACATGTGCAGTTCGAACAGAGGAAGGACTGAGCGAATGTTTCCCAATAGAAACTGGGGTTAAACAAGGATGTATTTTATCGCCCTTGTTATTTGGAATTGTTATGGACTTCATAATGAAGAAATGCTGCACTGGTAATAAAGGCATCGAATGGATACAAGGAGACCATTTGGAGGACCTCGACTTTGCTGATGACATAGTTCTCATCAGCAGTCAGATAAAGACGATGCAGGAAAACACAAATGAACTATCATCAATAGCCAGCAAAATTGGGCTTGAGATCAATCATGAAAAGACTAAAGTCATGACTAGTTTAATTCCAACAGGTGACAAAATATACATGGAAAACAAACCAGTAGAAGAGATCGATCACTTTATCTATCTTGGAAGTCACATTGATCGAGAAGGGAATACGAGCAAAGAAATTAAAATCAGAATAGCTAATGCAGCAATGTCTTTCAGAAGCCTTGAAAAGTTGTGGAAATCAAAACTTATCAGCACAAACACAAAACTTAGGCTATTCAAATCAAATGTACTATCAACCCTTACGTATGCGTGTGAAAGCTGGAAAACAACAAGAGATATAGAAACAAAGTTGAACGCATTCGAAAATAAATGTCTAAGGAAAATACTTGGTATAGCATGGAACGAATTCAAAACAAATGAGGAAATTAGAGAAATCGCCAATCAACCACTAATATCTTCAGTAATAAAGAAAAGACGATGGTCATACGTTGGACATGTAATGAGAAGAGATAATAACCGAATAGCAAAGCAAGCCCTCATATGGGAAACAACAGGTAAAAGAAAAAGAGGAAGACCCAGGGAGACACTGAGAAGAACATTGATGAGAGAGGCAAGAGCAGCAGGAGTCGGCTCCCTCAATGAGATAGAACTGCTTGCACAGAACAGAGACAGATGGCGAGATTTGATAAAATATCTTTAAAAGAAAACTGCTAGAACAAAAAATCCATATAGGAGAAGGTGTATCTTGGTCTACGCCCTATGGGCCGGTTACGGCTCGAAAGGTCAATAGATAGAAATGCATGTCTGTGTTAGTCACCTCTAGTGACTCGGGCAGATGGTGCTCGTAAACCTGGGAGGGCCGCCCATCTAAGGGCAGAATCCCCCTACAGAAAAGACAATCTGCTGCCTTGCAGGAAGAATGGGGACAATAAAAGGCTAGGGAAAGCAAACCCGAATAAAATGCTGGCTGAAATCGGATGCACTGGGCCACTGGCGCAGAACACAGTGCAACGTTTTAACGGGTGTTCAATCAGAATGGATCTGGCAGACTCTAATTGTGATGTTCTGTCTGTGGGGGCGATCAACACACTTAGCCTGACAGCTGACTTCATGTGAGAGTCTGGAATCCTTACTCTGATTAAGTCCTGATCGCAGAGAGAGAGAGAGAGAGAGAGAGAGAGAGAGAGAGAGAGAGAGAGAAAACAGGTAAATGAATTTAAATATTTGGGAACTTTTTTAACCTCAGACGGAAGAAGTACAAAAGAGGTGAGATGCAGAATGGCTCAGGCAAAAGCAGCTTTCCAAAAAATGAGGAAGATACTATGGAACCCATATTTGACAATAGAAACAAGAAAAAGAGTTCTTAAATGTGACGTAGAGCCAGTCTTAACATATGGATGTGAATCATGGACAATAGGACAACAGACATGAAAATAACTGGAGTTTGTAGAAATGTGATTTACAGAAGAATGTTGAGAGTACCATGGACAGCTAAGAAGAGTAAAGAAGTTGTTTTGAGAGAGGTCAAAGCAAAAAGAGAGCTAATTTCCAATATTAGGAAGAAACAATCATACATTTTTGGCCATGTAATGAGAAGGGAACAACTGGAATATATTGTAACAACTGGGAAAATTGAGGGACGAAGAGATAGAGGGAAGCAAAGAGAAAAAATAACAGACAGCTGAAGATAATGGCTTGTCAGAAGGTCAACAACAGAAATGATAAATCGTTGCCGAGATAGAAAGTTGTGGAGAGACATGATCACCTACGCACACCGTACACACACCGCCAAAATGTGTCCTAGAGCTTAAAGATCGACTTTTGAAAAGACGAAAAAAAAGATTCCTTCAGTCGGATTATAACTTCATTTTGTTTCTCTCAGCAGTTTTTAAAACCCCACAACGGTTTGCTACACCATTCTCGGCGTAAAATAAAAGATAATTACCCATCAACTAGTGCTGAAGTTGCTGTAAGTTACACACACAAAAAAAGAAATAGAGGTTCTTTCCACGACGTGATAGCTCCATAGTATAGTAAAAATGTAAAGGGCCCCCTCACACCAAGTGTCATATACAGAATATGGTGACCATAATTTTTTAATAGACCTTCGGCTCAAGATTTTTGGGGTAATGTGGTCGGTATTACGCCCCTGCCGCTTTACTTTCCCAGAAAAAAAAACCCGGTACTCATCCCAGCTGGATGAACCCGGAAGTCGCCGATCAGGATCGAATCCGACCTTTTGTCCTTTGTAGTCCAGTTCACTAACCGCTGAGCTGTGACGGCGCCCACCATAGATTAGTGTTAGTGACCAACTATTTTGGTAGTGTGGTCGTTATATCACGAGATGGTTACAGCAAAACATTTATAAAGTTGCGCTCAAGGATGACCTGCCCAAGGTGGCGTCTATTGTAGAGACAATGAAATCCAGTGGCATTAACTGTCCTATCACCAAGATATCATCAATGCCTTCCGAGATGTGGCAAGAGCACAGGACTTCGAAAAACACAAATCCACGTCACTTCTTCGGATGATAGAGATAGGAGTTAAGATGGTCACAGCCAGAAATGAGAAACTTAATGGGCGTGTAAGAAGACTTATCAACCAACACAGAACTGGAGTCGTCAGTCGCTGGACACTGCGGGACTTGCTGAGGAGGGGATCTGAGCACCTATGGACATGTTCGGAGTGCAATGATGATGACCCGCAAATAACTCAATTTGTAAAATAATTAGAATATTTCTTCTGCCTTCTTGGAACTATTATTTATTTTGGGCGTCTGACCGTCTTCTTCTTCTTCCATTTCTTTGTGTTTCTTTCCTCATCTGCCTTTCAGCGTCGAGGGGAGATATAATCTGCGGTATTTTGCTATTTTATTGATTACTGCTTCTGTTATTGTTCTATTAATCCATCTTTTTTTGTTGTCGACCCTTGGGTCTGGTGTTCTCACAATGTTTATTGAAAGCTCGTTGTGTTATAATTTTATCTGTCTTCCTTATCCAGTGACAAATCATTTTATCTGTTTTTTTTATGTTTTCTTTGGCGGAATTTATTTATAGTTTTTGCCTTCATTTCTGATCTTATCTCTTAGGCTGTTTCCTGTCATTCGTCTGACACATTTCATTGTATTATCGCAGAGTTTTCGTTTTGCCTCTAGTGTCATTTCCTTAAAGGATAATATTAGTGATTTTTGTCCTATGATTTGACAAGTTTTATAGCATTTTATAGGACAAGGTGTAGGGTTCGATCCCAACCGACGGCTTCCGGGTTCACCCAGCCTTTCATGGGTACTGGATTTTTTTCTGGGAAAGTGAAGCGGCACGGACGTAATACCGACCACATTACCACAAAAATCATGTGCCGAAGGTCTGTAAAATTTAAGGTCACTAACACCATATTCCCTTCCCTATACACCACTTGGCGTGACGGGGGTACTTTACTTTACTTTACTTTTTACATAGTATTTTATGTCTGTTTCTGATGTTTGTGAATTATCGTTTGTCACTAGACGTTATCGTTTGTCACTAGACTTTATCGTTTGTCACTAGACTTTATCGTTTGTCACTAGACTTTATAGATATTTAAATTCCTCCACTTGTTTTAGTTGTCTATCGTTATGTAGATGTTCTGTTTCTCTTTTGCCATATTCATGACATATATTTTTTGGATGTTGATTTTCATGTTGTATTGAGTACCTGTGCTATTAAGCCTAAGTTATAGTTAGTTGAAAGCCCCGGTATCACAGCAAACGAATTAAAATCCATAATTGGTCAACCGCCGGTTCCAGTGGAATCATCCGATGTAACATTTCATCTCATTGAAGAATCAAAACAAAGAAAGGCAGTTGCAGTCCACATAATAGTAGACACGCCAAAAGACATAAGGCGTAGCCGCACCGAAAGTGAACGCAACCGAACTGTCCTTTGTCTAATGATATCATTAATCGTAAGGAATCGGAATACTGAGAGACAATCCCGATGAAAAACACAGCCCATGGTGTGCACAGAACACTAAACACAGTAGCTCTGGAAATACCAGTGGACTTTTGTCAGCTTTTACCTCTGACGAAGTCCCTTGAAACTAGGAACTGAATTTTGCGTGTTAATCCATTTATCCCTGGCAGCCGTGTGCACAGGGGTCTCTAGCCGCACAGGCAGGTAACTCCGGCTTCGGAGGTATTCATATTTTTTTCGTCGATGAGTAATTGACGTTTCAAGCCGGGCCTCGATGCTGAGACCAGGGGTGGTTGCCGCAGAGAGAAATCATAAATAAAAATCCCACCTGGAGTAGCCGGGATTTGAACCCACAACCTCTCTCTCTCTCGAGGCCGGCGTCTTGCCTTGAGACCAACCAGTTCCCCCTTTCCATATGGAACATTCCAGTTCCATAACTTGGAATATGAGGAAACTGCAACAAGGAACACTTTTCAGACAGAGCCTCAACGGTTACTGTGGCCTATCCTCCATATTGACCATATGTTTATTTACGTAAAGGTAGGTAAAGGTAAAGGTAAAGTACGAGACTTGAACCGGCGTCTTAGCACGCGAGTTTCCACCCATATGTGGTCGACCGCCTATCCAGAAATATTCGAAGATTCCTGGATAGTGTCGCCTCAAGCATCGAAACTCACGATGTCAGGCGACATTCCTAGGGTAATACTCTGGTACCCATTCTGCCAACGGCTGGGTCGACCGTGGGGGTATTATTTTTTTCCAACCACGAGTACAACTCACACTGCTCCCGGCGGGAATCGAACACGGGTTTTCCGAACGTCGGTAGTCCAGTCGGGTGGTTTTCCCAACTAGGTTACTGAGGCCCCCCGTCTATTTACGTGTTCTTGTAGATCTTCTATGTATACATGTATTAGTGTCTGTAAATGGGGCTCTTTAACCATCTCTATCTCCAGTTGGTTGCTAACTTACATATTTCGTTGTTGTAAGTAAAATGCAATAAGGGTGATGGCACACACCCCTTTCTTACTCCTGATCTAACAACGAAATGGTCTGTGTGACCTGCAGCTGTTCTGCCTGTACAGCTGTTGTTGATATAGAAACTATTAATTGAATTTCCGGTCAATAATGCGGATAGGCGGCAGGAACCATTGAGGCTCTGTGTGAAAAGTGTTCCTCGCTGCAGTTTCCTCATATTCCAAGTCCATCTTGCTGCCGGAGCTACTGAGTTTAGTGCTCTGTGCACACCGTGAATTGGTTTCTCATCCGGATCGTGTTTGGATATTCCGATTGCTTGCGATGAATGATGATATCGTATGACGAAGGACAGTTCAGCTGCGTTCACTTTCGGTGTCGCTTGACCTTATGTTTTTTGGCGTGTGCTGTGACTGCTATGATGGGGATTGCAGCTGCCTTTCTTCATTTGGATCCTTCAATGGGATGAGGTTTAATTTTGATGATTCCACTGACACGGGCGGTTGACCAATTATGGATTTTAATTCGTTTGGAGTGACATCGGGGTTTTCGACTAACCATAACTTTTAACTAGGTTGGTTAGATGTTGTCTTATTCCGTATGTTACTAGTATCTCCTATAGTTGTTCACAGTTAGATGTTGTCTTATTCCGTATGTTACTAGTATATCATATATTTGTTTGACTTCCGTTTCTAAGATGGCGGATCTAGTCCACGTTCTCTCGATCGCTGCAGAAAGTGCATTCGATGTCTGATTAATTTCGGTTCTACATTGCACTCCTATGCGTTAAAGTCAAGATGATGATCTACTTATTACATCTGCGCCGATAAAACAATGTCGTACGCCGGCAATATTTCATTTTCGACAAATCAAGTGTTGTGAATGCGACCTTCCATCGTCTAGGCTTGTACTGCGCTTTACGTCACATTGGTGCTGTTCATGACCGTTGTTGGGTTTGCTTGACGCAAGTTATTTATATGTTCTCATTAAATGTGAACTGCTTCGTCAGCCGCAGTTTTATCTTTTTAGGGAATTTGCACCGTGTTCTGTTCGTATAGTTATAGTTAATTCTAGTTATAGTTAGTTCTAGTTATAGGTAGTTCTAGTTCTAGTTATAGTTAGTTCTAGTTATAGTTAGTTCTAGTTATAGGTAGTTCTAGTTCTAGTTATAGTTAGTTCTAGTTATAGTTAGTTCTAGTTCTAGTTATAGCTAATTACAGTTATAGTTAGTTATAGTTATTGTTTGTTCTAGTTATAGTTAGTTATAGTTATATTTAGTTATATTTAGTTATAGTTAGTTATAGTTAGTTATAGTTATTGTTAGTCATAGTTATAGTTAGTTCTAGTTAGTTTAGTTCTTGTTATTGTTAGTTATAGTTATAGTTAATTCTAGTTGTAGTTAGTTCTAGATATATATTTAGTTATAGTTAGTTATAGTTATCGTTAGTTATAATTATAGTTAGTTATAGTTATAGTTAGTTATAGTTATAGTTGGTTATAGTTATAGTTCTAGTTCTAGTTCTAGTTCTAGTTATAGTTAGTTCCAGTTATAGTTAGTTATATTTCTAGTTAGTTATAATTAGTTCTAGTTCTAGTTAGTTCTAGTTCTAGTTAATTACAGTTATAGTTAATTACAGTTATCGTTATTTATAGTTAGTTATAGTTATAGTTTTAGTTAGTTATAGTTAATTACAGTTATAGTTAATTACAGTTATAGTTAGTTCTAATTATAGTTAGTTCTAGTTATGGTTAGTTCTAGTTCTAGTTAATTATAATTTTAGTTATAGTTAGTTACAGTTATAGTTATTTATAGTTAGTTCTAGTTATAGTTAGTTATAGTTTTAGTTATAGTTAATTACGGTTATAGTTATTTATAGTTAGTTCTAGTTATAATTAGTTATAATTATAGTTGGTTATAATTATAGTTAATTACAGTTATAGTTAGTTCTAATTATAGTTAGTTCTAGTTATATTCCTAGTTATAGTTGTTGTTAGTTAGAGTTAATTATAGGTATAATTATTCGAAGGTCCCGGTATCACTGCAAACGAATTAAAATCCTTAATTGCTCAATTGATAATTGCACAACCCGTGCCAGTGGAGTCATCCGAATTAACATCTCATCGAATATCCAAACAAAGAAAGGTAGCCGCAGCACCTATCATAGTCTCCGCAGCACACGCCGAAAGACATAAGGCAAAGCGGCACCGAAAGTGAACGCAGCTCAACTATCGTTCGCCATACAATATCATCATTCATTGTAAGCAATCAGAGTATCTAAACACGATCCGGATGAAAAACACAGCTCACGGTGTGCATAAAGCACTAAACTCAGTAGCTCCCGCATCAAGATGGTTTGATCTATATATGCAATGATAGCTCAGTGAATGAGTTATGTTTGTGTGGTAGCTCTGGTCTTAAATAGAGAAACATGATTTTAAAGAGATACATGAGTCGATAAACAGGAGAAAGTTAAAGTAACTATAGGGAGGTGTGGGATCATAAAGGAGAATTTAGGGAAACAGAGAGAGAGAGAGAGAGAGAGAGAGCCAGTGTGAGAGGGATAACAATAAAGAGTGTGTGAGTATAGTATTGAGTGAGAGAGTGAGTGTGAGCAGTGGAGAGAAAAGAGATGGAATGAAGGATTGAAAGATATTGAGTTAAAGGCCGATATGAGTAGTAGAGACAAAATGGGAGTGAGAGAGGGAATATGAAAAAATGGAGTGAGAAAAGAAAATGGAGTGAGAGAAGAAAATGGAGTGAGAGGAGAAAATGGAGTGAGAGAAGAAAATGGAGTGGGAGAATAAAATGGAGTGAGTGAATAAAATGGAGTGAGGGAAGAAAATGGAGTGATAGAAGAAAATAGTGTGAAAGGAGAAGTAGAGAAGAAAAGGGAGTGAGAGGAAGAGTAAAGAAGTAAAGGGAGCTAGAGAAGGAAAGAGAAGAAAATGGAGTGAGAGGAAAAGTAAAGAAGAACATTGATGAGAGAAAAGGTAGAGAAGAAAATGGAGTGAGAGGAAAATTAGAGAAGAAAAGGGAGTTAGAGGAAATGATACGAAGATCGGGAGAGTAAGAAAGATTGAATGAGATACAGTTGGAGAGAATGAAAGTGGGGAGAGTGAGAGACAGAAGTAGTGGGGGAAAAGAGGAATTGAGAGTTAAGGAGGTAAGAAGGAGAATTAGAAGAGAGATAGAGTGAGATACTGCACAAGAGAAAGAAAAGTGATGGAGTGAGTGAGACAGAAAACGATATTTTAAGAAGAAAGGAGTGCTGGAGTTCGAGAAAAATACATTAGTATAGGAGGTAGAGGGAGTGATAGAGAGATAACGTAAGAACTAGAGAAAGAGTGAAAGAGCCTATGGAATAACGAGAAAAGAAAGAGTTAGGAAGAGAAATACGAACAAATGAGAGAGTACAAGAGGGAACAGGAGAGTATCATCATTATGTGCCATACCGGTTGCCGAAGGCGATCATGTCCTTCTAGAATTTTATAACCACAGTGCATCGTATCAGTTCTGTTGTTGACTGTCTTCCAAGCCATGACATCAAGCTATCTAGTAACTTCTATCTTTGTCGTCCACGATCTCTCTTTCCCAGTATTTTGCCAGTTGTAGCCAAGTATTCCAACGTTCCTCTTCTCACGATGTGCCCGAAAAATGTTGATTGTTTCTTTCTGATGTTTTTAGGAGCTCCCTTTTTGTGTTGGCCTCTTTGAGAACTTCCTCATTGGTCTTTTTAGCTGTCCAGGGAACTTTCAACATGCTTCTGAGAAATCCATCTCTGTCGCTTTTAATCGTTCTTTTATTTGTTTGTCTACTGTCCATGATTCGCATCCATAGGTCAGAATTGATTCTATATAGCACCGATGAACTCTCTTTCTCACTTCTATTGACATAGATTTGTTGCATAAAACGTTTTTCATTTCTGAAATGCTATTTTGGCCTGAGCTATTCTGCTTTTTATTTCTGTGGTGCATCTCCCATCTGATGTTATTATTGTGCCCAAGTATTTCAAACGTTGCACTTGTTTCAGATTTGTCTCGTTTATTTTTATGCTGCATGATGATGATGATTGTTTTCTTCGATATAACCATTACTTCTGTTTTCTTACTATTAAGGCTGAGACCTTTCTTGTTGCTTTCTTTTACTATTATGTCTATCATTTCTTTTAGTTCATTCTGTCTCTACTATTAAAACTGTTCCATCCGCAAACTAGAAGAGTAAAGAAATATAGAAAGAGAGAGAGAGAGAGAGAGAAATATCAAGGAAATGAAAGTTAACGAAAGATATACATAGATCGTGAGATTAATGGAGATGAGTGAAACAGCAGGAAAAATAAATCAACTTTGTAGATCGTGTAATTGATGTAAGTGTTTACAACAAGCTGATCCTTATGTTGAAAGAGGAAGGTTGATAGACCCCTAGGAGAAAGTAAACGGGGTTGTAAATGTGTAAATGTAAAAACCGGCTCAAGCAGAGGAGTACTTTAAGTGAGTGTGTTAAACTTGTGCACGGTTGTTTGTCATTGATGCGTTAGTTGATCTCCTTCATCATCATTATCAAGTACCGGGCCTGCTGGCGTAGGTGATCATGTCTCTCCACAACTTTCGATCTCGACAGTTATTTATCATTTCTGTTGTTGACCTTCTGCCAAGCCATTCTCTTAAGCTGTCTGGTATTTTTTCCCTTTGCTTCACTCTATATCTTCGTCCCTCAATTTTTCCAGTTGTTACAAAATATTCCAGTTGTTCTCTTCTCATTACATGGCCAAAAAATGATGATTGTTTCTTCCTAATATTGGAAATTAGCTCTCTTTTTGCTTTGACCTCTCTCAGAACATCTTCATTACTCTTCTTAGCTGCCCATGTTATTCTCAACATTCTACTATAAAACACATTTCTACAGACTCCAGTGATTTTCTTGTCTGTTGTCCTATTGTCCATGATTCACATCCATATGTTAAGACTGGCTCTAAATAACATTAAGAACTCTTTTTCTTGTTTCTATTGTCAAAAATGGATTGCATAGTATCTTCCTCATTTTTTGGAAAGCTGCTTTTGCCTGAGCCATTCTGCATCTCACCTCTTTTATACATCTGCCGTCTGAGGTTAACAAAGTTCCCAAATATTTAAATTCATTTACCTGTTTTAATATTGTTCCACTTGTCTTTATTTTGCACTGAGGTTATATCTTTTTCTTTATTGTTACTATTACTTCTGTCTTTTTGCTATTAAGGCTGAGTCCTTTATTTTTGCTTTCTTTCACTATAATGCCCAATATTTCTTGTAACTCATTTACACTATTAGCGATTAATACTGTATCATCAGCATACATTATATTATTTATATTATGACCTCCGATTGTTATTCCAGGCATAATTTACAAGATTAGAACTAAAGTGCCATTTTGAGATTAAAACTAACGGCTGTAACATGTGTGGTATTGATGCGAGTTGAGAGCCATCTTTAAGACGAGGATGGGCGAGAGCGTGTATTTAACATGCGGGCACGTGTGTGCAGGGTGGGACATGGCGTTATAGACAGACAAGCAGACATATGTAAATATATAGACAGATGGGCGGATGGACAGACAGACAGACGCCATTTTTGCTCGCTTCCCCTACATTTTCCCTCTGTCTCTCGTGTTATACATCGCTACCCACCACATCTTTACGTTTTGCTTGATTACTTAACATATCTTTCCAAACTCATCACATATTTTACTTCATTATCCTTCATATATAGCAAATATAAGCAACTTAAGACACCAATTAAACATTAAGATCAAAGATAAAGAAATAAAATAAGAAGAGGAATTCAAGGCTTTGGGCACAATGTTCACAGAAGATGGAGAACTAGACAGATAAATTGACATGAGAATACAAAAAGCAAATGCTGTCACATACCAGCTTTCACCATTGTTAAGACATCCAAACATTTCTATAGCAGCTAAACAACAAATGATAAATAGCATCTTCATACCAACTTTGTGCTATGAAAGTCAAACATGGACCCTTTCTAAATCACAATTAAGAAAGATAAAAACATGTGAGATGCGATGCTTGAGAAAAGTAACAAACAACACAAGAAGAGATAGAATACAAAATGAAACCATAAGAAAAATGGTAGGAATAAAACCCTGCCAAGAATATATAGAACAACAACAACTTAAACGGTTTGGCCACCTGGTCAGAATGAATCCTCACCAATCACCATCAAGGGCGTTCTTCTCAAGAATGCATGGAAAAAGACCAAGAGGAAGACCCAGAAGAAGATGGAGAGATGCAGTGACAAAGACATGTAACAACAAAGGAAAATCACTAATTCAGACGGTTCGAGCAGCTCAAGAACGACAAATGATATAAACCACGACACCTTTTAGGTATCAGTGAAAAGAGAAAAGAAGAAGATGAAGAAGATCCTTCATATGTTATCACAAACTCTATCTATCCACTGTTCTTTCGAGCCGAAGACGGCACATAGGGCAGAACCACAATCTGAAAAACAGAAACCTTGCGTGCCAACATGGCACATATTGCAGAGATCACTGCTTCTAAAATCTATGGTCTGTTTCCATAACAATATTTTTTTACAATGACAGCTTGTCAAGTCATCGATCAATCTCCTTAGTCGCCTCTTAGACAAGCCTGGAAGGTCACAGTGTCGTTATTAAGCTATACCACAAATTACCCTCTCATTTTACTCCATTATCACCACTTATCACGAATTACCCACACATTTAAGTTCATTATCCTTTACATGTTACAAAACATTTCCCTCACATTTTACCTCACCATCCCTCACACATTACCTGACATTCCTCTCACATTTTACCTCACCATCCCTCAAACAATACCTGCCATTTCCCTCACATTTTACCTCACCATCCCTCAAACATTACCTGCCATTTCCCTCACATTTTACCTCACTGTCCCTCAAAAACTACCCAAAGAAACCTTACTTGTTGACCTCACCCTCCCGCACATACTACCTACCTTTCCCCCCCACACACATTTTCCTCATCACAATTTGTACAAGCCACCTCTGCATTCTCTCACATCTCTCATCCTCACATCTTCTTCCCCAATCTCACTATATCTCTACCTTCTCCTAATTACACCCCATATACTTATATCATCAACGTCTCCCTCCATTACCTCAACTCGTCAGACAGCCTTTGTAAGCTGTTCATATTCCTATCATCAACGTCTCCCTCCATTACCTCAACTCGTCAGACAGCCTTTGTAAGCTGTTCATATTCCTATCATCAACTCGTCAGACAGCCTTTGTAAGCTGTTCATATTCCTATCATCAACGTCTACCTCCATTACCTCAACTCGTCAGACAGCCTTTGTAAGCTGTTCATATTCCTATCATCAACGTCTCCCTCCATTTAATCAACTCGTCAGACAGCCTTTGTAAGCTGTTCATATTCCTATCATCAACGTCTCCCTCCATTACCTCAACTCGTCAGACAGCCTTTGTAAGCTGTTCATATTCCTATCATCAACGTCTCCCTCCATTACCTCAACTCGTCAGACAGCCTTTGTAAGCTGTTCATATTCCTATCATCAACTCGTCAGACAGCCTTTGTAAGCTGTTCATATTCCTATCATCAACGTCTCCCTCCATTACTCAACTCGTCAGACAGCCTTTGTAAGCTGTTCATATTCCTATCATCAACGTCTCCCTCCATTACCTCAACTCGTCAGACAGCCTTTGTAAGCTGTTCATATTCCTATCATCAACTCGTCAGACAGCCTTTGTAAGCTGTTCATATTCCTATCATCAACGTCTCCCTCCATTACCTCAACTCGTCAGACAGCCTTTGTAAGCTGTTCATATTCCTATCATCAACGTCTCCCTCCATTACCTCAACTCGTCAGACAGCCTTTGTAAGCTGTTCATATTCCTATCATCAACGTCTCCCTCCATTACCTCAACTCGTCAGACAGCCTTTGTAAGCTGTTCATATTCCTATCATCATCAAGTACCATGCCTGCTGGTGTAGGTGATCATGTCTCTCCACACACTTTCGATCTCGACAGTTATTTATCATTTCTGTTGTTGACCTTCTGCAAGACATTCTGTTAAGCTGTCTGGTATCTTTTCTCTTTGCTCCCCTCTATCTCTTCATCCCTCAAATTTCAAAGTTGTTAATATATTCCAGTTGTTCTCTTCTCATTACATGGCCAAAAAATGATGATTGTTTCTTCCTAATATTGGAAATTAGCTCTCTTTTTACTTTGACCTCTTTCAGAACATTTTCATTTCGCTTCTTAGCTGTCCATGGTATTCTGAACATTCTTATGTAAAACCACATTTCTACAGACCCCAGTGATTTTCAGTTGTCCTATTGTCCATGATTAACATCCATATGTTAAGACTGGCTCTACTTAACAATTAGGAACTCTTTTCCTTGTTTCTATTGTCAAAAATGGATTGCATAGTATCTTCCTCATCTTTTTGGAAAGCTGCTTTTGCCTGAGCCATTCTGTATTTCATATCTGTACATATAAGTTATATAACACTTTTTATATTTCTGCATCCGATATATACAGCTGTGTATATTTCTACATATGATTTTTATTGCTATGTATATTTCTACATATGCTTTGTATAGCTATATATATTTCTACATATGATTTTTATAGCCATATATATTTCTACATATAATTTATACAGCTGTGTATATTTCTACATACGATTTATACAGCTGTGTATATTTCTACATACGATTTATACAACTGTGTATATTTCTACATATAATTTATACAGCTGTGTATATTTCTACATACGATTTATACAGCTGTGTATATTTATACATACGATTTATACAGCTGTGTATATTTCTACATATAATTTATACAGCTGTGTATATTTCTACATACGATTTATACAGCTGTGTATATTTCTACATACGATTTATACAGCTGTGTATATTTCTACATATAATTTATACAGCTGTGTATATTTCTACATACGATTTATAAAACTGTTCTATTTCTCTCGACACCTCATCTCAATCCCCTCTCTACATCATTTCCTTTACCTCCACTTCCATCTCTCACTTACCACACCCCCCCCCCCCCCCCCCGAAATTACCCACCCCTCTTCCCTGTTTTTCTTTCAATTCCCTGCTTTATTAAATAAAATATAAAAAAAAAAATCCTTCAAACTCACTTCCACTAATAATTTTAACATCCGCACACGTGCACCGCTCACTCACGAAACACACACGTTTGCCAAGCCCTCGCCAAGTCTCAGTCGTGACGACTCAGAACTCATCTGAAGGCAATCTGTTGCTCGTTTGACGAGCCCGATGCTTATTTAAACATTTCATTTATCGTTTCCTGGCTTCAGGCTTGCCTCTATGCCTTAACTTGTGTCGACTTCAATTCAACCTGTTCCCTTTTCTTCTTCCTGTTTTGTTTTGATGTTTTCTATTTAAATCTTCTACTTGTCCTTCATATTGTTATTCTTTTTATTCTTTTCCCGCTCGTCTCAAAATTTCTTCTTCTTGTTTTTGTTTTGATGTTTTCTTTTTAAATCTTCTTCTTGTCCTTCATATTGTTATTCTTTTTATTCTTTTCCCGCTCGTCTCAAAATTTCTTCTTCTTGTTTTTGTTTTGATGTTTTCTTTTTAAATCTTCTTCTTGTCCTTCATATTGTTATTCTTTTTATTCTTTTCCCGCTCGTCTCAAAATTTCTTCTTCTTGTATTTGTTTTGATGTTTTCTTTTTAAATCTTCTTCTTGTCCTTCATATTGTTATTCATTAATTCTTTTTCCGCTCGTCTTAAAATTTCTTCTTCTTCCATTTCTCATTTGCCTTTCAGCGTCGAGAGGATGTATATTTTTCATTCTTTTGCTTTTCAGTTGAGTCCAGCAATTTCCCTTATCATAATAATTTTTTTTTCTTAATTATATTTTTTTGTTTTTCGAATCTTATTCTCTTCTCTCTTTCCGTCGTATTCCTTGAGAGAGAGAGAGAGAGAGAGAGAGAGAGACAAACAGACAGAGAAGGACGTTGTGAGATCAAAAACCAACTACACCATTTGGCGTTTGTATTTGTGATTTCTCTCTGTGGCAACCACCCTGGTCTCAGCAGCGAGGCCCGGCTTGAAACGTCAATCACTCATCGACAGAAAAAAAAATATGAGTACCTCCGAAGATGGAAGTTATCTGCCTCAGCGGCGGTGCACCACTGTGCACACGGCTGCCAGGAAAAAAAAACAGATTAACGCACAAAATTCAATTCCTAGTCTCTAGGGACTTCGGTAGCGTTGAACGCTGGCGAACGCAAAAAAAAAAAAAAACCAAAACAAACAATAGATAATCTTTTATATTCCAACTTTACTTCTTATTCTCTTATTTCCCTTCTTATATTTATTTTATTACATTCTTCCTGTTTATATTCTATATTTTCACTTCATCTTCTTTGTTTTAATATTTTTATCTTAATCTTCTTAATCCTGTTTTTTCTTCTATTTTTCTTCCAATCTACTCTTTCTTCTTTTTTTTTTTATCCACGTTCGCTTTCATATCACTCTTTTTGCCTGTCGAGCGCGTTATCGCTTCTAACTTTTTCTTGTCCTTTCTGCCTGTCTGTCTATGTGTGTGTGTGTCTCTCTCTCTCTCACAAACACAAAGATACACACAAATGACTTACTCTGTCGTTACCATCATATGTGACTAACAGTAGAAACAAGAATTAGCTATTTTCCAAACCTGAATTTCATCACCTCAAACAGACAATTGTGTAATTTCTAGTCTTCTTCTACTCCTTCATTTTCTTCTCATTCTTCTTCATCTACTTCTTATTCTCCTTCTTCTTTATCTTTTCTGCTTCTTCAACTTCTCCTCCCTCTCCTCTTCGTCCTAATCTTGTTCCTCTTCTACTTCTCCTTCTTTCTTCTCCCATCTCCTCTACATCATCATTTTATTCTTCTTTTACTTCACCCGCCCTCTCTTCCCCTCCTCTTCATCTTAACCTTGTTCTTCTGTTCTTCTTCTACTTCTTATTTCTCCCCCCCCCACCTCCCTTTCCCACCACCTCTTCATGATCATCATCATCATCTTCTTCTACATCTGTAATAAATAAATCACAGATAAAAAAAGCAATAACTACGGACGCAAAAAGGGCATATAGAAATCAATTTTTCTACCAACTCTGTGCTATCAGTGCCAGAATTGGACGCTGGACCCTAGAACAATAAGAAAGATAACGACCACCGAAATGAAATGTGTCAGAAGAATGACAGGAAACATCTTAAGGGACAGAGTAAGAAACACCGACCTGAGGAAGAAACTCGAAATTGAACCAGCCATCGAATACATAAAGAAACAACAGATAAATTGGTTCGGCCACATAACGAGATAAAAAGAACTAACAATGACTCAAAGATCCATAAACAAACCCTACGAAAATGCCAGATAATGAAGAAGACCGAGAAAGAGATGGATAAAGGGGAATACTAGAGTCACTTGGAGGGATAACACCAGAAGAGGCCAACAGAAGAGCAAAGAATCGCAGATTGTATCTCCCCTCGACGCCAACGGCAATGGAGGAAGGATAGAAGAAGAAGAAAGAAGACAGATAATACAAAAACTCTACTTCAAAAATAACGAAATAATCAACACGTTCCACGCTTATGCTCTTGGCTTGATACCATCTTATCACCACTTTTTTATGAGCCAATATTTATCTACAAATTTGTGAAACTACCCGACACAAAAACGTTTACGTTCCTGTGTTCAAAGATTTGTCTTCTCTAAATTAATTCATGTACGTTTTAGTTGATTATAGTGAAAGAAAAGAACATATAGGAGAAATGTAAGGATATATCGGGAATATATAAGGAACGTATAGGGAATATATAGGGAACGTATAGGGAATATATAGGGGATATAAGTAAGTTGTAGTATAGTACCCCTGTCACGCCAAGTGGCGTATAGGGAATATGGTGTTAGTAACCATATATTTTACAGACCTTCAGCACATGATTTTTGGGGTAATGTGGTCGGTATTACGCCCGTGCCGCTTTACTTTCCCTGAAAAAAATCCGGGACGCATTAAAGGCTGGGTGAACCGGTAGCCGTCGGTTGGGATCGGACCCTATCTCCTGTCCTTTGTAGTCCAGTTCACTAACCACTGAGCTGTCGCGGCTCCTTATAGGGGATACATAGGGAACATATAGGGAATACATACGAATTTATACGGAGCATATAGGAAATGTGTGGAAGATATAGGGAATATAAGGGTAAGGGTAGAGTACGAGACTTGAATCGGCGTCGTAACACGCGAGTTTGCACTCACATGTGCTCGGCCGCCTATCTAGAAGTGTTCGGAAACTTCTGGATACTGTCGCTTCAAGCATCGGAAACTGACGAGGCGAGGCGGCATTCCTCACCTTCCCAGAGTACTACTACCCTGGTACCCAATTCTGCCAGCGGCTGGGTCGATCGCGGGGGCGTTTTTTTTTTCCCAACCACGAGTACAACTGACACTGCTTCCAGCGGGAATCGAGTACGGGTTGTTCGGACGTTTTTAGCCCAGTCGGGTGGTTTTTCCAACTGGGCTATCGAGGCCGCCGTATGGATATATAGGAAAATATATGGAATCTACAGAAACATATAGGGAATATATGAGGAATATAAAGTAATATATCACCATCATCATCAAGTACCGGGCCACTGGTATAGGTGATCATGTCTCTCCACAACTTTCGATCTCGACAGTTATTTATCATTTCTGTTGTTGACCTTCTGCCAAGACATTCTGTTAAGCTGTCTGGTATCTTTTCTCTTTGCTCCCCTCTATCTCTTCATCCCTCAAATTTCAAAGTTGTTAATATATTCCAGTTGTTCTCTTCTCATTACATGGCCAAAAAATGATGATTGTTTCTCCTAATATTGGAAATTAGCTCTCTTTTTACTTTGACCTCTTTCAGAACATTTTCATTTCGCTTCTTAGCTGTCCATGGTATTCTGAACATTCTTATGTAAAACCACATTTCTACAGACCCCAGTGATTTTCAGTTGTCCTATTGTCCATGATTAACATCCATATGTTAAGACTGGCTCTACTTAACAATTAGGAACTCTTTTCCTTGTTTCTATTGTCAAAAATGGATTGCATAGTATCTTCCTCATCTTTTTGGAAAGCTGCTTTTGCCTGAGCCATTCTGTATTTCATATCTGTACATATAAGTTATATAACACTTTTTATATTTCTGCATCCGATATATACAGCTGTGTATATTTCTACATATGATTTTTATTGCTATGTATATTTCTACATATGCTTTGTATAGCTATATATATTTCTACATATGATTTTTATAGCCATATATATTTCTACATATAATTATACAGCTGTGTATATTTCTACATACGATTTATACAGCTGTGTATATTTCTACATACGATTTATACAACTGTGTATATTTCTACATATAATTTATACAGCTGTGTATATTTCTACATACGATTTATACAGCTGTGTATATTTATACATACGATTTATACAGCTGTGTATATTTCTACATATAATTTATACAGCTGTGTATATTTCTACATACGATTTATACAGCTGTGTATATTTCTACATACGATTTATACAGCTGTGTATATTTCTACATATAATTATACAGCTGTGTATATTTCTACATACGATTTATAAAACTGTTCTATTTCTCTCGACACCTCATCTCAATCCCCTCTCTACATCATTTCCTTTACCTCCACTTCCATCTCTCACTTACCACACCCCCCCCCCCCCGACGAAATTACCCACCCCTCTTCCCTGTTTTTCTTTCAATTCCTGCTTTATTAAAAAAAATATAAAAAAAAAAATCCCTTCAAACTCACTTCCACTAATAATTTTAACATCCGCACACGTGCACCGCTCACTCACGAAACACACACGTTTGCCAAGCCCTCGCAAGTCTCAGTCGTGACGACTCAGAACTCATCTGAAGGCAATCTGTTGCTCGTTTGACGAGCCCGATGCTTATTTAAACATTTCATTTATCGTTTCCTGGCTTCAGGCTTGCCTCTATGCCTTAACTTGTGTCGACTTCAATTCAACCTGTTCCCTTTTCTTCTTCCTGTTTTGTTTTGATGTTTTCTATTTAAATCTTCTACTTGTCCTTCATATTGTTATTCTTTTTATTCTTTTCCCGCTCGTCTCAAAATTTCTTCTTCTTGTTTTGTTTTGATGTGTTTCTTTTTAAATCTTCTTCTTGTCCTTCATATTGTTATTCTTTTTATTCTTTTCCCGCTCGTCTCAAAATTTCTTCTTCTTGTTTTTGTTTGATGTTTTCTTTTAAATCTTCTTCTTGTCCTTCATATTGTTATTCTTTTTATTCTTTTCCCGCTCGTCTCAAAATTTCTTCTTCTTGTATTTGTTTTGATGTTTTTTTTTAAATCTTCTTCTTGTCCTTCATATTGTATTCATTTAATTCTTTTTCCGCTCGTCTTAAAATTTCTTCTTCTTCCATTTCTCATTTGCCTTTCAGCGTCGAGAGGATGTATATTTTTCATTCTTTTGCTTTTCAGTTGAGTCCAGCAATTTCCCTCTTATCATAATAATTTTTTTTCTTAATTATATTTTTTTGTTTTTCGAATCTTATTCTCTTCTTCTCTTTCCGTCGTATTCCTTGAGAGAGAGAGAGAGAGAGAGAGAGAGAGACAAACAGACAGAGAAGGACGTTGTGAGATCAAAAACCAACTACACCATTTGGCGTTTGTATTTGTGATTTCTCTCTGTGGCAACCACCCCTGGTCTCAGCAGCGAGGCCCGGCTTGAAACGTCAATCACTCATCGACAGAAAAAAAAATATGAGTACCTCCGAAGATGGAAGTTATCTGCCTCAGCGGCGGTGCACCACTGTGCACACGGCTGCCAGGAAAAAAAAACAGATTAACGCACAAAATTCAATTCCTAGTCTCTAGGGACTTCGGTAGCGTTGAACGCTGGCGAACGCAAAAAAAAAAAACCAAAACAAACAATAGATAATCTTTTATATTCCAACTTTACTTCTTATTCTCTTATTTCCCTTCTTATATTTATTTTATTACATTCTTCCTGTTTATATTCTATATTTTCACTTCATCTTCTTTGTTTTAATATTTTTATCTTAATCTTCTTAATCCTGTTTTTTCTTCTATTTTTCTTCCAATCTACTCTTTCTTCTTTTTTTTTTTATCCACGTTCGCTTTCATATCACTCTTTTTGCCTGTCGAGCGCCGTTATCGCTTCTAACTTTTTCTTGTCCTTTCTGCCTGTCTGTCTATGTGTGTGTGTGTCTCTCTCTCTCTCACAAACACAAAGATACACACAAATGACTTACTCTGTCGTTACCATCATATGTGACTAACAGTAGAAACAAGAATTAGCTATTTTCCAAACCTGAATTTCATCACCTCAAACAGACAATTGTGTAATTTCTAGTCTTCTTCTACTCCTTCATTTTCTTCTCATTCTTCTTCATCTACTTCTTATTCTCCTTCTTCTTATCTTTTCTGCTTCTTCAACTTCTCCTCCCCTCTCCTCTTCGTCCTAATCTTGTTCCTCTTCTACTTCTCCTTCTTCTTCTCCCATCTCCTCTACATCATCAATTTTATTCTTCTTTTACTTCACCGCCCTCTCTTCCCCCTCCTCTTCATCTTAACCTTGTTCTTCTGTTCTTCTTCTACTTCTTATTTCTCCCCCCCCCCACCTCCCTTTCCCACCACCTCTTCATGATCATCATCATCATCTTCTTCTACATCTGTAATAAATAAATCACAGATAAAACAAAGCAATAACTACGGACGCAAAAAGGGCATATAGAAATCAATTTTCTACCAACTCTGTGCTATCAGTGCCAGAATTGGACGCTGGACCCTAGAACAATAAGAAAGATAACGACCACCGAAATGAAATGTGTCAGAAGAATGACAGGAAACATCTTAAGGGACAGAGTAAGAAACACCGACCTGAGGAAGAAACTCGAAATTGAACCAGCCATCGAATACATAAAGAAACAACAGATAAATTGGTTCGCCCACATAACGAGATAAAAGAACTAACAATGACTCAAAGATCCATAAACAAACCCTACGAAAATGCCAGATAATGAAGAAGACCGAGAAAGAGATGGATAAAGGGGAATACTAGAGTCACTTGGAGGGATAACACCAGAAGAGGCCAACAGAAGAGCAAAGAATCGCAGATTGTATCTCCCCTCGACGCCAACGGCAATGGAGGAAGGATAGAAGAAGAAGAAAGAAGACAGATAATACAAAAACTCTACTTCAAAAATAACGAAATAATCAACACGTTCCACGCTTATGCTCTTGGGCTTGATACCATCTTATCACCACTTTTTTATGAGCCAATATTTATCTACAAATTTGTGAAACTACCCGACAACAAACGTTTACGTTCCTGTGTTCAAAGATTTGTCTTCTCTAAATTAATTCATGTACGTTTTAGTTGATTATAGTGAAAGAAAAGAACATATAGGAGAAATGTAAGGAATATATCGGGAATATATAAGGAACGTATAGGGAATATATAGGGAACGTATAGGGAATATATAGGGGATATAAGTAAGTTGTAGTATAGTACCCCTGTCACGCCAAGTGGCGTATAGGGAATATGGTGTTAGTAACCATATATTTTACAGACCTTCAGCACATGATTTTTGGGGTAATGTGGTCGGTATTACGCCCGTGCCGCTTTACTTTCCCTGAAAAAAATCCGGGACGCATTAAAGGCTGGGTGAACCGGTAGCCGTCGGTTGGGATCGGACCCTATCTCCTGTCCTTTGTAGTCCAGTTCACTAACCACTGAGCTGTCGCGGCTCCTTATAGGGGATACATAGGGAACATATAGGGAATACATACGAATTTATACGGAGCATATAGGAAATGTGTGGAAGATATAGGGAATATAAGGGTAAGGGTAGAGTACGAGACTTGAATCGGCGTCGTAACACGCGAGTTTGCACTCACATGTGCTCGGCCGCCTATCTAGAAGTGTTCGGAAACTTCTGGATACTGTCGCTTCAAGCATCGGAACTGACGAGGCGAGGCGGCATTCCTCACCTTCCCAGAGTACTACTACCCTGGTACCCAATTCTGCCAGCGGCTGGGTCGATCGCGGGGGCGTTTTTTTTTTTCCCAACCACGAGTACAACTGACACTGCTTCCAGCGGGAATCGAGTACGGGTTGTTCGGACGTTTTTAGCCCAGTCGGGTGGTTTTTCCAACTGGGCTATCGAGGCCGCCGTATGGGATATATAGGAAAATATATATGGAATCTACAGAAACATATAGGGAATATATGAGGAATATATAAGTAATATATCACCATCATCATCAAGTACCGGGCCCACTGGTATAGGTGATCATGTCTCTCCACAACTTTCGATCTCGGCAGCTATTTATCATTTCTGTTGTTGACCTTCTGCCAAGCCATTATCTTAAGCTGTCTGTTATTTTTTTCTCTATGCTTCCCTCTATCTCTTCGTCCCTCAATTTTCCCATGTTACAATATATTCCAGCTGTTCTCTTCTCATTACATGGCCAAAAAACGATGATTGTTTTTTCCTAATGTTGGAAATTAGTTCTCTTTTTGCTTTCACCTCTCTCAGAACATCTTCATTACTCTTCTTAGCTGTCCATGGTACTCACAACATTCTTCTGTAAAACCAAATTTCTACAGACTCCAGTGATTTTCTTGTCTGTTGTCCTATTGTCCATGATTCGCATCCAAATGTTAAGACTGGCTCTACGTAACATTTAAGAGCTTTTTTATGTAAGGAATATATAGTGAACAATATTAGAAAGAAACAATCAACATTTGTTGGCCATGTAATGAGAAAAGAACAACTGGAATATATTGTAACAACTGGAAAAATTGAGGGACGAAGAGACAGAGGGAAGCAAAGAGAAAAAATACCAGACAGCTTAAGAGAATGACTTGGCAGAAGGTCAACAACACAAATGATAAATAACTGTCGAGATCGAAAGTTGTGGAGAGACATGATCACCTACGACTTGATGATGATAATGATAATCTTTGTAAAAAAAAGGCAATTAAGACATTAAAAAGACTTAATCATAAAAAAGGAAATGATTTATAAATGCCATTCTAGTAAGGAAATTAATTACTATGGCCATGTCAAAATAACATGCAGGCTTGGTTCCAACACGACGCATCAGGGGTGACCAACAAAAGTGTGGTTTCAAGACATCAAGAGTCTTTGAACATAACAACAGAAGAAGTGAGAGATCTGACGAGACATAGATTATTTCAGACGGGCTATGGTGAATGCAACGTTCCTTGGGAGATCGGTCTAGAGACAGAGATTATTTCAGACGGGCTATGGTGAATGCAACGTTCCTTGGGAGATCTGTCTAGAGACAGAGATTATTTCAGATGGGCTATTGTGAATGCAACGTTCTGTGGGAGATCTGTCTAGAGACAGAGATTATTCAGATGGGCTATTGTGAATGCAACGTTCCTTGGGAGATCTGTCTAGAGACAGAGATTATTTCAGATGGGCTATTGTGAATGCAACGTTCTGTGGGAGATCTGTCTAGAGACAGAGATTATTTCAGACGGGCTATGGTGAATGCAACGTTCCTTGGGAGATCTGTCTAGAGACAGGGATTATTTCAGATGGGCTATTTTGAATGCAACGTTCTGTGGAAGATCTGTCTAGAGACAGAGATTATTTCAGACGGGCTATGGTGAATGCAACGTTCCTTGGGAGATCTGTCTAGAGACAGGGATTATTTCAGATGGGCTATTTGAATGCAACGTTGTGGGAGATCTGTCTAGAGACAGAGATTATTTCAGATGGGCTATTGTGAATGCAACGTTCCTTGGGAGATCTGTCTAGAGACAGAGATTATTTCAGATGGCTATTGTGAATGCAACGTTCTGTGGGAGATCTGTATAGAGACAGAGATTATTTCAGACGGGCTATGGTGAATGCAACGTTCCGTGGGAGATCTGTCTAGAGACAGAGATTATTTCAGACGGGCTATGGTGAATGCAACGTTCCGTGATGCTAGATCTAGGAGAGAGATCTGTCTAGTGACAGAGATTATTTCAAATGGGCTATTGTGAATGCAACGTTTCGTGGGAGATCTGTCTAGTGACAGAGATTATTTCAGACGGGCTGTGGTGAATGCAACGTTCCGTGGGAGATCTGTCTAGAGACAGAGATTATTTCAGACGGGCTATGGAAATGCAACGTTCCCTGGGAGATCTGTCTAGAGACAGAGATTATTTCAGATGGGCTATTGTGAATGCAACGTTCCCTGGGAGATCTGTATAGAGACAGAGATTATTTCAGACGGGCTATTTTGAATGTAACGTTCTGTGGGAGATCTGTCTTGAGACAGAGATTTTTTCAGACCGGCTGTGGTGAATGCAACGTTCTGTGGGAGATCTGTCTAGAGACAGATTTTTTCAGACGGGCTGTGGTGAATGCAACGTTCTGTGGGAGATCTGTTGCAACGTTCTGTGGGAGATATGTTGCAACGTTCTGTGGGAGATATGTCTAGAGACAGATATTCTTTCAGACGGGCTGTGGTGAATGGAACGTTCTGTGGGAGATCTGTCTAGAGACAGATATTCTTTCATACGGGCTGTGGTGAATGCAACATTCTACAAAAGACACATGTCCTAATGATAATGATTCTCTAATTTTTGCTTTATTAAACACTTATTCCAAATGTTATTTAAATTAAAATAATTAAATGCTATGTAGAAGTCATCCCGCCCTTTTTTTCTTATAATTAAATGGTATATAAAGATTTAGAAAGATTCGAGATTCATGTGGTTTAAAAATCTAATTAAATTCGAATTCAGATTAAAGAAATAGTTTGAGTTGTCCCACCTGTACGTTTTCTTATTAAATTTAAATATTTGAAGAACTTTGGCGTACTCATAATCTTATAAATGGGGAGCCGCGATAGCTCAGCGGTTAGTGAACTGGACTACAAAGGACAAGGGGTAGGGTTCGATCCCAACCGACGGCTTCAGGGTTCACCCAGCCTTAAATGGGTACCGGATTTTTTTCTTGGAAAGTAAAGCAGCACGGGCGTAATACTGACCACATTACCCCAAAAATCATGTGCCGAAGGTCTGTAAAATATAGGGTCACTAACATCATATTTCCCTATACGCCACTTGGCGTGACGTGGGTACTTTACTTTACTTACATAATCTTAAAATATACATGAATAAATATTATATTTATAAGATTATGAGTACGCTAAAGTTCTTCAAATATTTAGAACTTTATATATAGAATATTTAGCAAAAGGGGGTGTGAAATGTACAGAGAAATATCCCCATTGAGCCAAGTTGGTAAAATGTATGCTAAAATATTGGAGAGGAGAGTAAGATACATAATAGAACCGCAATTAAGTAATAATCAATTCGGATTCAGAAAAGGTAAAAGCTGTACTGATGCTATATTTACATTGAGACAACTATGTGAAAAAACAATAGAATATGACAGAAACCTAAATATAGTGTTTATAGATCAGGAAAAAGCGTTTGATCGTGTGGACAGGAACACACTTTGGCAAACTCTTGAAACCTAAGGTGTAGCAGGACAACTACTAGATGATATAATCTATCTATCTATTGACCTTTCGAGCCGTAACCGGCCCATAGGGCGTAGACCAAGATACACCTTCTCCTATATGAATTTTTGTTCTAGCAGTTTTCTTTTAAAGATATTTTATCAAATCTCGCCATCTGTCTCTGTTCTGTGCAAGCAGTTCTATCTCATTTAGGGAGCCGACTCCTGCTGCTCTTGCCTCTATCATCAATGTTCTTCTCAGTGTCTCCTGGGTCTTCCTCTTTTTCTTTTACCTGTTGTTTCCCATATGAGGGCTTGCTTTGCTATTCGGTTATTTTCTCTTCTCATCACATGTCCAATATATGACCATCGTCTTTTCTTTATTACTGAAGATATTAGTGGTGATTGGCGATTTCTCTAATTTCCTCGTTTGTTTTGAATTCGTTCCATGCTATACCAAGTATTTTCCTTAGACATTTATTTTCGAATGCGTTCAACTTTGTTTCTATATCTCTTGTTGTTTTCCAGCTTTCACACGCATACGTAAGGGTTGATAGTACATTTGATTTGAATAGCCTAAGTTTTGTGTTTGTGCTAATGAGTTTTGATTTCCACAACTTTTCAAGGCTTCTGAAAGACATTGCTGCTTTAGCTATTCTGATTCTAATTTCTTTGCTCGTATCCCCTTCTCGATCAATGTGACTTCCAAGATAGATAAAGTGATTGATCTCTTCTACTGTTTGTGTTCCATGTATATTTTGTCACTTGTTGGAATTAAACTTTTCACGACTTTAGTCTTTTCATGATTGACCTCAAGCCCAATTTCAAGATAATATAATGGCATATATAAAAACAGTCAAAGTGCCGTTAGAACATCGGAAGGTCTGTCAGAATGGCTTCAGGTTACAACAGGTGTAAGACAAGGATGCGTCCTCTCGCCTCTTCTCTTCATCACATATATGGACAAAATAAATCAGGGAACAACCAACAATAAGGAAAAATCAAATTATAACACAGAGGTAGAAAATTCCAACATCAACGAGCAACTACTCTGCGCAGATGATGACCAATGCCTAATATAGAGGATGAAAACCTACTACAACAGCATATAACATCTCTAGATAAAAGTTGCACAAACTACAGTATGAAAATTAACACAGCAAAAACAGAGGCTATGAGAATAAGCAAATTAAGACACCCATTAAACATTAAGATCAAAGATAAAGAAATAAAACAAGTAGAGGAATTCAAGTATTTGGGCACAATGTTCACAGAAGATGGAAAACTAGACAGAGAAATTGACATGAGAATACAATAAGCAAATGCAGTCACATACCAGCTTTCACCATTACTAAGACACCCAAACATTTCTATGCCAGCTAAACAACAAATGATAAATTGCATTTTCATACCAACTTTGTGCTATGAAAGTCAAACATGGACCCTTTCTAAATCACATTTAAGAAAGATCAATACATGTGAGATGCGATGCTTGAAAAAAGTAACAAACAACACAAGAAGAGATAGAATACCAAATGAAACCATAAGAAAAATGGTAGGAACAAAACCCTGCCAAGAATATATAAAACAACAACAACTTAAATGGTTTGGTCACCTGGTCAGAATGAATCCTTATCAATCACCATCATGGGCGTTCTTCTCGAGAATGCATGGAAAAAGACCAAGAGGAAGACCAGAAAAAGATGGATAGATGCAGTGACAGAGACATGTAACAACAAGGGAAGATCACTAATTCAGACAGTTCGAGCAGCTCAAGAGCGACAAATGATATAAACCACGACACCTTTTAGGTATCAGTGAAAAGAGAAAAGAAGTAAGAAGAAATATATACACGCACACATATAAGTAAGTTCACGTGTCCGTTTGCGATAACTCAGTAGGTAGTGAACTGGACTACAAAGGACAAGGGGTAGGGTTCGACCCAACCGACGGCCTCCGGATTCACCCAGCCTTAAATGGGTACCGTATTTTTTCTTGGAAAGTAAAGCGGCGGGGCATAATACCGACCACATTACCCCGAAAATCATGTGCTGAAGGTCTGTATCACTAACATCATATATAACATCATATATGCCACTTGGCTTGACGGGGGCTCTTTACTTTACTACTTACGTGTCCGTTTGTCTGTCTATCCATTCATTCATCTATAAAGTTGTGGAATGCGTGACCACCTACGTTTCTAAATATGGGTTATGGTTATAGTTACCGGGTCGAAGGCCCCGGTATCACTGCATACGAGTTAAAATCCATAATTGCTAAACCGCCAGTGGAATAATCCGAATTAAAACTCATCTCATTGAAGGATCCAAACAAAAAAAGGCAGGTGATGTATCCATCAGCATCCAGGCAAAGCGGCACCCCAAAAGTAAACGCGGCTGGACGTCCTTCGTCATGCGATATAATCATTCATCGTAAGCAGTCGGAATATCGAAACACAATCCGGATGAAAAACACAGCTCACGGTGTGCACAGAGCACTAAACTCAGTAGACTGCGGTAGCAGTCCGGACTTTGAATATGAGGAAACTGCAACAAGGAGCACTTTTCAGATTGAGCCTCAATGGTTGATGCCGCACATCCGCCATATTGACCGGAAATCCCAACCTACGAGAATACATACCTTTTTGTATGTCCATCGTCATCCGCATATAAGCCTGTGGGATGATAGGGAAATCCGGTAAAACACCCAACTAATGTGATATTTTCAGCTTAACGAGCAGGGTAAGTAGAAAGACGTCAGCCGTCTCTAGGTATTATAGTTGAAAACGTCACACTGGTAAAGGGGTTTTTGGGTATCTCTTTCATCCCTCAGGCTTACCTTTACATATGGCGATGATCTGTCAACACCTATCTTTAGTTATACTTAGATCTGTGCACTGAGCTAACTCCTGCAATCACCAAACGTTTATCACATCTTCAGTTATACTTAGATCTGTGCACTGAGCTAACTCCTGCAATCACCAAACGTTTATCACATCTTCAGTTATACTTAGATCTGTGCACTGAGCTAACTCCTGCAATCACCAAACGTTTATCACATCTTCAATTATACTTAGATCTGTGCACTGAGCTAACTCCTGCAATCACCAAACGTTTATCACATCTTCAGTTATACTTAGATCTGTGCACTGAGCTAACTCCTGCAATCACCAAACGTTTATCACATCTTCAGTTATACTTAGATCTGTGCACTGAGCTAACTCCTGCAATCACCAAACGTTTATCACATCTTCAGTTATACTTAGATCTGTGCACTGAGCTAACTCCTGCAATCACACAAACGTTTATCACATCTTCAGTTATACTTAGATCTGTGCACTGAGCTAACTCCTGCAATCACCAAACGTTTATCACATCTTCAGTTATACTTAGATCTGTGCACTGAGCTAACTCCTGCAATCACCAAACGTTTATCACATCTTCAGTTATACTTAGATCTGTGCACTGAGCTAACTCCTGCAATCACCAAACGTTTATCACATCTTCAGTTATACTTAGATCTGTGCACTGAGCTAACTCCTGCAATCACCAAACGTTTATCACATCTTCAGTTATACTTAGATCTGTGCACTGAGCTAACTCCTGCAATCACCAAACGTTTATCACATCTTCAGTTATACTTAGATCTGTGCACTGAGCTAACTCCTGCAATCACCAAACGTTTATCACATCTTCAGTTATACTTAGATCTGTGCACTGAGCTAACTCCTGCAATCACCAAACGTTTATCACATCTTCAGGTATGTCAGCTGTAGATTGTTGACGTCATTTTACACAAATCGTCCGAACCGTGCTTAGTTGTAGAGGTACTTCAGTACGAAAAAAAAGTAAAGAGCCCGTCACGCCAAGTGGCGTAAAGAGAATATGGTGTTAGTGACCCGTCACGCCAAGTGGCGTAAAGAGAATATGGTGTGTTAGTGACCCGTCACGCCAAGTGGCGTAAAGAGAATATGGTGTTAGTGACCCGGCACGCCAAGTGGCGTAAAGAGAATATGGTGTTAGTGACCATAATTTGTACACACCTTCGTCACATGATTTTTAAGGTAATGTGGTCGGTATTACGCCCATGTCGTTTTATTTTCCCAGAAAAAATCCGGTACCCATTTAAGCTGGGTGAACCCGGAAACCGTCGATCAGGATCAAACCCGACCACTTGTCACTTTATAGTCCACTTCACTAACAACTGAGCTATTGCGGCTCGCTGAGGCACTTCAGTGCTTGGTATTTATTAAGAGACCCCTTCACTGTCGTTATTTTCTTCTTCTACCCTTCCCCATTTGCCTTTCAGAGATGAGGTAAGATATAGTTTACGGTCTTTTCCTCTTCTGTTGGCTTCTCCTGATGTTATGTGTCTGTTTCTGTTTCTAATTTCCAATTAATCCATCTCTCTCGCGATCAGCCCTCGAATCTGATGTTTTCATAACATTTATTAAAAGCTCGTGTTGCGTTTTGATCTTTCTGTCTTATCACGTGGCCAACACATTTCACTTGCTGTTTCTTATGTATTCTGTGGAAGGAACTACTTTTAGCTGTTTTCTTCAGTTCTTCATTTGTAATATTATCTCTCAGGCTATTTCCTGCCATGCGTCTAACACATTTCATCCCGGTAGTGGTTACTTTTCTTGTTCTTCTTGAGTCTAGAATCTAGGTCTGGCATTGGTAGCACAACGTTGTGATGAAATTGTATTGTAGAGTGCCCGTTTTGCTTCTAGAGTTATTTCCTTGTTGGACAATAGAGATGATAGTTGTCCAATAATCTAACAAGCTTTTTTTTTGCATCTTGAGTCTATTTCAACTGCTAGTGAGTTGTAACAAGCAGATTAGCTTAGGACAAAACAGCATTTCAGAAATGAAAAACGTCTTATACAACAAAGCTATGTCAACGGAAGTGAGAAAGAGAGTTCATCGGTGCTATATAGAACCAATTCTGATCTATGGAAGCGAATCATGGACAGTAAACAACAAACGAAAAGACGATTAGAGACCACACAGATGGGATTTCTCCGAAGAATGTTGAAAGTTCCCTCGACAGCTAAAAAAAACCAACGCGGAAATTCTCAAAGAAGTCAACACAAAAATGTAGCTCCAAAGAAACATCAGCAAGAAACAACCAACATTTAAAATAAAAATACAGAAAAGAGAGATCGCGGACGACAAAGAGAGAAAATAATATATAGCTTGGTGTCATGACATAGAAAACAATCAACAACAGAATTTATACAATGCACGGTGGATAGAAGATTGTGAAAGGACATGATCGCCTACGCCAACCGGCTATGTTTGTCACTAGGCAGTTTTTAAAAATGTCTTCACCTGCTTTAACTGTCTAAGGTTTATCGTTCTTCTTCCTCTTCTTCCTCTTCTTCTTCTATCCTTCCTCTATTACCGTTGGCGTCGAGGGGAGATACAATCTGCGATCCTCTGCTCTTCTGTTGGCCTCTTCTGATGTTATTTCTCCTAGTGACTCTAGTATTCGCTTTATCCACCTGGCGTTTTCGTAGCGTTTATTTATGGTTCTTTGAGTCATTGTTACTTCTTTATGTCTTGTTATGTGGCCGAACCAATTTATCTGTTGTTTCTTTATGTATTCGATGGCTGGTTCAATTTCGAGTTTCTTCCTCAGGTCGGTGTTTCTTACTCTGTCCCTTAAGCTGTTCCTGTAATTCTTCTGCCACATTTCATTTCTGTGGTCGTTATCTTTCTTTCACAAGCGGAGAGGCAGAGATCATTGGTACAGACCTATATATTAACTCCGCTAGTATAAGGATATTTAATATATACTGTCCAAATGACAATTTACTGAAGCTGGAGTCAATGGAAATAACACCATCAAAGTGTCTGGTAGTAGGAGACTTTAACAGCTACTCTGAAAGATGGGGATATAAGGAGTCCAATGTTCGAGGTGAAGAAGTGGGAGAATGGAAATAGACAACAACCTATTCCTCATAAACTCTAGGGAGTACCTCCAACCTTCTACTCAAGAAGATGGAAAACAACTTCCACTCCCAACCTAGCATTTGCAACTGGAGACATATCTATCAAAATAATCAGAAAAGTGCTGAACCAACTTGGAGATAGTGACCATAGACCAGTCAAACTTTCAGTGGCTCTTGCTCACAAACAGGAGTTGCAAATACCTCTTCCCCGCTGGAACTATAAGAGAGTAGATTGGGCAAAGTTTGCAAGGCTCACTGATGCATATACTGCGCCTATCAACACCCACGAAAAGAAGGTCAATAATATGATAAAGCGGTTAACAAATGGAATCCTGAGAGCTGCAAAGAATCCATTCCTAGAGGAGCAAGAAGAAACTACAAGCCATACTGGAGCAAGGAAGTACAAAGACTAGGAGAGGAACTGGACTCTGCCAGAGAACTAGCTGAAACATCTCCAGCACAGAGAGCAACATTGCCTACAAAGCAGCCTCGGGCAAATACAGATGTGAGGTCATGATATCAGCAAGACAGAGCTGGATAGACAAAACAGAGAACATTAATCTAGACAAAAATGGTCATAAACTATGGAAACTTGCAAAAGTTCTGATCGACTAAAACAACTGTCGACCTCCAATATCATTAACATTCTATCAGAACATCCTCACAGGCAAAAGGGCAGCAAATCTACTGATAGAGACTTACAAAAAACATTAGTAGAATAAACATTCCAATAGACAAACAGAAAGCTGCAAGACGGAAAACCAAGATGTAAAACACATGCCTTTAGCACCAGAAGAGCATCAGACGACCATCTTTACTCCAACTGAATTAGATGTTGCCCTTAAAGGATTGAAGCTCAAAAGTTCCCCTGGTAAAGATGGAATCTCCAACGAAATGCTCCTAAATCTGGGACAGAAAGCCAAGGGCCAGCTTCTAAGGATAATAAATGCTAGCTGGAAGAGAGGTCATGTGCCGGCAATCTGGAAAGAAGCTATTATGGTGCCCATCCTCAAGCGTTAAAAAGACCGACTAGACCAATTAGTCTACTGAGCTGCCTGAGTAAACTCATGGAAAGGTTGGTTAACAGAAGACTTATGTGGTATTTGGAGACAAAAAAACAAATCGTACCACAACAAAGTGGCTTCCGTCAGCACAGATCAACTGAAGACCTGGTCACCTACATTGCACAGGAAATAGAGGATGCTCTACAAGAAAAGAAACACACCACTGGCAGTGTGGGTCGACATGGAGAAGGTTTTGATAGGGTTGGAGAGAGGGTTTAAAGAACAAGCTTTTTAGACTTGGCATCCAGGGTCGTTTATTCAATTGGGTCTCTCAATACCTTCAGGATAGAGCGGCCAGAGTACAAGTTCAAGGTCAACTAAGTAAGAAGGTCTCTATCGAACAAGGTGTCCCATAAGGCGGAGTCTTGTCCCCAACACTCTTTTAATTTTCATAAATGACATCGTAATGGACATTCCACCCAGAATACACTCAGCAATATACGCAGATGATCTGGCGTTATGGGCTCGCGAGGAAAGTATGGCGGTGGCTGGACCCAGGATGCAAGATGCCCTAGGTGAACTTGAAAAATGGACGAACACCTGGTTCTTACCAATCAACGAAAAAAAACTACATATACAATTTTCAGCGTATTAAGCAACACACTCTCTGCAAACTTGAAGATAAAAGAACATACACTCCCTATTGACCAAAACCCAAATATCTTGGCGTCACCATTAATCGCAGAATGACTTATATATATATAAGAAATGGCAGGAACGGACTGGGGGGGGGGGGGGCAGAAAGCAATATTTTGAAAAGACTATACGTAGAAAGAGTCAGACCAGTTCTAGAGTATGGAGTCTCAGCCTGGACTATGGCTTCCAAATCACACCTTAGCAAAATTAACAGAACACAGAACCAAGCTGCCCGTATCATCACTGGTGCTATGAAATCTACACCTATCAAGACTCTAGAAACAGTGACAGGTTTACAACCCTTAGATGACAGAGGGTCACTAAAGTATTGCAACAATCGGAGAAATATAGAAGGCTCCTTTGCCACCCCATGCACCAAAGAATACTGGTTCCGGAGTTGCACGACTAAAGAGGAGCAACTTCGCTGCAATTGCCAATGAACTAACTACTGGAGACCCAGTACTTTCCCAAACAATATCGAAACCCTTGGGCCCATCTGATATGTCTTCTCATGGAAAGCATAAATACCAGACTTAATGAAAATATAACAGGAATCATGAAAAAAGGCACCCAATCAGACACAGAAAGAAAACACGTGGCAGAAAAACACATACACAATACCTACCCACATGCCTCTTGGTCCCACAATATATAGATGGCTCTTCTACAAATGCCACAAGAAATGGAGGGGGGGTGTGTTCTTAACGCTGAATAATCAGGACGAGATCATCAAGTAAATAGCTACTGGAAAATTCTCCAACAAC
>JAVIAB010000145.1:37741082-37973302 GCA_032433765.1 Megaustenia siamemsis | reverse complement strand
GCCAGTCTGTCGCTGTATCCCTGCTCTCTGTCTTCCTATTTATCCATTCTGTCTGTCACTGTTTCATTTGTCTGTCTCTGTGTACCTTCTGCCTGTCGATTTGCCCCGTCTATATGTCTACCTACACACCAGTATCACTGCTTTTTATCTGACTCTTCTGTCTATCTCTTTGTCTGGCCTGTTTATCCTTCTGTCCCAAATTTCTGTCTTTTTATCCCGCCTATTTTATTTGTTCTCTGTCCCACCTCTCTGTCTTTCTGCTCCGCCTGTTTCTCACATTGAGCATTCTTCTTCGAATTCTAAATTTGAATGTGACGATTTATCTTTGTTTTTGACTGTCAACGAGAAGGTTTGACAATTATCATCATGTGCCACACCGGTTGGCGAAGGCGATCATGTCCTTCCACAATTTTCTATCCACAGTGCATCGTATCAGTTCTGTTGTTGACTGTTTTCCATGCCATGACACCAAGCTATCCAGTATTTTCTCTCTTTGTCGTCCGCGATCTCTCTTTCATTTTATTTTGCCAGTTGTAACCAAGTATTCCAACTATCCTCTTCTCATGATGTGCCCGAAAAATGTTGATTGTTTCCTTCTGATGTTTTTTAGGAGCTGCCTTTTATTATGTTGTGATTTGTCATGATTAGTCTAGGCAATATAAGAAGGTAGTATGCCATTCCTTTCCTTCTTGGCAGTGACTGTACTAGTCGGAGATCGCAGCCATGTCTCTATACATGAGATCCTCTGCCTGCCATCGCGGTGTGGGGACCATAACCGGCAATAGTAGCCAGTTTTGAGAGTTAGTGTTGCATGAATCTTTCTTTGTGAAGTCAGTGATGCTACACTTTTGTTGTGTAATGATGGTGCCAACTACCCAGTTGCCTAGTTTGTTGCTTTTCCTTTATTTAATAATTTATGTTTCTAACTCTTATGTCTTACAACGAGCCAAACTCCCATCGATCATGGCAACACTTAGGATTCGTAGACTAATGTGGCTGGGCCATGTAAGAAGAATGGCAAACAATCGTATTCCCAAACAAATATTGTATGGTGAACGTAGGTACGGAAAGAGACCAAAAGGGCAGACCAGTGCTAAGATATAAGGATGCTCGCAAGGCTTCCTTGGGGGAATTTTCTATAAGTGAAAGAAACTGGGAAAATGTGGCTGCGGATCGTAGTACATGGAGAACAAACATAAAAAATGGCACAGCAACTTTCGAGACAGTGCTGATATCAGATTCAGACGACAAAAGGAGCAAGAGAAAAGAGACAAGGCCATTTACCGCAAATACACGTTGCTCGTTCTGTGGATGAATCTGTCTGTCCAGGATTGGCAAATTCAGCCACCAGATAAGATGTTCAGTAAAGCAGGACCCAGTTTGAGTCATTAATGCTTTACCAACCTACTGACTTATTATGATTGCTTGCTACTACCAACCGTCTGTCAAGACGCCAAAGGCCATATATATAAATATATATATATATATATATATATATATATATATATATATCTATCATCATCATCACGTGCCATACCGGTTGCGTAGGCGATCATGTCCTTCCACAATCTTCTATCTACAGTGCATCGTATGAGTTCTGTTGTTGACTGTTTTCCAAGCCATGACACCAAGCTATCCAGTATTTTCTCTCTTTGTCGTCCGCGATCTCTCTTTTCTTTTATTTTGCCAGTTGTAACCAAGTATTCCAACTTTCCTCTTTTCATGATGTGCCCGAAAAATGTTGATTGTTTCTTTCTGATGTTTTATATATATATATATATATATATATATATATATATATATATATATATATATAATTTATGTTTACATTTTTACACTTATTAATTCTTAAAATATGTATTAAGCTCCGTTTCATCACTCTCTCGGTTTTAAATATTAACCCTCCTCGCTTCCTCGGTTACAAAACATTGTCTTTGTTTTGTTAATGCATATTAAATGTACGTGAATGTATATTTAATGAATGTGTAGTATGGACACAAAGCTGCATATTGTCATTTCAAATGTCAATCCTATACTGTTCTATAGCTGTGGAACACGGAGAATAATAACTATGGTGTTATGGGGAAAAAATATGCATGTAAGGCTTTTTTGTATATACCAAATTTGAAATGTATACGGTCGCGCTCTAGCTTCACCATGCTCATCGATATATTATTGGTGATTTGGTCAGTATAACGCCAGCTCTCTGCCTTTTCAGAGAAAATATTTGGTGCTCATTTTTGAGGCTGGATGATCATCTTCATCCTCTTGTTATTGTTCTTCTTCTTCTTGATTTCCTCTTCTTCTTTGCCTTATTTTTTTACCTGTTTTTTTTTTTTTTTGCTTCTTTTCTTTGTCTTGTTTTCTTCTCTTGTTTACCTCTTCTTGTCTTCTACTTGTCTTCTTCTTGTATTCTGTTTGTCGTCTTCCTTTCCTCTTCTTCGTATTGCCGTCGGGTTTTCTTCTTTTTTTTTTGCCTCTTCTGCTTTTTGTTATGTTTTTCGTTTTTCTTTTAACTTGTATTTCTTGTTGTCTTCCAGGTGTGTGTCTTCTTCCTTTCTTTTTTATTCTCTTCATGTCTTCCTCTTTCTGTCCTCCTCTTCTTGTCTTCCATATCCTGCCCGTCTCTTCTTGTCATCTTCTTGTCTTTCTCTTCCTATCTTCCTCTTCTTGTCATCTTATCTTCATCTTTTTGTAATTTTCTTGTGATCCTCTTCCTGTCTTCCTTTTCCTGTCTTCTTATTGTTCTTATCTTCCTCTTTTTGTAATTTTCTTGTGATCCTTTTCCTATCTTCCTCTTCCTATCTTCCTCTTCTTGTCATCTTCTTATCTTCCTCTTCCTATCTTCCTCTTCTTGTCATCTTCTTATCTTCCTCTTTTTGTAATTTTCTAGTGATCCTCTTCCTATCTTCCTCTTCCTATCTTCCTCTTCCTATCTTCCTCTTCTTGTCATCTTCTTATCTTTCTCTTCCTATCCTCCTATTCTTTTCATCTTCTTATCTTCATCTTTTTGTAATTTTCTTGTCTTCCTCTTCCTGTCTTCTTATTGTTCTTATCTTCTTATTGTTCTTATCTTCTTATTGTGTACTTATACTTGTCTTCCTGTTGTGATCTTATTCTTATCTTCTTTTTGTGTCCTTATTCTTATCTTCTTTTTGTGTCCTTATTTTTGTCTGCTTCCTCTTCTGCTTATTTGTAACTCTTCAAATGCTGAAAAAATACAGTATTGGTTCTTGGTCTTCTAGTAGCTTCAATAACTGAGGCTAGGTGATGTTCCTGCGTAGTTGGGTCCGTCTACCTGACACTCTGTGTTCTTTTAATCTTTTTGTGCATGTCTTGTTTGGTATGACATCACTAAGCATTCTTTCTATATGGGCAAACCATTTTATTTTGTTGCAGTTTTATTTTGTAATTTAAAATTGGTTGTGTGCCAATGTCTGTTTGTGTGTGTTTCGTTTATATCGGCTATAGACATAAATGTATGATATCGCACCACGTCGCTATTAAACTGCACGAAACGTGGATAAGTAAATATAGAATTGTATATATCAGCTTTAATGTAAAGAAGACAGAATAAAATGATAAACGTTTCGGATGCAGACCTTCGTCAGTGTAGCAAGACAACAGACACGTGCAAGGCGACTACATTGATAGATTTCTACTTAGTTTCAGTGAGACCCTCGCGAGAACACCTAGTTTCAGTGAGACCCGCGCGAGGACACCTAGTTTCAGTGAGACCCGCGCGAGGACACCTAGTTTCAGTGAGACCCTCGCGAGGACACCTAGTTTCAGTGAGACCCTCGCGAGAACACCTAGTTTCAGTGAGACCCTCGCGAGGACACCTAGTTTCAGTGAGACCCGCGCGAGGACACCTAGTTTCAGTGAGACCCGCGCGAGGACACCTAGTTTCAGTGAGACCCGCGCGAGGACACCTAGTTTCAGTGAGACCCGCGCGAGACACCTATTTTGCAGTGAGACCCGCGAGAGGACACCTAGTTTCAGTGAGACCCGCGCGACACCTAGTTTCAGTGAGACCCTCGCGAGAACACCTCTAGTTTCAGTGAGACCCTCGCGAGAACACCTAGTTTCAGTGAGACACTCGCGAGGACACCTAGTTTCAGTGAGACCCGCGCGAGGACCTAGTTTCAGTGAGACCCTCGCGAGGACACCTAGTTTCAGAGAGACCCTCGCGAGAACACCTAGTTTCAGTGAGACCCTCGCGAGAACACCTAGTTTCAGTGAGACCCTCGCGAGGACACCTAGTTTCAGTGAGAGCCTCGTGAAGACACCTAGTTTCAGTGAGAGCCTCGTGAAAACACCTAGTTTCAGTGAGACCCTCGCGAGAACACCTAGTTTCAGTGAGACCCGCGCGAGGACACCTAGTTTCAGTGAGACCCTCGCGAGAACACCTAGTTTCAGTGAGACCCTCGATAAGACACGTAGTTTCAGTGAGACCCTCGCGAGGACACCTAGTTTCAGTGAGAGCCTCGTGAAGACACCTAGTTTCAGTGAGACCCTCGCGAGGACACCTAGTTTCAGTGAGAGCCTCGTGAAGACACCTAGTTTCAGTGAGACCCTCGCGAGGACACCTAGTTTCAGTGAGAGACTCGCGAGGACACCTAGTTTCAGTGAGACCCTCGCGAGGACACCCAGTTTCAGTGAGACCCTCACGATGACATCTAGTTTCAGTGAGAGACTCGTGAAGACAACGAGTTTCAGTGAGAGCCTCGTGAAGACACCTAGTTTCAGTGAGACCCTCGCGAGGACACCTAGTTTCAGTGAGAGACTCGTGAAGACAACTAGTTTCAGTGAGAGCCTCGATAAGACACGTAGTTTCAGTGAGACCCTCGCGAGATCACCTAGTTTCAGTGAGACCCTCGTGAGGACACCTAGTATCAGTCAGAGACTCGCGAGGACACCTAGTTTCAGTGAGACCCTCGTGAGGACACCTAGTTTCAGTGAGAGACTCGCGAGGACACCTAGTTTCAGTGAGACACTCGTGAAGACACCTAGTTTCAGTGAGACCCTCACGATGACATCTAGTTTCAGTGAGAGACTCGTGAAGACACCGAGTTTCAGTGAGACCCTCGCGAGGCCACCTAGTTTCAGTGAGAGCCTCGTGAAGACACCTAATTTTAGTCAGAGCCTCGTGAAGACACCAAGTTTCAGCGAGAGCCTTGTGAAGACAACTAGTTTCAGTGAGAGCCTTGTGAAGACACGTATTTTAAGTGAGAGCCTTGTGAAGACAACTAGTTTCAGTCAGAGCCTTGTGAAGACACCTATTTTCAGTGATAGCCTCGTGAAGACAACTAGTTTCAGTCAGAGCCTCTTAAAACACCTAGTTTCAGTGAGACCCTCGCGAGGACACCTAATTTTAGTCAGAACCTCGTGAAGATACCTAGTTTCAGTGAGAGCCTCGTGAAGACACCTAATTTTAGTCAGAACCTCGTGAGAACACCTAGTTTCAGTGAGACCCGCGCGAGGACACCTAGTTTCAGTGAGACACTCGCGAGGACACCTAGTTTCAGTGAGACCCTCGCGAGAACACCTAGTTTCAGTGAGACCCTCGCGAGAACACCTAGTTTCAGTGAGACCCTCGCGAGGACACCTAGTTTCGGTGAGAGCCTCGATAAGACACGTAGTTTCAGTGAGACCCTGGCGAGGACACCTAGTTTCAGTGAGAGCCTCGTGAAGACACCTAGTATCAGTGAGACCCTCGCGAGGACACCTAGTTTCAGTGAGATCCTCGCGAGGACACCTAGTTTCAGTGAGAGCCTCGTGAAGACACCTAATTTTAGTCAGAACCTCGTGAAGATACCTAGTTTCAATGAGAGCCTTGTGAAGACATCTACTTTTAGTCAGAACCTCGTGAAGATACCTAGTTTCAGTGAGAGCCTCGTGAAGACACCTAATTTTAGTCAGAGCCTCGTGAAGACACCTAGTTTCAGTGAGACCCTCGCGAGGACACCTAATTTTAGTCAGAACCTCGTGAAGAAACCTAGTTTCAGTGAGACCCTCGCGAGGACACCTAATTTTAGTCAAAACCTCGTGAAGACACCCAGTTTCAGTGAGAGCCTTGTGAAGACAACTAGTTTCAGTGAGAGCCTCGTGAAGACACCTATTTTCAGTGAGAGCCTCGTGAAGACAACTAGTTTCAGTCAGAGCCTTGTGAAGACAAATAGTTTCAGTCAGAGCCTTGTGAAGACAACTAGTTTCAGTCAGAGCCTGGTGAAGACACCCAGTTTCAGTCAGAGCCTTGTGAAGACAACTAGTTTCAGTGAGAGCCTTGTGAAGACAACTAGTTTCAGTGAGAGCCTTGTGAAGACACCAAGTTTCAGTGAGAACCTCGTGAAGACAACTAGTTTCAGTCAGAGCCTTGCGAAGACGCCTAGTTTCAGTATAAGCCTTGTGAAGACACCTAGTTTCAGTGAGAGCCTCGTGAAAACACCTAGTTTCAGTAGAAGCCTTGTGAAGACACCTAGTTTCAGTAGAAGCCTTGTGAAGAAGCCTAGTTTCATTAGAAGCCTTGTGAAGACACCTAGTTTCAGTAGAAGCCTTGTATAGACACCTAGTTTCAGTAGAAGCCTTGTGAAGACACCTAGTTTCAGTAGAACCCTTGTGAAGAAGCCTAGTTTCAGTGAGAGCCTTGTGAAGACACCTAGTTTCAGTCATAGCCTCGTGAAGACACCTAGTTTCAGTCAGAGTCTCGTGAAGACACCTAGTTTCAGTCAGAGCTTCCTGAAGACACCTAGTTTCAGTCAGAGCCTCGTGAAGACACCTAGTTTCAGTCAGAGCCTCGTGAAGACACCTAGTTTCAGTCAGAGCCTCGTGAAGACACCTAGTTTCAGTCAGAGCCTCGTGAAGACACCTAGCTTTAGTCAGAGCCTCTTGAAGACACCTAGTTTAAGTCTTTTGTTGTTAAAGTTTAAATACATCTTCGTCGCCAAAAAATGGATACACAGAAATGGTTTGTTGAAGTCTGGTGTGTTGCACCTGAAGGTATTCAGCAGCACTATTACAAACCACAACAGAACACACTTAATCGTAATGTCTTTCTAAATGCGGTCGAGAAAGAGGATTGGTGGTCGGGTATACGCGAGAAAGACTTCATATGTCAAGATCGGATATAAGTAAATGTCCCGTCCACGGCTTGCAAGGCGCATGGAGAATATGGGATTAGTGACCATATTCTTCTATTACCACGGCACATTTTAAAGGGATGATGTAGTCGGTATCACGCCATGCCGCCTTTACTTCCAAGAAAATTAAATGGTACTCATTTTTAGAGGCTGGGTGAAACCCGGAGCCCTGTCGATCCGAAAAAATCTGCCACTTATGGGACCGAACCCGGAGTCTTCTGTTCATAAAGCGCGTAAACTAACCACTCATCAACCGAGGCTCTTAAGATTAGATACACATAGTATTAAAACATTCTTGCTCTTTCATAATAAAAGTAAAGAGCCCTCGTCACGCCACGTGGCGTATAGGGAATATGGTGTTAGTGACCATAAATTTTACAGATTTTTATTTTGTGGTCGGTATTACGCCCGTGCCGCTTTACTTTTCCAGAAAAAATAATCCGGTACCCTTTTAAGGCTAGGTAAGCCTGGAAGCCGTCGGTTGGGATCGAACCTTACACCTTGTCCTTTGTAGTCCAGTTCACTAACCACTGAGCTATCGCGGCTCCCTTTGCTCTTACATAACAGGTATATAATAATAAAATACCGTGGACAGCTAAGAAGAGCAATGAAAACGTTCTGAAAGAATCCAAAGCAAAAGAGAGCTAATTTCCAATATTTAGAAGAAACAATAATCATTTTTTGGCCATGTAATGAGAAGAGAACATCTGTAATATATTGTAACAACTGGCAAAATTGAGGGACGAAGAGATAGAGAGAAGCGATAAGAAAAGATACCAATCCACTTAAAAGAATGGTTTTGCAGAAAGTCAACAACAGAAATGATAAATAACTGTCCAGATCGAAAGTTGTGGAGAGACATATTCATCTACGCCAGCAGGCCCGGTACTTGATGATGATGATATAATAATACATTAAAGGTAAAACGATCGTAACTTCCTGAGTCCTTGTACCTCATCAGTATTTTTGATCACAAAAATTAAATTTTTCTTTTGCCTTCCAGTTTTCAATTTCCTCCAAATTGGCAAACAACTTAACTTCTCATCTCATCATGTAGATCACGATGACTTTCAAGATGTCTTGTTATTTTTCTTGTTCGATCGTCGAGGATTACAAAGACCACTCATTTCATCCACTTGTTAATTGTCTGTTCTTCTTTCTTTTATTTCCATGTGGAGCATAGGTCTTCAACAAACAATTTCATCTCCCTGTGGAGCATAAGTCTTCAACAAAAACTTTCAGCTCCCTGTGGAGTATAGGTCTTCAACAAACACTTTCAGCTCCCTGTGGAGCATAGGTCTTCAACAAACAATTTCATCTCCCTGTGGAGCATAAGTCTTCAACAAAAACTTTCAGCTCCCTGTGGAGCATAAGTCTTAAAAAAAACTTTCAGCTCCCAGTGGAACATAGATCTTCAACAAACACTTTCAGCTCCCAGTGGAACATAGGTCTTCAAATAAAAACTTCCAGCTCCCTGTGGAGCATAGGTCTTCAACAAACACTTTCAGCTCCTTATGGAGCATAGGTCTTCAATAAAAACTTTCAGCTCCCTGTGGAGTATAGGTCTTCAACAAACAATTTCAGCTCCCGGTGGAACATAGGTCTTCAACAAACACTTTCAACTCCCTGTAGAGCATAGGTCTTCAACAAACACTTTCAGCTCCCAGTGGAACATAGGTCTTCAACAAAAACTTCCAGCTCCCTGTGGAGCATAGATCATCAACAAACACTTTCAGCTCCCTGTGGAGCATAGGCCTTCAACTAACACTTTCCAACCCGTTCTGTTTCTTACCATTCTTTTAAAATCATCCCATGTCTTCCCCATCATCTTCATCTCTGCTCCCATCTGCCTTCTCCAAGCATATTTTCGTCTTTCTCTTTGTTTCTTCCCGTGGGGATTCCAAAAATGGACCTGTCGTGTAATAATCTCAGTTGACTTCCGCAGTGTGTCCTATGTAGCGCCAACGTCTTCGCTGTATCTCTTTGTCCACTGGTATTTCAATGGTAGTTTCCTTTAATTTGATGTTAGTGATTTTGTCCTGCCATTTCCATCCCTTTATTCTGCGCAAGCATCCATTAATGAAGGTCTGTATTTTCATGATTGTCGTTTTTTTTGTTCTCCACGTTGCACAGTCATACAATAGGACTGATTTGACATTGAATTTACTCAGTGAAAGAACAAATTGTAATGTTAAGCCCCATACGGACACGGAACAAGCTAAGACGGTATCATTATCATCATCAAGTATGGGGCCAACTGGTGTAGGTGATCATGTCTCTCCACAACTTTCGATCTCGACAGTTCTTTATCATTTCTGTTGTTGACCTTCTGCCAAGCCATTCTCTTAAGCTGTCTAGTATCTTTTCTCTTTGCTTCCCTCTATCTCTTCGTCCCTCAATTTTCCCAGTTGTTACAATATATTCCAGTTGTTCTCTTCTCATTACATGGCCAAAAAAAGATGATTGTTTCTTCCTAATATTGGAAATTAGCTCTCTTTTTGCTTTGACCTCTTTCAGAACATTTTCATTACTCTTCTTAGCTGTCCATGGTATTCTCAGCATTCTTCTGTAAAACCACATTTCTATAGACTCCAGTGATTGTCTTGTCTGTTGTCTTATTGTCCATGTTTCACATCCATATATTAAGACTGGCCCTACATAACATTTAAGAACTCTTTTTCTTGTTTCTATTCTCAAAAATGGATTGCATAGTATCTTCCTCACTTTCTGGAAAGCTGCTTTTACCTGAGCCATTCTGCATCTCACTTCTTTTGTACATCTTCCGTCTGAGGTTAACACAGTTCCCAAATATTTAAACTCATTCACCTGTTTAAGACGGTATAGGCACATGTTAAAGTCTGATCGTAGGGGAAACAGTCTTATCTTTTAAGCTGCTATTCGTGTGTTCCACTCACAGTGTTTGTCACTTATACTTTAGTTGATTCGCTCGTTTATCTTTTTTTTCAGGAAGATATAAAGCATATGTTTCAACTATATTGAGTTATTGAACTGGACTACAAAGGACAAGGGGTAGGGTTCGATCCCAACCTACGGCTTCCGAGTTCACCAGGCCTTAAATGGGTACCCGATTTTTTTCTGGGAAAGTAAAGCAGCACGGGCGTAATACCGACCACATTACCCCAACAATCATGTGCCGAAGGTCTGTAAAATATAGGGTCACTAACACCATATTTCCCTGTACGCCACTTGGCGTGACGGGGGTACTTTATTTTTTACTTACTATATTGAGTTATTGTATTATTGATATTTAATCTTTTTTCCTGGTTCTGAGTATATTGTCCAGGTTTCAGATCCGTATAATAGTGTGCTAAGCACACACGTTTGATATATTAAGAGTTGGTCTTCAGCGTTAGTTTCGTGTTGTTCCAGGCCCTTTCTGTGAGTTTGCCGAAAGTCTGAGCTGCCTTACCAATTCGGCTGTTTATTTCTTCATCAAGAGAGATGGTTTGCGTAATTGTGGATCCAAGATACGTAAATTTCTGAACTGATTCTTGTGGACAATCTTTTAGAGTGATTAATAGAGGTTTGATGTCGTCTTAACGTAGTATTACTTTTTTCTGAACATGCATGTATGTATGAATACATACATACATAATACATACATACATACACACACATATACATACATACATGCATACATACATACATACATACACTCACACAGATACACGTATATATGCTTTAATAGCATATTCCCTAAACACAGTGGGCGTGTCTGGTTTCTCGTCGTGTGTTATATGTTGTTGCTTAGCATCTTTTAATTGACTTGATTTGAAGTTATCATAACTGCTGCGAATTTCCTGCATCTGATCTGAAACCGTCTTTAGTGCTTTCACTAGCGGTATGGTGCTGAGGAGGGGATCTAAGCACTGTAGATCTGTCGGTTACGCCATGAAGATAATATGTCGACTAAACTCAACAAAGTCTCGACATGCTCGATAATTTTTTTAATGATAATAACAAAGATGAAATATTTGGATACATTTTATTTTTTGGCCTTAAGAATCACATCTGGAGCAGTTTAGATGGTGACATCAGTTTACCGCATTTATTTTAATGATGTATTTTTATCATGTATTTTTATAAATTAATTTGTTTCGTGTTTTTTAATATTATGTTTTTATCATTAATTTGTTCGTGTTTTTTTTAAATGGTTTTTATCATACATTTTGTTCATGTTTTTTAATATTATCAACATCATCATCAAGTACCGGGCTTGCTGTCGTAGGTTATCATGTCTCTCCACAACTTTCAATCTCGGCAGCTATTTATCCTTTACGTTGTTGACCTTCTGGCAAGCCATTCTCTTAAGCTGTCTGTTATTTTTTCTCGTTGCTTCCCTCTATCTCTTCGTCCCTCAATTTTTCCAGTTGTTACAATATATTCAAGTTGTTCTCTTCTCATTACATGGCCAAAAAATGATGATTGTTTCTTCCTAATATTGGAAACCAGCTCTATTTTTTCTTTGGCCTCTTTCAGAACGTTTTCATTACTCTTCCTAGCTGTCCATGGTATTCTCAACATTCTTCTGTAAGACCACATTTCTACAAACTCCAGTGATTTTCTTGTGTGTTTTCATATTGTCAATGATCCGCATCCATATGTTAAGACTGGCTCGACATAACATTCAAGAACTCTTTTTCTTGTTTCTATTGTCAAAAATGGATTGCATAGTATCTTCCTCATTTTCTGGAAAGCTACTTTTGCCTGACAATAGAAACAAGAAAAAGAGTACTTAAATGATATGTAGAGACAGTCTTAACATATGGATGTGAATCATGGACAATAGGACAACAGACATGAAAATCACTGGAGTCTATAGAAATGTGGTTTTACAGAAGAATGTTGAGAATACCATGGACAGCTAAGAAGAGTAATGAAAATGTTCTGAAAGAAGTCAAAACAAAAAGAGAGCTAATTTCCAATATTAGGAAGAAACAGTCATCATTTTTTTTGGCCATACAATGAGAAGAGAACAACTGGAATATATTGTAACAACTGGAAAAATGAGGGACGAAGAAATAGAGGGAAGCAAAGAGAAAAGATAACAGACAGCTTAAGAGAATGGCTTGGCAGAAGGTCAACAACAGAAATGATAAATAACTGTCGAGATCGAAAGTTGTGGAGAGACATAATCACCTACACCAGCAGGCCCGGTACTTGATGATGAGTCTGTAGAACGGATTGGTGTCACTGGATACGTCCAAATTCCAGAAAACAACCAAGTGTTTGTCTCGCTCGTTCATACTGTTCAAGTGAACGTTTCGCGTTCTGAAAGAAGGTGTACAGCTCATGATGAACACTTCCGGGTCGCTGTAATGTCCGTCGCGGGCAGAACGATCTTCGTGTGCCGGCGCTGAATCCGTGTAGACTTCGTGGTCAGCGATTGTGCCCCAAGAATGGCTGTCCCATCAAGTGAAATCAGGCCTCCACTTTGGTGAAACACTCGATCCAGCCATAGTACTGTAGGGGTTGATTTAAAGTTGAACACAGATCTCGTCCTAGGGCAAGTCGAGGCCGGATCCCGTTCCACTACATTCAACGGTTAGTCGCCTGCAGCACAAATCTCCGCTCGCTGGCGCGAAAATCAAAGTTAATTTTGTAATCAGGTGAATGCGACCGCACTACCGCTGTCTCGCAAACGAGAATACAATCCGAAATAATCACTTGAAAACACTCGGCGACAAAAATGCCGCCAGTCTCAAATCTGATTTCACTAGGTGGCCATTTTGGCCCGCCTACTAACAGAAAGTAATATGAAGGAAACACATAAAATATATTGTGACAATTGAAATATCGAAGGGGAAAAATGCAAATGGATAACGGAGAAAATATGACACACAACTTAAGAAAACGGTTTGATATGAAGTGGACTAATGAATTGATAAACGACTGTAGAAACAGAACATTGAACGAGTACTCAAACAAACATTGTAACGAGTACTCAAACAAACATTGTAACGAGTACTCAAGCAAACATTGTAACGATTACGCAAGTAAACATTGTAACGAGTACTCAAACAAACTTTGTAACGAGTACTCAAACAAACAGTGTAACGAGTACTCAAACAAGCATTGTAACGAGTACTCAAACAAACATTGTAACGAGTACTCAAGCAAGCATTGTAACGAGTAGTCAAGCAAACATTGCAACGAGCACTCAAGCAAACATTGTAACGAGTACACAAGCAAACTTTGTAACGAGTACTCAAGTAAACTTTGTAACCAGCACTCAAGCAAACATTCTAACGAGTACACAAGAAAACATGTTAACGAGCACTCATGCAAACATGTTAACGAGTACTCAAGCAAACATTGTAACGAGCACTCAAGCAAACATTCTAACGAGTACACAAGAAAACATGTTAACGAGCACTCATGCAAACATGTTAACGAGTACTCAAGCAAACATTGTAACGAGTACTCAAGCAAACATTGCAACGAGCACTCAAGCAAACATTGCAACGAGCACTCAAGCAAACATTGTAACGAGCACTCAAGCAAACATTGCAACGAGCACTCAAGCAAACATTGTAACGAGTACTCAAGCAAACATTGTAACGAGTACTCAAGCAAACATTGTAACGAGCACTCAAGCAAACATTGCAACGAGCACTCAAGCAAACATTGTAACGAGTACTCAAGCAAACATTGTAACGAGTACTCAAGCAAACATTGTAACCAGTACTCAAGCAAACATTGTAACGAGCACTCAAGCAAACATTGCAACGAGCACTCAATCAATCAGTGTAACGAGCACTCAAGCAAACATTGTAACGAGTACTCAAGCAAACATTGTAACGAGCACTCAACCTCAAGCAAACATTGTAACGAGTACTCAAGCAAACATTGTAACGAGTACTCAAGCAAACATTGTAACGAGTACTCAAGCAAACATTGTAACGAGTACTCAACCTCAAGCAAACATTGTAACGAGTACTCAAGCAAACATTGTAACCAGTACTCAAGCAAACATTGTAACGAGTACTCAAGCAAACATTGTAACGAGTACTCAACCTCAAGCAAACATTGTAACGAGCACTCAAGCAAACATTGTAACGAGTACTCAACCTCAAGCAAACTTTGTAACGAGCACTCAAGCAAACATTGTAACGAGTACTCAACCTCAAGCAAACTTTGTAACGAGCACTCAAGCAAACATTGTAACGAGCACTCAAGCAAACTTTGTAACGAGTACTCAAGCAAACATTGTAACGAGTACTCAAGCAAACTTTGTAACGAGCACTCAATCAATCATTGTAACGAGTACTCAAGCAAACATTGTAACGAGTACTCAAGCAAACATTGTAGCCTCATCATCATCATCATGCGCTATACCTGCTGGCGCAGACAATCGTGTCCTTAAACTAACCCCTGTCTCCAGTGCGTTTTATCAATTCTGTTGTTGGCTGTTTACAGTGCCACAACACCCCGCTATTCGTTTGCAGTGATACCGGGGCCTTCGAATAACCACAATAACACACTAACTTAAATTTTCACTTTTTGTCATCCGCGATCTCTCTCTCCCTGTATTTTACCAGTTGTAACTAAGTATTCCAACTTTCCTCTTCTTTTGATGTACCCAAAACAATGTCCATTGTTATTGGTTATGGAAGGCCTCGGTATCACTGCAAACGAATTAAAATCCATAATTGCTCAAGCGCCCGTGATGTCCATTGTTTGTGTGTGATGTTTTTAGGAGCTATGTTTTTTGTGTTGGCCTCTTTGAGAGTTTCCTTGTTGGTACTTTTAATTATCTAGGGGACTGGGAACACTCTTTTTTGATAATGATAGAAAATCTGACTGCAGAAGAAGAAAGTTCGCTTTCTATTCTCTTGTCGCTAATATCATTATCATCAACATCTTTTTTCTTCTTTTTTCTTCCTAATGTGTTCTTCTGAGTCGAGGGGAGATAAAAAATATGCAATAATTTGCTCGTCTTTTGGCTTCTCCTGCTGTTATGCTTCCTAGTGCTTCTAGTATTCCATAAATCTACCTTTTGCTTTTCTGTTGGCTTCTCCTGCTGTTTTGTGTTCCCTGATGTTTCTAATATTCCATCAATCTACCTTTTGCTTTTCTAGTGGCTTCTGCTCCTGTTATGTTTCCTAGTGTTTCTAATATTCCATCAATCCATCTTTTCCTCTTCTCTGGGCTTCTCCTCCTGTTATGTTTCCTAGTGTTTCTAATATTCCATCAATCCATCTTTTCCTCTTCTCTGGGCTTCTCCTCCTGTTATGTTTCCTAGTGTTTCTAATATTCCATCAATCCATCTTTTCCTCTTCTCTGGGCTTCTCCTCCTGTTATGTTTCCTAGTGTTTCTAATATTCCATCAATCCATCTTTTCCTCTGCTCTGGGCTTCTGCTCCTGTTATGTTTCCTAGTGTTTCTAATATTCCATCAATCCATCTTTTTCGTGTCCGGCCTTTGAATCAAGTGTTCTCGCAACGTTTATTGAAGATCTGTCTGCCTTATCACGTGGCCAAACCATTTAATCTGTTGTTTCTTTATGTATTCTATAGTGGGAATTATTGCTAGCTTTTTTCTGGATTCTTCATTTTGAATCGTGTCTCTCTGGCGGTTTCCTGTCACTCGTATAACATATTTCATCACCCTAGTGGTTATTTTTCTGTTATTATACAGCTAGTACCAAATTTGTCATGATTATTCCAGGCAATTTAAGAAGGTAGTTTGCCATCCCTTTCCCTTTAAAAGGGAGCTCTTAAAATACGTCAGAAAGAAACAATCAACATTTTTCGGGCACATCATGAGAAGAGGAAAGTTGGAATACTTGGCTACAACTGGCAAAATACAAGGAAAGTGAGATCGCGGGCGACAAAAGAGAGAAAATACTGGATAGCTTGGTGTCATGGCATGGAAAACAGTCAACAACAGAACTGATACGATGCACTGTAGATAGAAGATTGTGGAGGGACATGATCGCCTACGCCAACCGGTATGGCACATGATGAATACCAAATTGTGTTAAAGTGTACACCAGTACACACGTTTACTCACTCATTCACTTTCTGTGGTTTGGAACAAACAAAAAAATTAAGTAAATAAATATGAGATGGGAGATAAACACAGCCGATGTGCTGCTCACAGTTATCGATCCTGAAACACAACACGGAAACATTGGTACTGCGGTGTATGGTATACCGAGTGGCCACAATTTCTGTTTGTTAAAACAGACAAAAATGTGTTGCTAGCATTATGATGTACTGTATACAGGTCAAGATCGCGGATAGGCGGAAGGAACCATTGAGGCTCTGTGTGAAAAGTGTTCCTTGTTGCAGTTTCCTCATATTCCAAGTCCGGCTTGCTGTCGGAACTACTGAGTTTAGTGTTCTGTGCACACCGAGAGCTGTGTTTTTCATCCAGATCGTGTTTAAATATTCCGATTTCTTACGATGAATGACGATATCGTTTGACGAAGGATAGCTCAGCTGCGTTCATTTTCGGTGCCGCTTGGCATTATGTCTTTTGGCGTGTGATGTAACTGCTATGATAGGGACTGCAGCTGCCTTTCTTTGTTTGGATCCTTCAATAAAATGAGTTTTAATTCGAATTATTCCACTGGCACGGGCGGTTGAGTAATTATGGATTTTAATTCGTTTGCAGTGATACCGGGGCTTTCGACTAACCATAACTATAGCCATGTTGCACCGAAGATATTTTTTTGTATTATGTTATTGGAATTCGCTCTATTTTTTTGGTTCTTTTTTCACCCCTCCTCCTTTTAGAACATTCTCAATACTCTTTTTAGCTGCTGATGGTGTTCTTGAATTTTGATTTTTGATTTGACGGAATGCCACGAGTTGATGCGGACTGGGCGCCCTTTGACTCATTGATGTGGCGGGTCTTAATGGCTTTCTTGACATTCCCGGCTCTTACTGGAGATGTTGAGGTTCATCTATCCCAGGCTATGCTGGGGAAACTGCTAGTCCAGCCCAGAGGTACTGCAATACTGGGTCTTCTATATCAGTAACAGCCACCACTACAGGGAACACGGCGATCCTAGCTTCTGTTAGCCTGCCTGTTTTGACGCAGACTGTTGCCAGGGGAGACCACGAGGAGGTAGAACTGCTAGGTGTTGGTCAGCTGATGGTGCACCGACCCTGCTATTGTGACCGCATAGCAGGCGATTCTACCCCACCCCATGGTATTCTTCAGTAACACCACATTCATCTAACTTTTAACATTTAGTGCCCATTTTAAAAAAAAATGTTTATTAGAGCAAAATGTCATCGCCAACTAATATTTATGTTGAACACATTCTGCCTACCGAGCGTGCTGTAAGTGCCCATGCACTTCTTTGGTGTCGTCTTACAGATCCGTCTGTATAGATGACTGCATCTTCCTCATCGGTGTTATCCCAGATGAGACTGTTGACCTCCGCATTGGCCACGACTGAGTTCTGCTCCCCTACATTTCCTGTCGAGTGTGACAATGCGCGAGAGAATAATCATAATGTAAACAGACCATGGACATCACCATATTCGTCTACGATTTCCTGATGGCGTGGGTGATCATGTCTCTCCTCAGCTTTATTCTATACTATTCTTTATCAATTTTCTTATTGATTTACAGCTGACAATTCTCTGAAACTCTCTCATATTTCTTTACCTGCTTTCCTCTGTTATTTATTTATTTTTTTGCAAAACACAACAAATTAATCGCCTCAAAGAACATGTGGCACAATACCTTCTTCTTCTTTTACCTTTCAGCTCCCTGTGGAGCATAGGTCTTCAACAAACACTTTCCAAGTCGTTCTGTTTCTTGCCATTCTTTTAAGATCATTCCATGTCTTCCCCATCATCTTCATCTCTGCTTCTTTTTGTCTTCTCCAAGAATTTCTTGGTCTTCCTCTTGTCTTCTCCCCTGGGGATTCCAAAAAGGGCCAGTTGTGTAATACTCTCAGTTAGCTTCCGCGGAATGTGTCCTATCCAGCGCAATCGTCTTCGCTGTATCTCTTTATCCGCTGGTATTTGACTGGTACATTTCCATAATTCTATGTTAGTGATTTTGTCCTGCCATTTCCATCCTTTAATTCTGCGTAAGCATCCATTAATGAAAGTCTGTATCTTCATGTCAGTTTTGCTGTTCTTCGTATTTCACAGCCATATAACAGGACTGACTTAACATTGGATGGCACAATACCTGCAAGGCGGTAAAATTAAAACTACTGAGGACATATATCTTCCCAATTGCGACATATGATTGTTAGTCATGGGCAATCTAAAAAACGGGAAAGGAAGATAATCGACTAATCCGAAATAAAATGCAACAGAAAAATCCTTTAGATACATCTCTATCTATTGCCCTTTCGAGCCGAAGACGGCATAACATACTTTGTTTCCATAACAATACTTTTTACAATGACAGCTTGTCAAGCCATCGATCAACCTCCTTAGTCGCCTCTTACGACATGCCTGGAAGGTCACAGTGTCACTATTCTTTACCTCCCTCATAATGAGGCCCCGGTAACACACAGGAATTTAGATACATAGGATATTGAAAAAGAGCAATGAAGACATAATGACAAATGTAAACGTTATAAAGAACTGGCTTCTAAACACCACTCCACGGAGGAAATTAAAATACTATGATCACGTCAAGTCACAGCGGGTTGAAAATAATAATAATAATAGAAGGTGGAGGCGAAGACGCGCCTCCCAGCACCAGAGCTGGAAGTTGTCAGCGACCCACAGCTGATGGCTTGCGCCAGGATCGGTGAACCAGAACCATCCAGACCCTGCTCCACCTCTCCGTGGTGCCTCTAGTAACAGACTAACCTGTCTAGTCTGGCCAAGCGTGGAGGGATCGAAGAGGGAAGACAACCCGGTACTCAAAAATGTCGTGCTGAAGTCGGATGTGTTGGGCCGAAAGGCGCAAATATAACAGTTATACTGCAAACCACAACACAACGCAGACACGTCCACAACGACCTTGTAAGGGCGGATGATGAAAAGGAATATTCTAGTCTACAACGATACTATAGAATACTTTAGTCATCGGGCGAACGCAACCAAACAACCAACCATAATAGAAGGCATGGTTCATGGACGACGGACGAAGCGAGAGCTGACCAAGATGACGGTGGTTTCAAGAAGACCTTAAAAATAACAGAATAGGCGGGAAATTTGACTAGAGACAGATATTCTTTCAGACGGGACGTGGTGAATGCACCGTTGTGCAAAAGACATATGACATGATGATGATGATGATGATGATGATGATGATGATGATGATGGTGATGGTGATGATGATGTTGTTGATGATGATGATGGTGGTGATGATGATAATGATGATGATGACGATGATGATGAGTTACATTCTCATTTCATTGACTGGTGACTGTTTGGTCTCGAGGCAAGACGCCGGCCTCGAGACAGAGAGGTTGTGGGTTCAAATTCCAGCTGCTCCAGTTAGGATTTTTATTTGCAATTTCTCTCTGCAACAACCACCGCTGGTCTCAGCAGCAAGGCCCCGTCAATTGAAACGTCAATTACTCATCCACAGGGAAAAATATGAGTACCTTGGGAGACGGAATTATCAGCATGTTCGGCGAGGGACCCCTGTGCATACGGCAGCTAGGGAAAAACAGATTAACACGCAAAATTATATTCCTATTCTCTACGTACCTCGCCAGAGGTGAAAACTGACGAACACAAATGGTTTCTTCTTGCTGATGTGACCAGGTTTTCGTTGTTTTTGTTTTAAAAGAATATTCTCCTTGCTCTTTGTTAGCTCTCAATGGTATTCTCACCATTCTACTTTTTTAAAAAAATGCATTTCAGTTTTCGTCAACGATTTTCTTTCTGATTGTCCATGATTCGTTTATATAGGTGTAGACAGGCTCCACATAACACTGTACGAACCTTTCTCTTTTTTTAAAAAAAATTCGAAATTTGAAAAAAATAAGAATAAAATCAATCAAAATCTCAATTAGCTTAATGAGGTCCTAAAAAAATGGAACTAAATATTAAATATGTGGTTCGATTTTGGTAATGAACAATTACGCTATCCTCTCTCAGTGATTTTAAAATCTCCCCCTCTATATCTCTCTCTCCCCACTATGTGATTCTTATTCTTCTTCTTTCCTTCCTCATTTGCTTTTCAGCGTCGAGGGGAGATATAATTTGCGGTCTTTTGCTCTTGTGTATGCCTCTGCTGCTGTTGTTTACTGGTGCTTCTAATATTCCATCGCTCCATCTTTTTCGTGGTCGACCCTTGGGTCTGGTATTCTCGCGACGTTTATCGAGGGCTCTTTGTGTTGTGTTGTGTTTTGATTTGTTTGCCTTGTCACGTGGCCAAACCATTTTATCTGTTGTTTCTTTATATATTCTATGGCGGGGGCTATTCCAAGCTTTTTTCTCAGTTCTTCATTTCTGATCTTATCTCTCAGACTATTTCCTGTCATTCGTCTAACACATGTCATCTCAGTAGAGGTTATTTTCTTATTGTTCTTGCATCTAGGGTCCAGGTCTGGCATTGGTAGCACAACTTTGGGATGAAGATTGTATTGTATAGTGCCCGTTTTGCCTCCAGAGTTATTTCTTTGTTGGACAATAGTGATGATAACTGTCGAATGATTTTACAAGCTTTGCTACATCTTGAGTCTATCTCTGCTGTTTGTGAATTATCGTTTGTCACTAAACTTCCTAGGTATTTGAATTCCTCTACTTGTTTTAGTTGTCTGCCTTCTATAGTTATGTTGATGTTCTGTTTATTTTTGGCGACATTCATGACTTCTGTTTTGTTGATGTTGATTTTCATGTTGTATTTTGTGCCTGAGATGTTGAGTTTGTTTAAGTGTTCTTGTAGGTCTTCTATTGTTTCATGTATTAGTGCCTGATCGTCTGCAAATAAAAGCTCGTTGATCTCCTCTGTCTCTGATAGGTTGACTAACTTACATATATATAGTCCATGTATGTAATAAACAGTGTGGGGGGGGGGGCAGTACGCACCCCTGTCTGATCTAACTTCAAAGTGGTCTGTGTAGCCTGCTGCTGTTCTGACTGTGCAGCTGCTGTTGATGCAGAGACTTTTAACTAGTTTGATTAGATGTTGGCTTACTCCGTATGTTGTTAGTATCTCCTACAGTTGTTCTCTGTTTACTCTGTCGAATACTTTTTCCTTTTCAATGAAAGCTATGTATAAATTTTGATTGTGCTCTGTCGTTTTTTCTGCAAGCTCTTTTAACGTGAATAGTGCGTCAGTACATCCTCTTTTTTTCGGAACCCCATTTGGGAATCGCTTAACTGTAGTTCTATTATTGGTCTCAGCCTTTTCCCCACGATCTTGGCGTATAGCTTTCCTACATGGCTGAGAAGAGATATACCTCTATATTGATTGCAGTCTCTTTTGCTACCTTTATTTTTCCATATTGGTATAATGATTGCCTGTTGCCAGTCTTCTAGGGCTTGTTGTTGGTGCCATGCTGCATTAAATATTCTGTCCAGCCATTGCATTCCTGTTTCTCCTACTGCTGCTATTATTTATCTTGGTATGTTATCTATCCCCGGTGCTTTATTTCTTGGTGCATATTTGATTACTTCTTCGATTTCCTCTTTCATAATGTTGGGTTCAGTATTTGTGCGTTCTTGTGTGGTGTTTTTTGTCTTGTTGGCAGTTGTTGTCACGTTTAACAGGTCTTCAAAATATTCTTTCCATCTCTGTTGCATACGTTGGTTATTTGATATTGGCTGTACGTCTTTGTCATTTATGAGCTCAGTGGGATCATGGTTTTCTTTTCTCGCTCTTTTTGCTTTTACTGCTTTGTAGAAATCTCTTGTGGCTGTCTTGAAGTTCCTGCTTATATTGTGTTCGAATTCTGTCCAGTTCTTTTGCATAGCTTCTCTGATCAAAATTGTAACTCTTTTTCTCAGTAATATTTTTTTGGTTCTTATTCTTCATCCAATTTTTAAACAGTTTCTTATTTTCTTTAATTGCTTCTCTGATTGTTTCGTTCCACTACGGGTTGCTATTTTTCCCTTCTTTTGTCCTTAACTTCGTTCCACAAATTGTTTAAGAGATCTTGCTTACTGTTTCCTTAAATTGTTTCATCTCTTTTTCTACTGTGCTTACTTCGTTAGGGAGTTTCTTGAATTCCTCTGTTAGTTTTTCTTCTAGGGTTTTCCCTGAATCTTAATATTAAATTGTTGTATTTTTATTGTCTGTTCTTTTGGTTTCTTTTGTTTTTCTTTGCATATTCTCTTAATTGTTAGCTGTCTAAGTGTGATCATAACCATCTTGTTCGTTCGTGTCATCTGTAACATTAGGGATTGCTCTACTGTCGGTTACTATTTTCTTGTTCTGTTTTCATGTTAGTATAAAATCTATCTGGCTTCTGCATGTTGTGTCATTCCATTTGTACCTGGTGTATACTTGCGACTCTCTGTGTTTGAAGAATGTGTTGGTGATAAATAAATCATTTTGATTGCATAGATCCAGCAGTCTGCTTCCATTTTCGTTTATTTCAGCCGTTTTATCGCCAAAGGGTCCTAAGATATCACTGTTCTCACTGTTGCGTTTCCCAAGCCTTCCATTAAAATCTCCCATCACTAATATGTCGTCGCTTTCGTCAATCTTGTTAATGATTTCATTCAATGTGTCGTAGAATTCTTCGCTGTCTTTTTCCTTGTTGTTGCATGGGGCATAGATTTGTCTTTAAGTTGTTTTTCTATCGTCTTCTAGTAGTCTAATTATGATAATTCTTTCTGAATGGGATTTTACTTCTAGAATGTTCTTTGCGTGTTCTGGGTCGACGATAAAACCTACTTCGTGTGTTGCTCTTTCTGTGTTATCGACTCCTGAGAATATTATAGTGCAGTTCATGTGTGTTTTCTTTATCTGTTGTCCTTTTACTCTAGTGTCCGCTAATCCTAGTATTTTAATTTTCCTTTTTGTCATTTCTTCTATAAGTTCAACTTCTTTATTTTTTATTCCGCAAATATTGATCATTGTTACTTTATGTTTATCTATCTCCATTTTTTGTGATTTCTCTGAGCATAAAAACATTTATCCCTTACCGACCTGCTGAGTCAGTCGTAAGTTAAGGGCTTAACTTAAAAACACACGTTGGGGGTTTAGCCCAGCTGATGTTTCCCAACTATGTTTGATCGCTAAGGTCTGACATGCGATCTTTTACGGTCTAACAATCACTGTTTAGCTGTTTACATTTAAAAAGTACTTATCCTTATCTTACCCTTATCTTACCCTTATCTTAGTACTTATCTTAATTATTGATTGTTTCTTTCTGATGTTTTTTTAGGAGCTCCCTTTTTGTGTTGGCCTTTTTGAGAACTTCCTCATTGGTCTTTTTAGCTGTCCAGGGAACTTTCAACATTCTTCTGAGAAATCCCATCTATGTGGCCTCTAATAATTTTTTCTTTTGTTTGTCTACTGTCCATGATTCGCTTCCATAGGTCAGAATTGGTTCTATATAGTACCGATGAACTCACTCATTTCTATTGACATAGATTTTTTGCATAAGATATTTTTCATTTTCTGAAATGCTATTTTGGCCTGAGCTATTCTGTTTTTTTATTTCCGTGGTGCATCGCATCCGTTGCGTCGATAAAATGCTTCCGTACATAAAGAGTTAATCACATAAACTACACTCCGAAATTAAAACAACCGCCATTTTGGTGAATCCCTACCTGATTTGTGGGAGTAAAGCCTTTTCCCATTATTTTGAAGTTGTGATAGGAGTAGAGAATGAATAATAAACTCATCTTGACTGTTATAAGTACCGTTGTGTTTATTTCTGAGAAAAATAATAGTCAATCAGGGTCATTTTGAGCATTACGGGCTCATGGTAACTCGGAGTTCTGTTGCCTACATTACCTGTTGAATGTGACAAATTAGCTAAAGACGGAGGGAGATTACCACAAGAGAACCATCCGCTCAGTTATGAGAGAAAGCCATATCCATCCTCAAAGGTCAGTTCCATGAAAAATGGAAACGAGAACACCCATGAAAAATGGAAACGAGAACACCCAAAGCATAACGAGAGGGACGTTTACCATCAACTATCAAGGAGGGATCAAGTCATCATACTTCGCCTACGCACTGGCCACAATAGAATGAGAAATCACATGTTCACCAAATTCAAAATAGGAACAACCAGCCTATACCACTGTACCCTGGACAATATGACTACAAAACATGTTCTACAGGATTGCCCCCAGTACACAGACCTGAGAAGAGCAATGTGGTCCACACCCACTTCCCTGGAAGAGAAACTATATGTGGCAATCGAATCACTTAAACAGACAGCTGACGTCATGAGAGAGTCTGGAATCCTACTCTGATTGAGTCTTGATCGTAGAGAGAGAGAATGTGACAATACATGAGGATGTGTCCCTGAATTACGTAGGCAACGGTAGCCACTCCTCGCCAGCATCAACTTTAAGAAATATAAAAATATATACATATTATCATGTGCCATACCGGTTGGCGTAGGTGATCATGTCCCTCCACAATCTTCTATCTACAGTGAATCGTATCAGTTTTGTTGTTGACTGTTTTCCATGCCATGACACCAAAGTATCCAGTATTTTGTCTCTTTGTCGTCCACGATCTCTCTTTCCTTTTATTGTGCCAGTTGTAACCAAGTATTCCAAATTTCCTCTTATCATGATGTGCCCAAAAATTGTTGATTGTTTCTTTCTGATGTGTTTTAGGAGTTCCTTTTTTGTGTTGGCCTCTTTGAGAACTTCCTCATTGGTCTTTTTAGCTGTCCAGGGAACTTTCAATATTCTTCTAAGAAATCCCATCTCTGTGGCTTGTAATCGTCGTTTCATTTGTTTGTCTACTGTCCATGATTCGCTTCCACGGGTCAGAATTGGTTCTATGTAGCACCGATCAATTCTCTAACGATCAACTCTCTTTCTCATTTTTATTGACATAGATTTGTTGCATAAGATATTTTTTCATTTTCTGAAATGCTATTTTGGCCTGAGCTATTCTGCTTTTTATTTCTGCGGTGCATCTTCCATCTGATGTTATATATACATATACCTCCTGGTTATATCCAAATATATATATATGTGTGTAAAGGTAAAGGTAAAGGTAAAGTACGAGACTTGAACCGGCGTCTTAGCACGCGAGTTTACACCCATATGTGCTCGGCCGCCTATCCAGAAATGTTCGGATATTTCTGTATAGTGTAGCCTCAAGCATCGAAACTCAGATGCGAAGCGACATTCCTCACCTTCCCAGGATAATATCATGGTACCCATTTCTGCCAACGGCTGGGTCGACCGTAGGGGTATTTTTTTTTTCCAACCACGAGTACAATTCACACTGCTCCCAGCGGGAATCGAACAAGGGTTGTCCGAACGTCGGTAGTCCAGTCGGGTGGTTTTCCCAACTAGGCTACCGAGGCCCCAAAATATATATGTGTGTGTGTGTGTGTATGAATATATATTTGGATATAACCAGGAGGTATTTATTTTTAAAACATTCCATTCTATATTATTTAGTATCCTCGAAATGGAATCACGGTTTGCTATTTCTAGAATAGTTATATTATTTGTTATTAGAAGATATATAATGTCCATCATGATATATGAATGTCACGGTTAGCTACGACTCACTCAGCGATAACGAGTATCGGTGTCAATGCCAATATTTTGTCACCTGCCTGCTGGACTATTTTAATGAGTGATGATGTTGTCGTTATTATACCAAGCCGCCCTACTCCACCTCCACCCATCTGTCCTCCCCCCGTACTAAAAAATTGTGCTGTACCCATTTTTAGAAAGTGGATGAATTGTGTTCTTTATAAAAATATTGACTACGACAGATATTTGAACCTAGACCTTCTGGTCAGTAGTGACCGCGCTAACCATTTTAACTGGGTTTCTGTGCTCGACATAAAATACCTCGTTATTTTCATGTTAATTAATTATTGATATTTGTTAAAGTGTTAAAATTGTATGCAGTTTCTAGTTTAACATAACTACTCTTTCATCTAAAACTATCTTAACATATTACGCTTTTTCTCACACGATATTCAGATTGAGTTATTGAGTTATTTGCGGGTCATCATCATTGCACTCCGAACATGTCCATAGATGCTCAGATCCCCTTCTCAGCAAGTCCAGCAGTGTCCAGCGACTGACGACTCCAGTTCTGTGTTGGTTAATACATTTTCTTACACGGCCACTTAGTTTCTCATTTCTGGCTGTGCCCATCTTAACTCCCATTTCCATCATCCGAAGGAGTGACGTGGATTTGTGTTTGTCGAAGTCCTGTGCTTTTCCCACTTCTCGGAGGTGCATTGATGATGTCCGCCCGATCCATTGGTTGACCGTCCACAACGACAGCGCAGCTAGCCAACCTGTCCGCTCTTTCATTTCCCCGTACTCCCGCATGTCCAGGGACAAAGACAAGGTGACCTTACGTATTTTGGATTTCTGCAACGACTCTACCCATTGCCTGCTTACAGAGCCCGCCTCCACTTTTTTTATCATGCTCATCGAATCACTCAGTATACATGCGTGGATGTAGTTTTGTGACTCTAACCATTTGAATGCCTTGGTCACTACCATCACCTCCATTGTCATCTACTCGTGGTCATGACGTATGCACCACTGTCTTCCTTGACTACACTGCCTGCCGAGCGTGCTATATCTTTGGTGTCGTATTACAGATCCGTCTGTATAGATGACTGCATCTTTCTCACCAGTGTTATTATTATATCGGATTATATCGGCGATATTCCGATTGTTTACGATGAATGATGATATCACATGACGGAGAACAGATGAATGTGTTCACTTTCTGTGCGGTTTCGCCGTATGTCTTTTGGCGTGTCCTGAGACTCCTATGAAGGGGACTACAGCTACCTTTTTTTTGTTTGGGAGGTGAGATAGTAATTCGGATGATCCCACTGGCACGAGTGGTTGAGCAATTATTTATTTTAATCTGTTTGCAGTGATACCGGGGCCTTCCATAAGCATAACATTTTATCACATCATCAGCATCAGGTAGGGAGCCGCGATAGCTCAGTGGTTAGTGAACTGGACTACCACGGACAAGTGGTAGGGTTCGATCCCAACCGACGGCTTCCGGGTTCACCCAGCCTTAAATGGGTACCGGACTTTTTTCTGGGAAAGTAAAGCAGCACGGGCGTAATACTGACCACATTACCCCAAAAATCATGTGCTGAAGGTCTGTAAAATATAGGGTCACTAACACCATATTTCCCTATACGCCACTTGGCGTGACGGGGGTACTTTACTTTTTTTTTTTTTTTTTTATCAGCATCAGGTACCATGCCGGTTGGTGTAAACGATAACCTCTCTCCACATCACTCGGTCCTTCATGCATGTCATCATTTCTGTCGGTGATCTTTCATTATACCATTTGGATAAGTTGTTCAATATTTTTGCTCTTGGTTTCCTCTGCTCTTTTTTCCACTGACTCTGCCTGTTATAGTATTCTCAAAGCTTTCTTTTCGCATCACATGCCCAATAAATGAGGATTGCGTTTTCCTTATGATTATGATGCCATTTTTGGTTTCTCCAGCTCTTTTAAAACTTACTTCCTTAGCAATGTTACCAGAAATATCCGAGTATGTATGTGGGTGATTCTATTTTAGCGTGAATGTTTATGCCGCCCACATGAAAGCTGACACCGCCCACTGGTTGGCGTTACCGTTTAGGTTGGAAGCACTATGCAGTGGCGTACCGTACCGACAAGTATATCTAAAACTATGTATGAATACGTCAATTATTATCTATCTGTCTGTCTGTATGTCTGTCCGTCCGTCCGTTGGTCTATCCATCCATCTATATCTGTCTGTCCGTCTAACTGTCTGTTTGTCTGTCTGCTGTCTGTATGTCCGTCTAACTGTCTGTTTGTCTATCTGCTGTCTGTCTGTTTGTCTGTCTGTCTATTCTATTCTATTCCATCCATCGACCCATCCATCCATCCATCCATCCATCCATCCATCCATCCATCCATCGACCCATCCATCCATCCATCCATCCATCCATCCATCCATCCATCCATCCATCCATCCATCCATCCATCCATCCATCTATCTATGTATCTATCTATTGTTCTGTCGATCCGACAATGGCACTCAGAGCGGAAATGCTAGACTCTGTGTCTGACGATCTTTCAACTGTCAGACCTTGCACAGGACCTGCATTGTGTTTCGCTATGCGACACTGTTCAATCTCGGCAAGGGAGCTGATGTCTACTGCTTTTGCCTCTCGTTTTAATACGTGTATATCGCATCATTTTAATGTTATCTCTTTTTTATGATGGGGGCCTCGGTAGCCTAGCCGAGAAAACCTCTCGATTGGACGAACGACTTTCGGCCAACCCATGTTCGATTCCCGCTGGAAGCAGTGTGTGTGAGTTGTAATCGTGGTTGGAAAACAAAAAAATACCCCCGCGGTCGGTCCAACCCCTGGCAGAAATAGGTACCAGGGTATAGTACTCTAGGAAGTTGAGGAATGCTACCGCCCATCGTCAGTTTCGATGCTTGAAGCGACACTATCCAGAAGTCTCCGAACACTTCTGGATAGGCGGCCGAGCACATATGGGTGAAAACTCGCGTGCTAAGACGCCGGTTAAAGTCTCGCACTTTACTTTTGGTTGTATCTTAGTCCAATGGTTAAACCTTCTCCAGTATTACTTTTATTTTAACCAATTGGCTTCCACATAAATGCTTGACGGAGAAGTCTTTCTCTATTCATTCTCAGCACATCACCGATGTATTTCCAACGCCTTCTTCCTATAAAGTAAAAGCAAAGAGCCCCGTCACGCCAAGTAGCTAATAGGGAATATGGTGTTAGTGACCATAATTTTACAGACCTTCGGCATATGGTTTTCCGGGTAATGTGGTCGGTATTTCGCCCGTGCCGCTTTACTTTCCCAGAAAAAAATCCGGTACCCATTTAAGGCTGGGTGAACCCAAAAACCGTCGATCAGGATCGAACCCTAACTCTTATCCTTTGTAGTCCAGTTCACTAACCACTGATCTATCGCGGCTCCCTTCTTCCTATCAAGCTTAACCCATATTCTTCTTTTGGTTCTTACACATAAATAATAAATGAAATATTATGTCAGACCGCGAGTAGACCCGCGGAAAACATAAATAAATGTACTATAGTCTTTAGCAGATAAACCTATAGAGACACGAGACAAACGTTTCGACAAAAGCCTTCATTCATCATCATGTGCCATACCGGTTGGCGTAGGCGATCATGTCCTTCCACAATCTTCTATCTACAGTGCATCGTATCAGTTCTGTTGTTGACTGTTTTCCATGCCATGACACCAAGCTATCCAGTATTTTCTCTCTTTGTCGTCCGCGGTCTCTTTTCCCTTTAATTTTGCCAGTTGTAACCAAGTATTCCAACTTTCCTCTTCTCATGATGTGCCCGAAAAATGTTGGTTGCTTCTTTCTGGTGTTTTTTAAGAGCTCCTTTTATGTGTTGGCCTCTTTGAGAACTTCCTCATTGGTCTTTTTAGCTGTCCAGGGAACTTTCAACATTCTACTGAGAAATCCCATCTCTGTGGCTTGTAATCGTCTTTTCATTTGTTTGTCTACTGTCCATGATTCGCTTCTATAGGTCAGAATTGGTTCTATATAGCATTATTCTATATATCATTAGGTATAAAATAACAAATATTTATGCAAAAACAAACACGATAGGTAAGTACTAATCTTAAACAATAAATATTTATTTAAAAAAACAACACGATAGGTAAGTACTAATCTAAAACAATAAATATTTATATAACAACAAACACGATAGGTAAGTACTAATCTAAAACAATAAATATTTATATAACAACAAACACGATAGGTAAGTACTAATCTAAAACAATAATTATTTATATAACAACAAACACGATAGGTAAGTATTACACTAAAACAATAAATATTTATATAACAACAAACACGATAGGTAAGTATTACACTAAAACAATAAATATTTATATAACAACAAACGCGATAGGTAAGTATTACACTAAAACAATAAATATAAACAAGAAGTCAAAGAATTTAATCACTGATCTGTAAATAGCGAAATAGGAACAGGGGTCAAGTTTGTTAAAAAGTTGTAGAATGTTGGAACACTAACTCTTTCCGCACGTTTCGACGCACAGTGCGCCATGCGATTTCGACCACGTACGTTTCGCCGCACAGTGCGTCACTCTCAATTTAATTTATGTGAACTGTAATCAAACCATATTCTTTTTACAGATCTTTTATCTTCTTTGTACTGGTGAAATCTAATACATTGTTCAGTTATTTAAAATTCATATCATCATCATCAAGCACCGGGCTAGCTGACGTAGGTGATCATGTCTCTGCACAATTTTCGATCACGACAGTTATTTATATTTTCTGTTGTTGACCTTCTGCCAAGCCATTCTCTTAAGCTGTCTGATATCTTTTCTCTTTGCTTCCCTCTATCTCTTCGTCCCTCAATTTCCCTGTTGTTACAATATATTCCAGCTGTTCTCTTCTCATTAAGTGGCCAAAAATAATTATTATTTCTTCCTAATATTGGAAATTAGCTCTCTTTTTGCTTAGACCTATTTCAGAACGTTTTCATTACTCTTCTTAGCTGTCCTTGGTATTCTCAACATTCTTCTGTAAAACCACATTTCTACAGACTCCAGTGAATTTCTTGTCTGTTGTCCTATTGTCCATGATTTATGTTAAGACTGGCTCTACATAGCATTTAAGAACTCTTTTAATTCATATATAATATGTTATATGTTAGATAAATATAAATATGTAGATTTACTCTTGAAACCATGGAACAATTTTGTCTCTGAAATCTCTTCCATTCCATCGATAAAAAGCTTCCGCACATAAAGAGCTAGGATGGACAAGCTTTAAATTATTCAATAAAATTTAAAATCAAGAAGACTTTTGGCGACCGCAAAATCTGCCTCTTGGACATGAGAAACGTAACCAGTCATATCTACACTGAAGCTGTCAGTTCCTATATGAACTTTGAACACTTTTAGGTCACTGCACTGGGTGTGCGGCCTCTATTCTCCAACCCAATGAAACTCATCAACAGAACGTTAAATGGAATAAAAACCCACGGGTAAAAATGAAATTAAAAAAACCCACAGGCAAAAATGCAAAAATGAAAATCATCTTCAGACTGTTAAAATCCACCGAACTTTAAAAAACTCTCTGGCAGACTTTCAAAGATCCACCGACAGAATTTTAATAACTCACTGGATGTTTAAAAACTCATTCGCAGACTTTTAACAACATACCACCAGACTTTTAAAAACCCTAGTAAAACTTTAAAAACCCACCGGTGATCTTTAAAAAACCCATCGGCAAACTTTAAAAAAAAACCAACGGCAGAGCAAACTTAAAAATCCACCGGTATACTTTAAAAAACTCATTGGCAGACTTTTAAAAACCCACCGGCAAACCTTTAAAAATCCCGCCGTCAAACCATTAAAAATCCCACCGTCAAACCTTTAAACACCACCCCGGCAAAACTTTAGAAACCCACCGGCAAACCTTTAAAAACCCACCGAGTATTTTATAAATCCAGCGACAAAATTCTTAAAATCCACTGTCAGACTTTTCGACTTTTAAAAATTATTTAATACTGAATGTTTCTCTAGAATGTTCTTTTCAGAAGAATGTTGAGAATACATGCGCAGCTAAGAAGACAAATAAAAACGTTCTGAAAGAGACCAAAGCTAAAAAAAAAAAAAAAAGAGCTAATTTCCACTATTAGGGGGAAACAATCGTCATTTTTTGGCCATGTAATGAGAAGAGAACAACTGGAATATAATGTAACAACTGGGAAAATTGAGGGAAGAAAAGAGAAAAGTAACCAGACAGCTTAAGAGAATGGCTTGGCAGAAGGTCAACAACAGAAATGATAAATAATTATCGAGATCAAACGTTGTAGAGAGACTTACGGCATCAGGCATGGTACTTGATGATGATGTTTCTCTAGAATGTCTATTTACTATACTACTCCTCTTCTGTTGCCTATCACTACTGAGGAAACGCTGTCGTGTGCGAGTCATTGCTCTATTATGTGACTCTTGCATGTTGCTTGTCGTGATATCTGCTATTACATTATTCAATCATATTCATGATCTTTCATTTCTCCTTTTAACAACCACAGTGTTTATATTCCATGGTTGTTTAATAAGTTGAGTTATAGTTGTTGTTAGTAGAAGGCCCCGGTATCACTTCAAACGAATTAAAGTCCATTATTGCTCAACCATATTGCCAGCGCAATCATCCGAATTAACATCTCATCTCATTGAAGGATCTAAACAAAGAAAGGCATCTACAGCACAAGCCAAAAGACATAAGGCGTAACCGCACCGAAAGTGAACAAAACAAAAACTGTCATTCGTAATAAGATATCATCATTCATCATAAACAATCGGAATAGCGAAACACACTCCAGATGAGTTACACAGCTCACGGTGTGCACAGAGCACTAAACTCAGTGGTCCCGGCAGCAAGCCAGACTTGGAATGTGAGGAAACTGCAACAAGGAACACTTTTCAAACAGAGCCTCAACGGTTCCTGTCGCCTATCCGCCATATTGAGCGGAAGGCCAAGCTGAGTGTTTAGTCATTACCATTAAAGTTTATATCTCCACAGGTAATGAGATCCAGCTTGTGGGTTCTGCTTGAGATGATGCTGTTTGGAGCGATACTCCTGTATGCCACGGTAAGTATCACATTTTGCCTCTTATTTTCGTAACGGGTTATGGCAAAGAAATGCAAATGAATGCATACAAATGCGAAGCTGCAGTAAAGCTAAATGTGAGGGAGAATGGAAAAAAAAATAGAAAAAATGGTATGTAAAAGCTTTACGTGATTGATAGACGACACAAATTTGAATGACGTTTCGGCTCAATAGGCCTTCTGCAGGAACAAACAAACAACATGCACACAGGTATGTAAGTATATAAAACTAATCCTACATAGCTAACTAGTAACGAAACATCCAAAACAGAAAAAACAGACACTGGTTAAAGAAAAGAAAAATGACTTCCCTGTGTCGTGGACCGTGGTCAGAATGGGAAAGAGATAGTCACACGGGTGTAGCTGTAATTATACCCTGCTGGTCAAGACCGTGTGAAGGGTTCTAAAAATACGCGAGTGGGGGAACGCTGTCTAGGTTACCTCGACTGCAAAGACACTGACAATGTCTAAAAGTATCTAGGGCCCACAAATATATGTATACACACACAGATGCGTGTATACATATATACACGTACAAACAGACATGCACATACCTATACATATCTACATATCATCATCATCATCATCGAGTGCCGTCTCCGCAACGAAGGTTGGCTACCAAGGATCGCCATTCAACTATATTTCTTGCTTTGATAGTGCAGGTTATCATAAATTGACTTGTCCATCTTTTGATGTTACTCGTCCATGTTAGTCTTGATCTGCCTCTTTTACCTTGTATTTTCCCTTCCAATATTACTTTTAGTAGGCTGTTGTGTCTTTTAACGTGCCCCAAAAATTTCATTTGTCTTGTCTTAATTGTATTTAGTAGTTCTCTTTTTCTTTTTAGTTGTTTTAAAACTTCATCGTTTGTTTTCATTTCTATCCATCCAATTCTACTTATTTAGAAAGACTGCTACAGTATAATGTTCTATATATATAAATATATTATTTTCATAACCCTGTGACACCACTGACACATTTAGTCAACCGTTTCCATTTCTCTCTACTATCTTCATTCTTTTGGGAATCTACTAAGTCTAGGCCTGTCATTTATTTGATGTTATCGTCCCATCTCGTTGTTTTTTTCTAACATAACATAACTTGGAAATGTGAGAGTGAAAATAATTGAACAAAAACAAACACATCCCAGACTATCTCTTGCTTTACTCTGAGCGAGTGAGGAAGGAATGACAGAAAATGGAAAATAAAAAAAAAACTGTGTTGTATTTGGGGCGTTAATGTCATCAATCAATTAATTGTAATTTTGTTTCGGTTATTTTCAGATCCTGATTCAGTACTTTGAACCAACTACCACAACATGTATATTGCTTCCCTGGTTCAGAGAAGTGGGATTTGTCATAGTATATGGTGTTCTAGTTTTGAAGATCTATAGGTACAGATGTTCCATTAATAATGTTCTAAAGAATTATAGACATAAATGTTTTATGATCTAGTTTTGAAGATCTATAGGTACAAATGTTCCAATAGTAATGTTCTAAAGAATTATAGATATAAATGTTGTATGATCTAGTTTTGAAGATCTTTAGGTACATATGTTGTGTTTGCTATTTCTGAAGATCAATTTGTATAAATGTACTTTGTTCTAGTTTTGAAGATCTATAGGTGCATATATTATATGTTCTAGTTCTGAAGAATTATAGGCATAAATGTTTTATATTCTAGTTTTGAAGATCTATAAGTACATATGCTATGTGTTTTAGTTTTGAAGAATTATAGATATAAATGTTCTATGCTCTAGTTTTGAAGATCTATAAGTACATATGTTGTGTTTGCTGTTTCTGAAGATCTGATTGTACAAATGTTGTACTTTGTTCTAGTTTTGAAGATCTTTGGGTGTGAATGGAGATCTAGTTCTGAAGCTCTATGATACCTTCTGATTGTAGATTAGCAGCTTAATCTTACAGCAGTTTATCATTGAATTTTTAGTTGCTTTGTTTATTTGTCTTTTTTCAGAATTATAAAATGCACAAACGTGTCAACAAAAACACTCCTTGATATCATCATCATGTGCCATACTGGTTGACGTAGGCGATCATGTCCTTCCACAATCTTCCATCTACAGTGCATAGTATCAGTTCTGTTGTTGGCTGCTTTCCATGCCATGACACCATGCCAACTAGTATTTTCTCTCTTTGTCGTCCGCGATCTCTCTTTCCTTTTATTTTGCCAGTTGTAACCAAGTGTTCCAACTTTCCTCTTCTCATGATGTGCCCGAAAAATTTTGATTGTTTCTTTCTGATGTTTTCTAGAAGCTGCCTTTTTGTGTTGGCCTCTTTGAGAATTTCCTTATTGGTCTTTTTAGCTGTCCAGAGAACTTTCAACATTCTTCTGAGAAATCCCATCTCTGTGGCCTCTAATCATCTTTTCATTTGTTTGTCTACTGTCCATGATACTTTGTTTCCCTACTTCCTTAGTTTGCCTACTTCCATAGATCAGAATTGGTTCTATATAGCACCGATGAACTCTCTTTCTCATTTCTATTGACATAGATTTGTTGCATAAGATATTCTTAATTTTCTAAAATGCTATTTTGGCCTGAGCTATTCTGCTTTTTATTTCTGTGATGCATCTTCCATCTGATGTTATTATTGTGCCCAAGTATTTCAGATTTGTTTCAAATTTGTCCTATTTATTTTTATGCTGCATGCTGGTGATATCAAGTAGTTATAAAATAAACACTTATTGCAATATTCTATTATATATATATATTGGTGGCTACAGTTGTATCAGCTCTTAAGTTGTTTGTGGTGTGAGTTGTGTCATAAACACTCCTGATGTGCGCCCCAGGCATTATTCCGCGAACATTGAAGCGATCATCTAGCTTGGGCTAGGCTCTCTGCAGCATATCTAGCATGGTTGAACTTACAGCTTCGTTGTTGCATTATTACAGATCAGGCTAAATGCATTCCATATGTGATGTCTGCACTGTATTCTTGATATCACGTGGAAGGATAAAATGACAAAAGTGGAAGTCATGACTAGCACAGGCCTCCCGAACATCTACATGTTGCTCAAACAAAATAGGTTATGCTGGCTTGGCCACATACACCATATGAAAGAAGGCCATATACAAAAATATATACTTTACGGACAACTGGCAGATGTTGAAAAAACTAGGGGACACCCAAAACATCAATTTATAGATATGTGTAAATATGACACGAAGACTCTGAATGAACATAAACCCTGCAGCCTGGGAAGAAATAGCTGCAGACCGCAATCTTTGGAAACACACTCTAAAGCTCCAACTCAAACAAGAAGCAGACAGTTTCATAGAAAAGGAGAACGCACAGCGAAAGAGAAGAAAAAATAACATTTCAAGGGGCGCTGAAAAATCCATAGCCAACAATGACTAACGGAGGCTACTACTACAACAACTACTACTACAACTACTACTACAACTACTACTACAACTACTACTACAACTACTACTACAACTAATCCAGGTTTGTTATGTGTAATGGAGGTTTACACCCTGTTGTTCACATACCCCCAAAGAGAAAGCCACAGTTACGTCTGGTGATCTCTGGTACCCTTGCAGAACACATGGTCATTTTGTCCAGTGCGTTGCTGTGGGTGAGTGCCATCTTGGATTTTTCTACCCTTTAGTGGTGAGAGTAGTGCACCGAGATTTTGTTGGCACAGAAAAGATTATTTGTTTTAGTTAGTGTATCTGTGGTTAATAGAAATGATAAAGAAAACAAAGAAAAGTAAAGTAAAGAGCCCTGTCACACCAGATGGTGAAGAACATGGTGTTAGTGAGCACAATTTTTATAGACCCTTCGACACAAGATTTTTGGTGTAATGTGGTCGGTATTACAACCGTGCCACTTTACTTTCCCAGAAATAAAATCTGGTACCCATTTAAGGCTGGGTGAACCTGGAAGCCGTTGATCAAGATCTAACCCGACCTTTTGGCATTCGTAGCCCAGTTCACTAACCACTGAGCTATCACGGCTCCCACTTAATTGATGGATGACACAAATTGTTGTTGCCTTGACCCCCTATCTGAGGTTACCAAGTTTATAAGAATATTCCAATAAGTTTTGATGTTATAACTACTTGAAATCATTGAGTGTTTTTGTGGACACCCTGTATTATACATTCAAGGAACCAATAGTGGGGTGTGATAAACACTCCAAGGTAGTATTACAGCTTTACAAGGAAGGAACACAACACAATACTTTACAAGGAAGGAACACAACACAATACTGACGTTTCTTATATATATTTGCAATTATTTGTCTGTTCCCCATTATACATTCTAGTTGATTGAAGGAGTTTTTATCTTGAATTTTAATGGCATTTATGGTTAAAATATGAATGTTTCACACCAGAAAGTCTTAAATTCGACAGTCAGTCTTTTGAATTATTATTGCAAGCAATTACTAAATATCCTTCATATACAAATTACTTAAGTTAGGAATTTTGAATTGTATGTACTTATGCTGTCACCAAATAAAACTGCTTGTGTAGAAAACAGAGAGGCAATAGAGGTGAGATGGTAGATCTACAACAGAGATATGATGTAGAATGGCTCAGGTAAAAGCAGCTTTCTAAAAAAATGAGGAAGATACTATGCAATCCATTTTTGACATTAGAAACAAGAAGAAGAGTTCTTAAATGTTATGTAGAGCCAGTCTTAACATATGGGTGTGAATCATGGATAATAGGACAACAGACAAGAAAATCACTGACAGCTGTAGAAATGTGGTTTTACAGAAGAATGTTGAGAATACCATGGACAGCTAAGAAGAGTAATGAAGATGTTCTGAGAGAGGTCAAAGCAAAAAGAGAGCTAATTTTCAATATTAGGAAGAGACAATCATTATTTTTTGGCCACTTAATGAGAAGAGAACAGTTGGAATATATTGTAGCAACTGGGACAATTGAGGGATGAAGAGATAGAGGGAAGCAAAGAGAAAAGATACTAGACAGCTTAATTAAGAGAATGCCTTGTCAGAAAGTCAACAACAGAAATTATAAATAACTGTCGAGATGGAAAGTTGTGAAGAGACATGATCACCTACACCAGCATGCCCGATACGTGATGATGATGTAGAAAATAATTTTGAGGTTGAGTATAATGTCTTAGACCCAAAATAGCTTCAGATATAGACGATGGAAGGTTTTCAATGTTAGAACTGGAATACTGCTCTTTACTTAAAACATACATCTGTATTTACTGCTATAGGGACACCACTCTCCACCTTTCCAAATCAAAATAAGTAATTAGTTCAATAAATTAATAAATCATTTAAGAAATCATTAGTTTAGTTGACGAATCATCGGACATGTTCATACGTTCTTAGATCTCCTCCTCAGTACGTGGAGATTAACGACTCCCAGCTCTACATTGATTTGTTATTCATCTGTGTTTCCATATCTAGCGCTAGTTTCTGGCATTCCCACTTTTGACCTGATATTCGTGCAATCTGGTCATGGTTGTAGATTTATTATCAATGATTGAGTCATCTGTGCGCCCTGTCTCTCTAAGGGCATTCAGAATGTCAGCCTGGTTCACTGCATGTCCGCCATCCACAGCAGCTGTTCCAGCCAAGCTGTTAGCTCGTTCGTCTCCTCTCACATCAGTGTGTCCAGGAAGGAAAGTGTAACAGATCCTAATCAGTCCTAAGTCTTTAGTGAAACAGCCACTGCCTTTGTGCCCAGCCTCCTTTGATTTTCGTGTGCATACTCACTAAATCATTTATCTTCATTGAGTGCCGTCTCAGCATTAAAGATTGGCGACCATGGAGCGCCGTTCCACTCTGTCTCTTGATTTGGTGATGCAGGTTGTAATTGTCTGACTTGTCCATCTTTGATGTTACTCATCCATGTTAGTCTTGGTCTACATCTGCTTATTTTACCTTGTATTTTCCCTTCTAAGATTACTATTAGTAGGCTGTTTGTGTATTTTAACATCCCCCAAAAATCTCATTTATCTTGTTTGAATTGTATTTAGTAGTTCTCTTTTCATTTTAGTTGTTTTAAGACTTTGTTTGTTTTCTTTTCTTTCCATCCCATTCTACATATTCTTCTATAAACCCACATTTCAAAGGCATCAATTTTCTGTTTTCTAGTCTAATTTCTATGTTTCTGCACCATACAGGAACATTGAGAAGATATAAGATTTTGTCACTAAATCATTCATAATATTAACATTAATTCTTGCGTATCTTATAAACTCCTCTAGGATTCTTGCGGAGTTTCAGTCAAGGAAGGCACACAGAGTCCATGTAAGGGATAAGGATCTGTTTAAATACTTAGCAGTGATTCTGACCGTGGTTATAGCATACATGTCTGCATGGACAGCTGTCAACATAGACCACCTGGATAACAACAGCACCATTCTAGAGCAACTCATAACAGACACAGGTCTATCATATGCACTGTGTCGCTCAATGTGGTGGGACTATGCTATAGAGATAGGTGAGTGTTTTTAATACCTTTGAAGCAGGTGGTTGTTATTTTATGAAAACAGGTGGGATTTATAGTATTAAGTAGTTCAGTTTGTTTTATGGAAGCAGGTGGGATTTATAGTATTAAGTAGTTCAGTTTGTTTTATGAAAACAGGTGGGATTTATAGTATTAAGTAGTTCAGATTTTTTTATGAAAACAGGTGGGATTTATAGTATTAAGTAGTTCAGTTTGTTTTATGAAAACAGGTGAGATTTATAGTATTAAGTAGTTCAGTTTGTTTTATGAAAACAGGTGGGATTTATAGTATCAAGTAGTTTAGTTTGTTTTATGAAAGCAGGTGGGATTTATAGTATTAAGTAGTTTAGTTTGTTTTATGAAAACAGGTGGGATTTATAGTATTAAGTAGTTCAGTTTGTTTTATGAAACAGGTGGGATTTATAGTATTAAGTAGTTCAGTTTGTTTATGAAAACAGTGGGATTTATAGTATTAAGTAGTTGTTTGTTTTATGAAAACAGGTGGGATTTATAGTATTAAGTAGTTCAGTTTGTTTATGAAAACAGGTGGAATTTATAGTATTAAGTAGTTCAGTTTGTTTTATGAAAGAAGGTGGGATTTATAGTATTAAGTAGTTCAGTTTGTTTTATGAAAACAGGTGGGATTTATAGTATTAAGTATTTCAGTTTGTTTTATGAAAGCAGGTGGGATTTATAGTATTAAGTAGTTCAGTTTGTTTTATGAAAGCAGGTGGGATTTATAGTATTAAGTATTTCAGTTTGTTTTATGAAAGCAGGTGGGATTTATAGTATTAAGTAGTTCAGTTTGTTTTATGAAAACAGGTGGGACTTATAGTATTAAGTAGTTCAGTTTGTTTTAGGAAAACAGGTGGGATTTATAGTATTAAGTAGTTCAGTTTGCTTTATGAAAACAGGTGGGACTTATAGTATTAAGTAGTTCAGTTTGTTTTATGAAAACAGGTGGGATTTATGTTTTTGGAACAGGAGGGTTTTATTATGTGGAAGCAGATAAATTTCATGAAAAAGGGTGAGATTTATAATAATAAAGAAGTTCAGTTTGTTTTATGGAAGCAGGGGGTCAATACAAAGAAATGCAAATAAATGCATTAAATTGTGAAACAGCAGTAAAGGTGAATGAGAAATGAAAAAGACAATATAAAAAGTGGTATGGTTAAAAGTAATATTAGTAAAGTACCCCCGTCACGCCAAGCGGCGTATAGGGAATATGGTGTTAGTGACCATAAATTTTACAGACTTTCAGCAGATGATTTTTGGGGCAATGTGGCCGGTATTACGCCCGTGCCGCTTTATTTTCCCAGAAAAAAATCAAGTACTCATTTAAGGCTGGGTGAACCTGGAAGCCGTCGGTTGAATTCAAACCCTACCTCTTGTTCTTTGTAGTCCAGTTCACTAACCACTGAGCTATCGTGGCTCCTGGTATGGTTGAAGCGTTAGTTAATTGATAGAGGAGACAAAATGGAAACATTCAACGTTCAAATTTGTGTTGTCCAAAAAATGAGGAAGATACTATGCAATCCATTTTTGACAAAAGAAACAAAAAAAAAGAGTTCTTAAATGTTATGTACAGCCAGTCTTAACATATGGATGTGGATCACGCACAATAGGACAGGGAAGCCACTGGCAGCTGTAGAAATGTGGTTTTACAGAAGAATGTTGAGAGTACCATGGACAGCTAAGAAGAGTAATGAAAACGTTCTGAAAGAGGTCAAAGCAAAAAGAGAGCTAATTTCCAATATTAGGAAGAAACAATCATCATTTTTTGGTCATGTAATGAGAAGAGAACAACTGGAATATATTGTAACAACTGGAAAAATTGAGGGACGAAGAGATAGAGGGAAGCAAAGAGAAAAAACAGCAGACAGCTTAAGAGAATGGCTTGGCAGAAGGTCAACAATAGAAATGATAAATAGCTGCCGAGATCGAAAATTGTGGAGAGACATGATCACCTACGCCAGTAGGCACGGTACTTGATGACGATGAGATTTGTTGCATAAGATATTTTTCATTTTCAGAAATGCTATTTTGGCCTGAGCTATTCTGCTTTCTATTTCTGTGTTGCACCTTCCATCTGATGTTATCACTGTGCCCAAGTATTTCAAACGTTGCGCTTGTTTCAGATTTATCCTGTTTATTTTTATGCTGCATGATGGTGATGATTGTTTCTTCGAAATAACCATTACTTCTGTTTTCTTACTATTCAGACTGAGACTTTTCTTGTTGTTTTCTTTTACTATTATGTCTGTTATTTCTTGTAGCTCATTATCTGTCAAGAGAAGAGAAGATAAAGAATGACTGTAAGTTCTGAGAATCTAAAGACTGCATTAGAGGTAAACAAACTCTAATGTAGATTTATCAGTTTCTGAAACAAAGAAATTAAATTATAAACAAAGATGCACAAAAAGGTTTCTTAAAGTGCACTCAGAAAAAAATAATCAGATTTTAGCAAGAATATGTGAATAATGTAAGTGTTTGTATGTTCCGGATTATGTTGCAAAATAAGATAAGGCAGACATCTGAATCACAAGCCATTAGTCAATTCTTTTTATGTGGATTTTAAGAACGAGAGAGCAAAGTGTCAGTTGTGTAGTGGACCACACGCTGGCTTGATGATAAGATGAGCAAGTGAGTAAGTGGTTTCCTACATCTCGTAAGGCCTATGGAGAATATTGTGTTAGTGCCCACATTTCTTCAATGACCAGTGGTTCAATTTATGGTGATGTGGCCTATGTCATACCAGTCCTCCCTAATTAAAATTTAAAAAAAAAAGAAAAAAACCTGATGGTACCAATTTTTAAAGACTGGGTGAGCAGCAAAATTTGTGTTCGTCTGAAAAAAAGTTCACTACTTCTGGGATTTGAGGCCTGTCTCTTATGATCAGTAATGAATACACTTATCGTTCAGCTGCTGTGGCATCATCATCATCGTCGAGTGCCGTCTCGGCAACGAAGGTTGACTACCATGGAGCGCCATTCTGCTCCATCTCGTGCTTTGATGGTGCAGGTTGTCATAGGCTGATTTGTCCATATTTTGATGTTACTCATCCATGTTAGTCTTGGTCTGCCTCTGCCTCTTTTACCTTGCATTTTCCCCTCCAGGATTACTTTTAGTAGGCTGTTGTGTCTTTTAACAGGGCCCAAAAATCGCATTTGTCTTGTTTGAATTGTGTTTAGTAGTTCTCTTTTCATTTTTATTTGTTTTAAGACTTCATCGTTTGTTTTCTTTTCCTTCCGTCCAATTCTACCTATTCTTCTATATATCCACATTTCAAAGGCTTCAATTCTCTGTTCTGTTTTCTTGTCTAATGTCCATGTTTCTGCACCATATAGGAATATTGAGAAGATATAACATTTTGCTATTCTTAGTTTTAGCCCTGGTGTTATTTGTTTTGATGTTAGTATGTTTTTCATGACATTAATATTACTTTTTGCCATTCCTTATTTTTTTGTTTATTTCAGTTGTACATTTTCCATCACTGGTTATAGTATGTCCAAGGTAGTTGTAGTTCTGAACTGCCTCAGTGTCTATTCCTTCAATTTTTATATCTACTTGTAGGTTTTGAGTATTTTCTTTGTTTATGATCATAGTTTTGGTCTTTTTGATATTCATATCTAGTCCATATTTTTTGCTTGTCATGTTTATTTCACTAAGTAATTGTTGTAGATCTTTAGGATTTTCTGCTAGTAGTAGAGTATCGTCAGCACATCTTAGGCTATTGATTATCTTTCCATTAATTTGTAGGCCTGGCATCTCTGTGATGTTTTTAAAGATTTGCTCAGTGTATAGATTGAACAAGCTTGGTGATAGGATGCATCCCTGTCTTACTCCTCATTTTATATCAATGTGTGCAGAGTTCTCTTTGTTATATTTTATTATTGCTGTTTGCTCCCAGTATAGATTACATATTAGTTGTATGCCCATGTCATCTAGATGCATCTCTTTTAGGCATTCTATAAATTGTTTGTGGTGTATTCTATCAAAAGCTTTGGTGTAGTCTAACTGCGGCTTCACATCAGACAATTAAACAAGCCCAGAAAATAAGGTATTTGGATAATATAGTAAGAATGAAATGCAAACAGCTATCCTTAGTAACGACAAAAGAAAATATAGAAAAAAATGGTAAGGTTAAAGCGTTTTGTAATACGTAGACGACACAGATTAGAACAACGTTTCGGATCAATAGGCCTTCAGCAGGAACAAACATACAACATACACACAGATATGTATTTAAAATTAAAAAATTAATAAAAATTAAAAAAAAAATATTTGAACTAAAATGAGAAATAAAAATAAGGCAAAGAAATGCATAAAATTGTAAACCTGCAGTAAAACGAGTAGAGTAAGGAGAAATGAAAAAATAAATATGAAAAAAAATAGAAAATAACGGTACATTATTACTAAAGTTTTACTTAATAAGTTGATCTGTAGTTTGAAATTATTTTTGTATTATTTATTATTTATTATTTTAAATACATATATGTGTGTGTTGTATGTTTGTTCCTGCTGAAGGCCTATTGAGCCGAAACGTCATTCTAATTTGTGTCGTCCACTTATTACGTAAATCTTTAACCATACCGTTTTTTTTTCTATTTCTATTTTCTATATTTCTTTTAATTTTTCCTTACAATTAGCTTTACTGCAGCTTTTCATTTTCATGCATTTATTTGCGTTGACCCTACCATTAGTCTCAAAGAATAACCAACAATTCATCGTCAAGGAAACAATGAAAACAGAGTCAGTTTGGAAGACACTTTTTAATTATCTTCTTCATCTTCTTCCTTTCAGCTCTCTGTGCAGCATAGGTCTTCAACAAGCACATTTCAAAGTCATTATGATTCTTGCCATTCTTTTAAGATCATTCCATGTCTTCCCTATCATCTTCATCTCTGCTTCCGTCTGTCTTCTCCAAGAATTTCTTGGTCTTCCTCTTTGTCTTTTCCCCTGGGGATTCCAAAAAAGGGCCTGTTGTGTAATACTCTCACTTGTCTTCCGTAGTGTGTGTCCTATCCAACGCCACCGTCTTCACTGTATCTCATTATCCACTGGTATTTGACTGGTACATTTCCATAATTCTATGTTAGTGATTTTGTCCTGCCATTTCCACTCTTTTATTCTGCATAAGCATCTATTAATGAAGGTCTGTATCTTCATGATTGTCAATTTTGTCGTTCTCCATGTTTCACAGCCTTATAATAGGACTGACTTAACACTGGAGTTGAACATTTTTATTTTTGTATTTAACCTAATTTTTTTTTAAAAGTAAATTACCATAGAAAAAACACAAGCAGCAATAACAGACTAAATAAAACTAATACAATTAGGCAAACAGGAGGAAAAAGAAGCAGACAAACAAAAACTAAAGGAGACTCAAACAACAGGGAACACAATTTAAAAAAAAAGAAAACAAAAAAAGACTAAACAAATAAAACTAAACTAAACCAAGAGAGAAAAAATAAGACGACCAATATATCTAAGAATTCAAAATACTCAAAGAAACATTAACCAAAAAAAAACTAAACAGAACTAAAAGCTCAGCAATAATATTTATTATACTTTCACTCATTACTTAATTTTAAAAATATTTTTCTGAATGTTCTCTCAGTTTTTAATTTATTTATTTATTCTTCCAATGAGGAAGTTCTCAAAGAGGTCAACACAAAAAGGGAGCTCTTAAAAAACATCAGAAAGAAGCAATCAACATTTTTCGGGCACAAAATGAGAAGAGGATAGTTGGAATACTTGGTTCTATCTATCTATTGACCTTTCGAGCCGTAGCCGGCCCATAGGGTGTAGACGAAGATACACCCTCTCCTATCTGAATTTTTGCTCTAGCAGTTTTTTTTTAAAGATCTTTTATCAAATCTCGCCATCTGTCTCTGTTCTGTGCAAGCAGCTCTATCTCATTGAGGGAGCCGAATCCTGCTGCTCTTGCCCCTCTCATCAATGTTCTTCTCAGTGTCTCTCTGGGTCTTCCTCTTACCTGTTGTTTCCCACATGAGGGCTTGCTTTGCTATTTGGTTATTATCTCTTCTCATCACATGTCCAACATATGACCATCGTCTTTTCTTTATTACTGAAGATATTAGTGGTTGATTGGCGATTTCTCTAATTTCCTCGTTTGTTTTGAATTCGTTCCACGCTATACCAAGTATTTTCTTTAGACATTTATTTTCGAATATACTTGGTTACAACTGGCAAAATAAAAGGATAGAGAGATCGCGGACGTCAAAGAGAGAAAATACTGGATAGCTTGGTGTCATGGCATGGAAAACAGTCAACAACAGAACTGATACGATGCACTGTAGATGGAAGATTGTGGAGGGACATGATCACCTACGCCAACCGGTATGGCACATGATGATGATAAATTCTTCAACTATCTTAAAACCACATACATGTACAATTTTCTCATTACATTGTTCAGTTTGTACAGCGAAATCTTTGTTATATTTGAGACTGCTTGCCACAGACTGCTTATCAGTTGCTTGACCTTATGTTGACAGCTTAAGATAGGCTGATGATACACTGCACAGAGCAAATAATGAGAAAGATTGTAGGGAGTCATTGAAGAGGTAGTGAAAGATCATCATCGAGTTGCATGTCCTTTACAGAATGTTGCATTCATCGCAGCCTGTCAGAAAAAAAATTTCTATCCCTAGTCAGATCTCCCATTTCTTCTGTTGTCATATTTAAGGTCTCTTTATTTCTTGAAACCACATTTTTTTTTTGGTCTACCCTTGTATGTCTCCCTGGAACCATCTATCTATCTAATGTCCTTTCGAGCCGAAGACGGCACATAGGGCAGAACCACAATCTCAAAAACAGAAACCTTGCGTGCCAGAGTGGCACATATTGCAGAGATCACTGCTTCTAAAATATATGGCGCTGTTTCCATAACAGTACTTTTTACAATGACAGCTTGTCAGGCCATCGATCAACTCCTTAGTCGCCTCTTACGACATGCCTGGAAGATCACAGTGTCACTATACCACCTGGAACCATGCCTTCCATTATTATTCTTTCCAGCCTGCTCTGTTGTGATTTTTAAAATGGCCATAGTATGTATATAGTATGTATAATGTACTATCAACCCTTACGTATGCGTGTGAAAGCTGGAAAACAACAAGAGATATAGAAACAAAGTTGAACGCATTCGAAAATAAATGTCTAAGGAAAATACTTGGTATAGAATGGAACGAATTCAAAACAAACGAGGAAATTAGAGAAATCGCCAATCAACCACTAATATCTTCAGTAATAAAGAAAAGACGATGGTCATATGTTAAACATGTGATGAGAAGAGATAATAACCGAATAGTAAAGCAAGCCTTCATGTGGGAAACAACAGGTAAGAGAAAAGAGGAAGACCCAAAGAGACACTGAGAAGAACATTGATGAAAGAGGCAAGAGCAGCAGGATTCGGCTCCCTCAATGAGATAGAGTTGCTTGCACGAGATAGAGACAAATGACGAGTTTTGATAAAATATCTTTAGAAGGATTGAAAACTTCTAGAATAAAAAATGTAGATAAGAGAAAGAGTTCTGCTTGCACAGAACAGAGGCAAATGGCGACATTTGATAAAATATCTTTAAACGAGTTGAAAACTGCTAGAACAAAAATTCAGATAGGAGAAGGTATCTTAGTCTACGCCCTATGGGCCGGCTACGGCTCGAAAGGCTGACAACAACAACATAGTATGTATATAGTATGTATTACATCAGAATAGCTAAAGCAGCAATGCCTTTCAAAAGCCTTTAAAAAAGTTGTGCAAATAAAAATGTCTACAGCACAAAAGCGAAACTTAGACTATTCAAATCAAATGTACTATCAACCATTACGTATAAATACAAGAGCTGGAAAACAAGAGACGTAGAAACAAGGTTGAACGCATTCAACAATAAATGTCTTACTTTTGGAATAATACTTGGTATAGCGTGGAACGAATCCAAAACAAAACGAGGAAATTAGAGAAATCGTAAATCAACCACTAATATCTTCAGTAATAAAGAAAAGACTATGGACGTATGATGTCTCCTTATCTACATAAAACTAAAGGACTAATTTTTTTTTTTTTGCATTGTCAAAAATGGGTTGTGTAATCAACTTTTTCCACCTTTTAGCATTAGGGATCAAGTCAATGAACTGCAGATAAATGCATGAAAATGGGAAGCTGCAGTGACGCTAATAATGAGTGCACATAAATGCATGAAAATGGGAAGCTGCAGTGACGCTAATAATGAGTGCACATAAATGCATGAATATGTGAAGCTGCAGTGACGCTAATAATGAGTGCACATAAATGCATGAAAATGTGAAGCTGCAGTGACGCTAATAATGAGTGCACATAAATGCATGAACATATGAAGCTGCAGTGACGCTAATAATGAGTGCACATAAATGCATGAAAATGGGAAGCTGCAGTGACGCTAATAATGAGTGCACATAAATGCATGAAAATGGGAAGCTGCAGTGACGCTAATAATGAGTGCACATAAATGCATGAAAATGTGAAGCTGCAGTGACGCTAATAATGAGTGCACATAAATGCATGAAAATGTGAAGCTGCAGTGACGCTAATAATGAATGCACATAAATGCATCAAAGCATACAGGGAAGACTTTATTCTTATTTTCCTTTCATTTCTCCGTCTAGTTCTAAATTATAATATTTTTTAAATTTTAAATACATATTTGTATGTGTTATTGAGTTATTTGCGGGTCATCATCATTGCACTCCGAACATGTCCATAGGTGCTCAGATCCCTTCCTCAGCAATTCTCTCAGTGTCCAGCGACTGACGACTCCAGTTCTATGTTGGTTGATAAGTCTTCTTACACGCCCACTAAGTTTCTCATTTCTGGCTGTGCCCATCTCAACTCCCATCTCTTTCATCCGAAGAAGTGACGTGGATCTGTGTTTGTCGAAGTCATGTGCTCTTCCCACATCCCGGAGGGCATTGATGATGTCCGCCCGATCCATTGGTTGCCCGTCCTCAACGACAGCGCAGCTAGCCAACCTGTCCGCCCTTTCATTTACCCGTACTCCCGCATGTCCAGGGACATAGACAAAGGTGACCTTACGTATTTTGGATTTCTGCAACGACTCTACCCATTGCATGCGTACAGAGCCCGCCTCCACTTTTTTTTATCATGCTCATCGAATCACTAAGTATACAGGCGTGGGTGTAGTCTTGTGACTCTAACCATTTGAATGCCTTGGTCACTGACATCGCCTCCATTGTCATGCTACTCGTGTTATGACGTATGCACCACTGTCTTCCTTGACTATTCTGCCTGCCGAGCGTGCTGTAAATGCCCATGCACTTCTTTGGTGTCCAAACATATATCATAGATCCATCTGTATATATGACAGCATCTTTCTCATCGGTGTTATCGCAGATGAGACCTTTGACCTCAGCATTAACCACGACCGGGTTCTGTTCCCGACTTTTCCTGTCGAGTGTGACAATACATGAGAAAGTCCCCTTGAATGACGTAGGAACCGGTATCCACTCCTTGCCACGCTGATATTGGTAAGCCCACAGACCTGTTTGATGACATCTTCTGCTCGGCCCACCCATGATTTGCCTCTTTTTAGCCTGGTACCTTTCTCTGTGTTGAGCACGTGGTGCAATGGATGCTCTGTATCTGTACTAATCTTCAGGTATGCTCGTGCTCTCCAGATCTTGATTCTGTCATCCATGGTTGGAAAGTCAAGAAGATACCTCATTGCCACACAGGGAGTGTCCCTCGTACATCCCAGGATAATGCGCATGGCTTCATTTTGTATTTTCTCCAGCCTATCAATTTGAGTCGTACTGACAGTAAGAATTGCCAGGGCATACTCGATTGGTGCGAGGACTAATCCCTGGAACAGAAGAGTAAGTAGCCTCTGCTCGATGTTGGCAGCTGCCATGACCTTCAAGGCGGCTAATCCTTTGCGGGATTTTGTTATCGCATGGTCGACGTGGTCCCGAAAACACAGGCTGCTATCAAACTTAACTCCGAGGTATGTCATCAACTTGTCCCTGGTCACCTCATCAGCTCCCATTCGTACTACCGGTGTGGTTGAATTAAAGATATGATTGTTAAGGGAGAACCATGAAACTGATGCTTTATATGGATTAACCATCAAAGGATTAACAATCATTTGTACTAGTGTTGTATGTTTGTTCCTGTTGAAGGATTAATGCCCCGAAACGTCGTTCTGGTTTGTGTTGTCCACTTGTTACGTGAAGCTTTAACTATACTGTTTTTTTTTTTATTTTTTTGTTCTATAGATATATTTTTCCCTTTCTCCCAACTTTTACCTTAGCTATTTATTCTTATCTATTATATTGTCACAACAGAGGTGAGATGCAGAATTGCTCAGGCAAAAGCAGCTTTCCAAAAAATGAGAAAGATACTATGCAATCCATTTTTGACAATAGAAACAAGAAAAATAGTTCTTAATGTTATGCAGAGCCAGTCTTAACATATGAATGTGAATCATGTACAATAGGATAACAGACAAGAAATCACTGGAGTCTGTAGATATGTGGTTTTACAGAAGAATGTTGAGAATGCCATGGACAGCTAAGAAGAGTAATGAAAACATTCTGAAAGAGGCCAAAGCAAAAAAGAGAGCTAATTTCCAATATCAGGAAGAAACAATCATCATCTTTTTGCTATGTAATGAGAAGAGATCAGCTGGAATATATCGTAACAATTGGGAAAATTGAGGGACGAAGAGATAGAGGGAAGCAAAGAGAAAAGATACCATACAGTTTAAGAGAATGGTTTGGCAGATGGTCAACAACAGAAATAATAAATACTGTCGAGATCGAAAGTTGTGGAGAGACATGATCACCTACGCCAGCAGGCATGGTACATGATGAATGATGATGAACACATATCATTATATATTATTGAATAGATAACTGAACAAGGAACTATATATTCACCAATACAATATTGATACACGATACCTCATGACAGTTGACACTAATCGAATTGAGAGTGACGCACTGTGTGGCTAAACGTACATGACCGAAATTGGCATGATGAATGTTTCGTTGAAATGGACGGAAGACTTGGCGAGACTTGACTTGCTAGAGCAGACTGTGGTCTTGCTTGAGTTTAGAAAGACTTGGCGAGTCTTGACTTGCTAGAGCAGACTGTGGTCTTGCTTGAGTTTAGAAAGACTTGGCGAGTCTTGACTTGCTAGAGCAGACTGTGGTCTTGCTTGAGTTTAGAAAGACTTGGCGAGACTTGACTTGCTAGAGCAGACTGTGGTCTTGCTTGAGTTTAGAAAGACTTGGCGAGACTTGACTTGCTAGAGCAGACTGTGGTCATGCTTGAGTTTAGAAAGACTTGGCGAGTCTTGACTTGCTAGAGCAGACTGTGGTCTTGCTGGGGTGTAGAAAGACTTGGCGAGACTTGACTTGCTAGAGCAGACTGTGGTCTTGCTTGAGTTTAGAAAGACTTGGCGAGTCTTGACTTGCTAGAGCAGACTGTGGTCTTGCTGGGGTGTAGAAAGACTTGGCGAGACTTGACTTGCTAGAGCAGACTGTGGTCTTGATTGAGTTTAGAAAGACTTGGCGAGACTTGACTTGCTAGAGCAGACTGTGGCATTGCTGGGGTGTAGAAAGACTTGGCGAGTCTTGACTTGCTAGAGCAGACTGTGGTCTTGCTGGGGTGTAGAAAGACTTGGCGAGTCTTGACTTGCTAGAGCAGACTGTGGTCTTGCTTGAGTTTAGAAAGACTAGGCGAGTCTTGACTTGCTAGAGCAGACTGTGGTCTTGCTTGAGTTTAGAAAGACTTGGCGAGTCTTGACTTGCTAGAGCAGACTGTGGTCTTGATTGAGTTTAGAAAGACTTGGCGAGACTTGACTTGCTAGAGCAGACTGTGGTCTTAATTGAGTTTAGAAAGACTTGGCGAGTCTTGACTTGCTAGAGCAGACTGTGGTCTTGCTGGGGTGTAGACAGACTTGGCGAGTCTTGACTTGCTAGAGCAGACTGTGGTCTTGCCTTTGTGTAGAAAGACTTGGCGAGTCTTGACTTGCTAGAGCAGACTGTGGTCATGCTGGGGTGTAGAAAGACTTGGCGAGACTTGACTTGCTAGAGCAGACTGTGGTCATGCTGGGGTGTAGAAAGACTTGGCGAGTCTTGACTCGCTAGAGCAGACTGGTCATGCTGGGGTGTAGAAAGACTTGGCGAGTCTTGACTCGCTAGAGCAGACTGGTCATGCTGGGGTGTAGAAAGACTTGGCGAGTCTTGACTCGCTAGAGCAGACTGGTCATGCTGGGGTGTAGAAAGACTTGGCGAGTCTTGACTCGCTAGAGCAGACTGGTCATGCTGGGGTGTAGAAAGACTTGGCGAGTCTTGACTCGCTAGAGCAGACTGGTCATGCTGGGGTGTAGAAAGACTTGGCGAGTCTTGACTCGCTAGAGCAGACTATGGCCTTGCTTGGGTGTAGGAAGTCCTGACCTGTCTTCGTTTTCAGTCCCTAGTGACTGTTATACCCTATCGTCATCACAAGAAGCTTGTCTTGATAAAATGTGTCCTTGTTTCACTCTGGTTTTAACCTATAACCATTCACCCAATCCTGCCTGTGTGTGGAGTACACAAGCAAAGCTCTTATCAGATCTTAGATGCTGTTAATGATTTTTGTGTGGCATTTCATACTGTCTCAGCATCTTCCACAATGAGTATATATGCTGTTGAATGTATTTTTTGAAGTCAATAAAATTTAGAAAAAAATGATTTATGCTTTTTATATGTTTCTCTAATATAATTCTTAGGGTGAATGTATGATAAGGCATCATCACTCATATATTTGTTCGCTATAAAAAAAAAAAAAAAAAGTGAAATTGAAAATGGTTTGACAATGTGAAAAGACAGAAACACCAAAACACAACACAATAAGCTTTAATAAATACGTCAAGAAGACCAGACCCAAGGCCGACCATGAAAAAGATGAATTAATGGAATATTAGAAACACTAGGAAATATAACAGCAGCCGAGGCCAACAGACAAGCAAGAGACCACAAATTATATCTAGCCTTGACTCTGAAAAGTTAATGAGGAAGGAAAGAAGAATAAGAAGATAACTATTGTTTCATGAATTATTATGATTGTTTTATCATCATTTATGAATGATTGTGCTAGGATTTGTTATTCCATGAGTGATTGTTTGTTTCTCTTATTATTTTGCAATGGATTATTGTGTGAATAATTATTATACTAATAATTATGATGCTTTGAATTGTGCCAAGATATAATTAATTAAATAATTATTAATTGATGAAATATTGCGTAAAAAATTAATATTGTAGAAATTAGTCTGCTATTAATATTTCATTTTAAGTATGAGTACTTTCTTATCTTTACAACAGGAGAGTTCATCTTCCTATGCTGTGGCATCTACATGTGCTACTGTGTGAGGTCTGCACCCACAGAATATTCTGAGGGCAGATGCATCACTGCTGCACTCTTATACGAGGCTTTTGTGTCTAGTATCTTTTATATTCTTAGGTGAGGTTATTTATGTCATTTTGTTTTGTGCACCAATTCTTGACTGTTCAGTTTTTATGTTATATCATTACAAACATACGAATGTTTGTTTGTTGTTGTTACGATCATATTCACTGCACACTAGGTGGATCCATAGGTGTTCTGATATTCCCCACAAGAATCTAAAGAAATTAGGTGGACGTGAACTTCCGGTATATGGTAGATAGGCAGCAGGAACCATTGAAGGCTATGCATGAAAAGTGTTCTCTGTTGCAGTTCCTCATATTCCGAGTCCGGCTTGTTGCAGGAGCTACTGAGTTAAGTGCTCTGTGCACACCGTGAGCTGTGTGTTTCATCCGTTTTGATCATGTTTCGATATTCCAATTGTTTACGATTAATGATGATATCGTATGACAGGGAACAGTTGGCTGTGTTCACTTTCTGCGGGATTTGCCTTATGTCTTTTGGCGGGTGCTGAGACTGCTATAATGGGGACTACAGTTACCTTTCTTTGTGTGGGAGATGAGATATTAATTCGGATGATTCCACTGGCACGGGCGGTTGAGCAATTATGGATTTTAATTCGTTTGCAGTGATACCGGGGCCTTCCATAACCAAATAAATCTAAATAAAATCTGAAGAATCCTGACCATATGCACAAACTCCAAAAGCACGGCCTAGGATTCACAATGTGGGTATGTTTTAGCTGACAGTTTTGCCCAACTGTGGCCATATTTATGGCCTACTCTTTTTTATTTTAAATACCAACGATCTTTAACATGTGCGACTTGCACACAGGATATCCTATTTATTGCCAAGAGAGCTAAGCTCACTACCCAAGAGAGAGCTAGACATCGGATCTCACTACCCAAGAGAGAGCTAGACATCGGATCTCACTACCCAAGAGGGAGCTAGACATCGGATCTCACTACCCAAGAGAGCTAGACATCGAATCTCACTACCCAAGAGAGCTAGACATCGGATCTCACTACCCAAGAGAGAGCTAGACATCGGATCTCACTACCCAAGAGAGGGCTAGACATCGGATCTCACTACCCAAGAGAGGGCTAGACATCGGATCTCACTACCCAAGAGAGAGCTAGACATCGGATCTCACTACCCAAGAGAGAGCTAGACATCGGATCTCACTACCCAAGAGAGCTAGACATCGGATCTCACTACCCAAGAGAGCTAGACATCGGATCTCACTACCCAAGAGAGAGCTAGACATCGGATCTCACTACCCAAGAGAGAACTAGACATCGGATCTCACTACCCAAGAGAGAGCTAGACATCGGATCTCACTACCCAAGAGAGCTAGACATCGGATCTCACTACCCAAGAGAGCTAGACATCGGATCTCACTACCCAAGAGAGAGCTAGACTTCGGATCTTACTACCCAAGAGAGAGCTAGACATCGGATCTCACTACCCAAGAGAGAGCTAGACATCGGATCTCACTACCCAAGAGAGAGCTAGACATCGGATCTCACTACCCAAGAGAGAGCTAGACATCGGATCTCACTACCCAAGAGAGAGCTAGACATCGGATCTCACTACCCAAGAGAGGGCTAGACATCGGATCTCACTACCCAAGAGAGAGCTAGACTTCGGATCTTACTACCCAAGAGAGAGCTAGACATCGGATCTCACTACCCAAGAGAGAGCTAGACATCGGATCTCACTACCCAAGAGAGAGCTAGACATCGGATCTCACTACCCAAGAGAGAACTAGACATCGGATCTCACTATCCAAGAGAGAGCTAGACATCGGATCTAGCTACCCAAGAGAGAGTTGACATCGGATCTCACTACCCAAGAGAGAGCTAGACATCGGATCTCACTATCCAATAGAGATAGACATCGGATCTCACTACCAAAGAGAGAGCTAGACATCGGATCTCACTACCCAAGAGAGCTAGACATCGGATCTCACTACCCAAGAGAGGGTTAGACACCGGATCTCACTACCCTAGAGAGGTAGACATCGGATCTCACTACCCATGAGAGAGCTAGACATAGGATATCACTACCCAAGAGAGAGCTAGACATCGGATCTCACTACCCAAAAAAAGAGCTAGACATCGGATCTCACTACCCAAGAGAGAGCTAGACATCGGATCTCACTACCCAAGAGAGAGCTAGACATCGGATCTCACTACCCAGGAGAGAGCTAGACATCGGGTCTCATTACCCAAGAGAGGGCTAGACATCGGATCTCACTACCCAGAGAGAGCTAGACATCGGATCTCGCTACCCAAGAGAGAGCTACTCATCGGATCTCACTACCCAAGAGAGAGCTAGACATCGGATCTCACTACCAAGAGAGAGCTAGACATCGGATCTCACTACCCAAGAGAGAGCTAGACATCGGATCTCACTACCCAAGAGAGAGCTATACATCGGATCTCACTACCCAAGAGAGAGCCAGACATCGGATCTCACTACCCAAGAGAGAGCTAGACATGGATCTCACTACCCAAGAGAGAGCTAGACATCGGATCTCACTACCCAAGAGAGAGCTAGACATCGGATCTCACTACCCAAGAGAGAGCTAGACATCGGATCTCACTACCCAAGAGAGAGCTAGACATCGGATCTCACTACCCAAGAGAGAGCTAGACATCGGATCTCACTACCCAAGAGAGAGCTAGATATCGGATCTCGCTACCAAGAGAGAGCTAGACATCGGATCTCGCTACCCAAGAGAGAGCTAGACATCGGATCTCACTACCCAAGAGAGAGCTAGACATCGGATCTCGCTACCCAAGAGAGAGCTAGACATCGGATCTCGCTACCCAAGAGAAAGCTAGACATCGGATCTCGCTACCCAAGAGAGAGCTAGACATCGGATCTCGCTACCCAAGAGAGAGCTAGACATCGGATCTCGCTACCCAAGAGAGAGCTAGACATCGGATCTCGCTACCCAAGAGAGAGCTAGACATCGGATCTCGCTACCCAAGAGAGAGCTAGACATCGGATCTCGCTACCCAAGAGAGAGCTAGGCATCGGATCTCACTACCCAAGAGAGAGCTAGGCATCGGATCTCACTACCCAAGAGAGAGCTAGACTTCAGATCTCACTACCCAAGAGAGGGCTAGACATCGGATCTCACTACCCAAGAGAGGGCTAGACATCGGATCTCACTACCCAAGAGAGGGCTAGACTTCGGATCTCACTACCCAAGAGAGAGCTAGACATCGGATCTCACTACCCAAGAGAGAGCTAGACATCGGATCTCACTACCCAAGAGAGAGCTAGACATCGGATCTCACTACCCAAGAGAGGGCTAGACATCGGATCTCACTACCCAAGAGAGAGCTAGACTTCGGATCTCACTACCCAAGAGAGAGCTAGACATCGGATCTCACTACCCAAGAGAGAGCTAGACATCGGATCTCACTACCCAAGAGAGAGCTAGACATCGGATCTCACTACCCAAGACAGAGCTAGACATCGGATCTCGCTACCCAAGAGAGAGCTAGACATCGGATCTCACTACCCAAGAGAGAGCTAGACATCGGATCTCACTACCCAAGAGAGAGCTAGACATCGGATCTCGCTACCCAAGAGAGACCAAGACATCGGATCTCACTACCCAAGAGAGAGCTAGACATCGGATCTCACTACCCAAGAGAGAGCTAGACATCGGATCTCGCTACCCAAGAGAGAGCTAGACATCGGATCTCACTACCCAAGAGAGAGCTAGACATCGGATCTCGCTACCCAAGAGAGAGCTAGACATCGGATCTCACTACCCAAGAGAGAGCTAGACATCGGATCTCGCTACCCAAGAGAGAGCTAGACATCGGATCTCACTACCCAAGAGAGAGCTAGACATCGGATCTCACTACCCAAGAGAGAGCTAGACATCGGATCTCGCTACCCAAGAGAGAACTAGACATCGGATCTCACTATCCAAGAGAGAGCTAGACATCGGATCTAGCTACCCAAGAGAGAGTTGACATCGGATCTCACTACCCAAGAGAGAGCTAGACATCGGATCTCACTATCCAAGAGAGATAGACATCGGATCTCACTACCAAAGAGAGAGCTAGACATCGGATCTCACTACCCAAGAGAGCTAGACATCGGATCTCACTACCCAAGAGAGGGTTAGACACCGGATCTCACTACCCAAGAGAGATAGACATCGGATCTCACTACCCAAGAGAGAGCTAGACATCGGATCTCACTACCCAAGAGAGGCTAGACATCGGATCTCACTACCCAAGAGAGAGCTAGACTTCGGATCTCACTACCCAAGAGAGAGCTAGACATCGGATCTCGCTACCCAAGAGAGAGCTAGACATCGGATCTCGCTACCCAAGAGAGAGCTAGACATCGGATCTCGCTACCCAAGAGAGAGCTAGACATCGGATCTCACTACCCAAGAGAGAGCTAGACATCGGATCTCACTACCCAAGAGAGAGCTAGACATCGGATCTCACTACCCAAGAGAGAGCTAGACATCGGATCTCGCTACCCAAGAGAGAGCTAGACATCGGATCTCGCTACCCAAGAGAGAGCTAGACATCGGATCTCGCTACCCAAGAGAGAGCTAGACATCGGATCTCACTACCCAAGAGAGAGCTAGACATCGGATCTCGCTACCCAAGAGAGAGCTAGACATCGGATCTCACTACCCAAGAGAGAGCTAGACATCGGATCTCACTACCCAAGAGAGAGCTAGACATCGGATCTCACTACCCAAGAGAGAGCTAGACATCGGATCTCGCTACCCAAGAGAGAGCTAGACATCGGATCTCACTACCCAAGAGAGAGCTAGACATCGGATCTCACTACCCAAGAGAGAGCTAGACATCGGATCTCGCTACCCAAGAGAGAGCTAGACATCGGATCTCGCTACCCAAGAGAGAGCTAGACATCGGATCTCGCTACCCAAGAGAGAGCTAGACATCGGATCTCACTACCCAAGAGAGAGCTAGACATCGGATCTCACTACCCAAGAGAGAGCTAGACATCGGATCTCACTACCCAAGAGAGAGCTAGACATCGGATCTCACTACCCAAGAGAGAGCTAGACATCGGATCTCACTACCCAAGAGAGAGCTAGACATAGGATCTCGCTACCCAAGAGAGAGCTAGACATCGGATCTCACTACCCAAGAGAGAGCTAGACATCGGATCTCGCTACCCAAGAGAGAGCTAGACATCGGATCTCGCTACCCAAGAGAGAGCTAGACATCGGATCTCACTACCCAAGAGAGAGCTAGACATCGGATCTCACTACCCAAGAGAGAGCTAGACATCGGATCTCGCTACCCAAGAGAGAGCTAGACATCGGATCTCACTACCCAAGAGAGAGCTAGACATCGGATCTCGCTACCCAAGAGAGAGCTAGACATCGGATCTCACTATCCAAGAGAGAGCTAGACATCGGATCTCGCTACCCAAGAGAGAGCTAGACATCGGATCTCGCTACCCAAGAGAGAGCTAGACATCGGATCTCGCTACCCAAGAGAGAGCTAGACATCGGATCTCGCTACCCAAGAGAGAGCTAGACATCGGATCTGGCTACCCAAGAGAGAGCTAGACATCGGATCTCGCTACCCAAGAGAGAGCTAGACATCGGATCTCACTACCCAAGAGAGAGCTAGACATCGGATCTCGCTACCCAAGAGAGAGCTAGACATCGGATCTCACTACCCAAGAGATCAAGGAAGGATAAATTCATATGAAACCACAGATTAATTTTTCCCTTTTTTATTTTAAATCACCACCGCTTCTGGTGGCTTTGAATCCAAGTCCTTCACGTCCTGAGGCTGACATCGTACCTCTAGGCTACCCGGCCCCCAAACGAATGAAATAGCTGAAAATTAATTCAAGCTTTTTAAAATAATCTGATTCGTTTGTTAAGCAAATTTTTCCGAAGATCTAACAATAATTTACATGAAAAGACGATTAGAGGCCACAGAGATGGGATTTCTCAGAAGAATGTTGAAAGTTCCCTGGACAGCTAAAAAGACCAATGTGAAAGTTCTCAAAGAGGTCAACACAAAAAGGCAGCTCCTAAAAAACATCAGAAAGAAGCAATCAACATTTTTCAGGCACATCATGAGAAGAGGAAAGTTGGAATACTTGGTTACAACTGGCAAAATAAAGGTAAAGAGAGATCGCGGACGACAAAGAGAGAAAATACTGGATAGCTTGGTGTCATGGCATGGAAAACAGTCAACAACAGAACTGATACTATGCACTGTAGATAGAAGATTGTGGAAGGACATGATCACCTACGCCAACCGGTATAGCACATGATGATGATGATGTGAGTCATTGGTGATTGTCAAATCCAACGATGGTTATTGAACAGCTCTCAATGTCATGACATAAACTGCATAATGACTCCACGATGACCTTTCGTCCCAAAGGGCATAGACCAAAATACTCCTCCTCTTATCTGAATTTCTGTTCCAGCAGTTTTCAATTCTTTTAAAGATATTTTATCAAATCTCGCCATTTGTCTCTGTTCTGTGCAAGCAGCTCTATCTCATTGAGGGAGTAGATTCCTGCTGCTCTTGCTTCTCTCATCAATGTTCTTCTTTGTGTCTCTCTGGGTCTTCCTCTTTTCCTCTTTTCCTCTTACCTGTTGTTCCCACATGAGGGCTTGCTTTGCTATTCGGTTATTATCTCTCCTCATCACATATCCAACATATGACCATCGTCTTTTCTTTATTACTGAAGATATTAGTGGTTGATTGGCGGTTTCTCTAATTTCATCGTTTGTTTTGAATTCGTTCCACGCTGTACCAAGTGCCCGGTACTTGATGATGATGAAATGAACTCTACACCCATTGATATAGAGAGAGGAATAAGACAAGGACACACATCCGATCACCAAGCCTGTTCAATTAATACATCGAGCATACCTTTAAAAACATCACAGAGATGCCAGGCTTAAACATTAATGGAAAGATAATCAATAATCTAAGGTATGCTGATGGTACTGTACTACTAACAGAAAATCCTAAAGACCTACAACAATTATTTAATTAAATAAACATCTGTGCTGGTGCGTGGTTACAACTGCTATATAACACATTACAATTTCTCAAGATAAAAAAAGTGCAGCTCCCCATGAAGCTTCACAGCATTTGTTGATAGGATAAGTGGGCAATGTCCCTTCTAATGTGAGCAGTTTGGATGAAATCTTTCTCTCATTAACATCACCACTTTCATCCCCAGGCATCTATGGTGGTACAGAATGCACCCGGATCACCTTTTTCTTATGTTCTTTATGAGATGTCAGCTAACAATAACTGTTGTCTTATTAATAATTCTTGGACCAAAGGTAGGTCTGGCTTGCAGCAGTATTGGCGTACAAGGTGTCTTTTCCTATACTTTATGCTGATGTATTGCTAAACTGAAGTGGGATCTTACTTTGTGCTGGTGTGTTGCTAAATTGAAGTGGGGTTTTTACTTTGTGCTGATATATTGCTAAATTGAAGTGGGGTTTTACTTTGTGCTGGTGTGTTGCTAAATTGTAGTGGGGTTTTACTTTGTGATTATATATTGCTAAATTGAATTGAGGTTTTACTTTGTGCTGGTGTGTTGCTAAATTGTAGTGGGGTTTTAATTTGTGCTGATATATTGTTAAATTGAAGTTAGGTTTTACTTTGTGCTGGTGTGTTGCTAAACTGAAGTGGAGTTTTACTTTGTGCTGGTGTGTTGCTAAACTGAAGTGGGGTTTTACATTGTGCTTATATATTGCTAAATTGAAGTGGTGTTTTACTTTGTGCTGATATATTGCTAAATTGAAGTGGTGTTTTACTTTTTACTGGTGTGTTACTAAACTAAAGTGGGGTTGTCATACCTTGTGCTGATGTATTGCTAAATTAAAGTGAGTTTTTATACTTTGTGCTGGTGTAATGCTAAACTAAAGTGGGGTTTTTATACTTTGTGCTGATGTATTGCTAAACTAAACTGGGTTTCATACTTTGTGCTGCTGTATTGCTCACTAAAGTGGGGTTTTTAATTTGTGCTACTGTATTGCTCACTAAAGTGGGTTTTTACTTTGTGCTAAAGTATTACAATTTGAGACGGTAGATCACCTGCTACTACACTGTCCCCATTTACAAAACCAATGGAGCATGTTATTCCCACTACTTCCATCCATTAATAACACACTGTACTCTGCATCTGTGCACCTGAGAAGGACCTGCGCCTTCATGCGAGAGACATTAAGCTGTAAAGAGCTCATAGCTCACTGCTAACAAGGGGATTAATTAATGTCAAGTCAAGTCAAGCTACATTATTGCTCACTAAAGTGGGTTTTTACTTTGTGCTGCTGTATTGCTAAACTAAAGTGGGTTTTTACTTTGTGTTTCTGTTTGGCTAAACAAAAGTGGGTTTTTACTTTGTGCTGCTGTATTGCTAAACTATAGTGGTTTTTTACTTTGTGCTGCTGTATTGCTAAACTAAAGTGGGTTTTACTTTGTGCTGCTGTATTGCTAAACTAAAGTGGGTTTTTACTTTGTGCTGCTGTATTGCTAAACAAAAGTGGGTTTTTACTTTGTGCTGCTGTATTGCTAAAGTAAAGTGGGTTTTTATTTTGTGTTGCTGTATTGCTAAACTAAAGTGGGTTTTTATTTTGTGCTGCTGTATTTGTTTAAAGAGTGAAATTTCATTTTTGTGCTTATGTCACAGTTGTTAAAAGTAGGTTTTTTTTGTTTTATTGTGGTGTAATTCATTGTTTACAGTGGTGCACTATTTTTAGGTTGTGTCGCTGATGTTTTGATGTAGGTATTTCATTGAGGTGTCACAATATGGATTAGACATTGAATATCAAAAAGACTAAAACTATGATCATAAACAAAGATAATACTCAAAACCTACAAGTGGATATCAAATTTGAAGGAATAGACCTGGAGACAATTCAGAGCTACAACTACCTTGGACATACTATAACCAGTGATGGAAAATGTAAAACTGAAATAAACAAAAGAATAGGAATGGTAAAAAGAAATTTTAATGCCATGAAAATTATACTAACATAAAACAAATAACACCAGGACTAAAACTAAGAATAGCAAGATGTTATATTTATTCAACATTCCTGTATTGTGCATAAACATGGACACTAAAAAATAAGAAAAAGAAATAAAATTGAAGCCTTTGAAATGTGGATTTATAAAAGAATTGGAAGAATTGGAGGGAAAAAAAATAAAACAAATGATGGAGTTTTAAAACAACTAGAAATGAAAAGAGAACTACTAAACACAATTCAAACAAAACAAATCAAGATTTTTGGGGCCTGTTAAAAGAGACAGCAGCTTACTAAAAGTAATCTTGGAAGGGAAAATACAAGGTAAAAGTGGCAGAGACAGAAGCAGACCAAGACTAACATGGACGTGTAACATTAAAAGATGGACAAGTCAGACTGTGACAACATGCACTATCAAAGCAAGAGACAGAGCAGATTGCTGCTCCATGGTAGCCAATCTTCGATGTGGAGATAGCACTTAATGAGGATGATGTCATTCATGAATAAATTGTGTTTCCCTGTTGTTACATTATGGTGTCTCACTAGTGTTGAATTAAGTTGTTCTTTTGTGGTGGTATAAGTCAAATTTCTTACCTTTATTGTGACCATATAAAGATAAAGTTAAAAGTAAAGATATCTTGCAGCAATAAATCTATTGGGGATAGTAATATACAGCATCAGATATTCTTGGACACAGTTTTTAGAAGAGAAGATTGGCTCAGTGTAGTCTCCAAGAATACTTTTCCTTTTCATAGACCAGGCATGCATTTTTATTCAGTTATGTTGAATCATCAAACAACAATTAGAGGTCATAATATAAATAATCTACGGTATGCTGATGATACAGTCTTAATCGCTAAGTGGAATATATTGTAACAACTGGAAACATTGAGGGATGAAGAGATAGAGGGAAGCAAAGAGAAAAAATAACAGACAGCTTAAGAGAATGACTTGGCAGAAGGTCAACAAAAGAAATGATAAATAGCTGCCGAGATCGAAAGTTGTGGAGAGACATGATCACCTACGCCAGCAGGCCCGGTACTTGGTGATGATGATGTTCAATCATCATTAAGTCAGATATACTTTGTAGAACATTGCATTCCACACAGTCTGTATTAAAGAATCTCTGTCTCTAGCCAGATCTCCCACTTCTTCTGTTGTCATGTTCAAGGTTTCCTTGATTTCTTGAAACTACCTATTTTTGTGTATGCCCCTGAAGCCTTGCTTCATTCACCCAGGAACCATGCTTTCCATTATTTTTCTTTCCAGTCCATTGTAACTTTTGACGTCGCCATTGTATTAAAAATTTCTCTGTAGAATAGTGTTTACAAGTTAGTTTTTTTTGGTATGTTTAAGTCTTTTAATATATCTTCATTGCTCATTGTCCATGATTCACAGCCATATGTTACTGTTGGGAAGATAAATGTCCTCAGTAATTTAAATTTTGCTGCCCTGCAAAGTGAGTACAAAGTGATGATTAATCTTCACATTAATATTATATTACATAATATTAACATGAGATTTTCTATAACAGACATGTATTTTCTGTGTAGAGATTTTCTATAACAGACATGTATTTTCTGTGTAGAGGTTTTCTATAACAGACATGTATTTTCTGTGTAGAGATTTTCTGTAACAGACATGTACTTTCTGAGTAGATCATCATCATCACTGGGTGCCACATCAAACGTCAGCTAGGTAAAGGTAAAGGTAAAGTACGAGACTTGAACCGGCATCTTAGCATGCGAGTTTACACCCATATGTGCTCGGCCGCCTATCCAGAAATGTTTGGATATTTCTGTATAGTGTAGCCTCAAGCATCGAAACTCAGATGCGAAGCGACATTCCTCACCTTCCCAGGGTAATACCCTGGTACCCATTTCTGCCAACGGTTGGGTCGACCGTGGGGGTATTTTTTTTTCCAACCGCGAGTACAATTCACACTGCTCCCAACTCCATGGTCAGCTACCATGGAGCACCATATTACTCTGTCTCTTGTCTTGATGGTGCATGTTTTCATAGGCTCACCTGTCTATTTTTTAATGTCATCTGTCTATTTTCGTCTTGGCCTGCCTCATCTGCCATCTTTGTAGATGAAATGATTAATCGTGTTTATGTGAATAATTGTGAAAATGCCATTTGTAAACAGAAGTATTTTGTAGGTTTTTTTTTCTTTTTGCTATTGTTATCGTTATTGAAGTTCATTTCTGTACCTAATGTAATAACCTATCCAAAAATAAATACAAGAATCAGACTTTACCCAACTTATACAATAGTAACTACCATGAGGGAGCCACCGGTATCTTGTCAGCAGGGAATAGGAGCCATGGTTGTGAAAGGTTTGGGAATCACTGTATATATATATATCTTGACAATTGGAAACTGATAACGGGAAATTGATAGTAGGAAACTGATGATGATCATCATCATCATGTACCATGCCTGCTGTCGTAAGTGATCATGTCTCGCCACAACTTTTGATCCCAACAGTTATTTATCTTTTCTGTTGTTGACCTTCTGTCAAGCCACTCTCTTAAGCTGTTTGGTATCTTTTCTCTTTGCTTCCCTCTCTCTTCATCCCTCAATTTGGTATCTTTTCTCTTTGCTTCCCTCTATCTCTTCATCCCTCAATTTTCCCAGTTGTTACAATATATTCCAGTTGTTCCCTCCTCATTACATGGCCAAAAAATGATGATTGTTTCTTACTAATTTTGAAAATAACCCTCTTTTTGCTTTGGCCTCTTTCAGACCGTTTTTCTTATATTTTATTAATATTTATTATATATTACTCTTCTTAGCTGTCCATGGTATTCTTAACATTCTTATGTAAGTGCTGCCTTGCAGGTTTCATCGGAAGAGTAAAAGGCTAAGGGAGGGTACCCTAAAATAAAACAACCCCACTGCCTTGGGGTGAGATGTTTTAGTCAATGGCTAGCGGAGTCCCATAAACAAACCGATGGAAGGCAACAGAAAACCACCATTGTAACTTCTTTGAATAATAAGTCAAGCAACAGTCTATGAATATAAAATAGAGATGAAATGGACACCCACTAAGAAAATCTGATGCCTGCATAGCAAGGCTGGCACTGTCACGGAACCAACAGGGAAAGAGGAAATGGGGAATGCCCAGGAATTTATGGAGAAAATAGATCATAAAAACATTCAAGGGCATTGGCATTGACTGAAATGAAATAAGAAAGTGTCAAAAAATAAGAATGGATTGAGAGACCTTGATGAGTTCTATACTCCAAAATGGAATTGCAGGATGTTGATTAGTAATGCAATGTCTTAGTTAGTTCTTCTCAGGGTGAAGATGACGCAATGAGCAGAAGTCTCCAGAAGTTTCTTGGTCCCATGATTAAGCTTTCCCTAGTAGTTGTAGTGTTTCTTTAGATCTTTCTCGTTTCCTTTTACCAAATGATTTCCACAGGAATGCCTGATGGGGAAGTCTGTGTTCATATGTAATCATCACCATCAACTACCGGGTCTGCTGGCGTAGGTGATCATGTCTCTCCACAACTTTCGATCTCAACAGTTATTTATCATTTCTGTTGTTGACCTTCTGCCAAGCCATTCTCTTAAGCTGTCTTGTATTTTTTCTCTTTGCTTCCCTCTATCTCTTCGTCCCACAATTTTCCTAGTTGTTACAATATATTCCAGTTGTTCTCTTCTCATTACATGGCCAAAAAAATTATTGTTTTTTCCTAATATTGCAAATTCCAGATATTGCTTTGGCCTCATTCAGAATGTTTTCATTACGCTTCTTAGCTGTCCATGGTATTCTCAACATTCTTCTGTAAAACCACATCTCTACAGCTGTCAGTGATTTTCTTGTCTGTTGTCCTATTGTCCATGATTCACATCCATATGTTAAGACTGGCTCCGCATAACATTTAGGAACTCTTTTTCTTGTTTCTATTTTCTTGTTCATATGTAATGAAAGCATCATTTTAATTGATTGATTTATATTACTCATAGTTTTGTAGGAATTGTCGCCTAATATGAGATGCCCCATGAATATTTTTCAGCTGTGGTATGCCCATCGACCACCTGATGCCCGGTCCAGAGCATACTCCCAGTCTGATGTCCAAGACAGCTCATCACCTGAAACAATGAAGTTGAACGTTGGTATTTCCTCAAATGGGGACGTTGAGGTAGGAGAGATCAGTCTTACTGAAATGGACCCAGAAGACATCAGGGTGAGAGTAGTTCAATCATTAATGTTTCGATCCTTGGAATATAATTTTAAAACTGTCTTTACACCACTTTCCTTATTACTTGGGTCTGCCAGGAGGTCTTATGGCATTGGAGAATAAAGGCATAATATAATATAACATAATATAAACTATGACATAATATAATATAACATAATATAAACTAAGACATAATATAATATAACATAACATAATATAAATTAAGATATAATATAACATAATATAAATTAATACATAATATAATATAACATATTATAAACTAAGACATAATATAATATAACATAATATAAACTAAGATATAATATAATACAGCATAATATAAATTAAGACATAATATAATATAACAATATAAATTAAGACATAATATAACATAACATAATATAAACTAAGATATAATACAATATAACATAATATAAACTAAGACATAATATAATATAACATAATATAAACTAAGACATAATATAATATAATATAATATAATATAATATAATATAATATAATATAATATAATATAATATAATATAATATAATATAATATAATATAATATAATATAATATAATATAATATAATATAATATAATATAATATAATATAATATAATATAATATAATATAATATAATATAATATTATAATATAATATTATAATATAATATAATATAATATAATTAATATAATATAATATAATATAATATAATATATATAATATAATATAATATAATATAATATAATATAATATAATATAATATAATATAATATAATATAATATAATATAATATAATATAATATAATATAACATAATATAAACTAAGACATAATATAATATAACATAATACAAACTAAGACATAATATAATATAACATAATATAAACTAAGACATAATATAATATAACATAATATAAACTAAGACATAATATAATATAACATAATATAAACTCAGACATAATATAATATAACACAATACAAACTAAGACATAATATAATATAACATGATACAAACTAAGACATAATATAATATAACATAATATAAACTCAGACATAATATAATATAACAATATAAACTAAGACATAATATAATATAATATAATATAAATTATGACTTAATATAATAGAACATAATACAAACTAAGACATAATATAAAATAATATAAACTATGACTTAATATAATATAACATAATATAAACTAAACTGCTCAGGACAAACAGCCTTTATTCTATGGTCCTATTTGTCCCCCCTCACCCGATAGACTCAGTAATGGAATTAAAAATAAATCTGTAAAAATCGCTTTTTCTAATTAAAAAAATGAAGACAACAAATAGAATGGTTAGCTCATGTGGGTAGAATGGTTTATAATTCTACTTCATCGTCATCAAGCTTCTCTCTGCTTGAATTTGGCTTCCATTACAAGTACTCTGAATTTTTCACAGAGCTGGATGTCCAGCATACCTTGCATCCACCTTGCTCTGGGTCTTCCTCTTTTTTCGTTTATCTGCTACCATGTCCTCCATAATGATCTTCACTAGGACATCCAAATTCCATATCATAAAGGAGAAATGAAATAAAAAAATAGAAACAAAAAATGGTATGTTAAATTCCCCCTACAGAAAAGACAATCTGCTGCCTTGCAGGAAGATTGGGGACAATCAAAAGCTAAGGAAAGCAAACCTGAATAAAATGCTGGCTGAAATCGGATGCACTGAGCCACTGGCGCAGAACACAGTGCAACATTTTAACGGGTGTTCAATCAGAGTGGATCTGGCGGACTCTAATTGTGATATTCGGACTGTGAGGGCGATCAACACACTTAACCTGACAGCTGACTTCATGTGAGTGTCTGGAATCCTACTCTGATTCAGTCCTGATCGCAGAGAGAGAGAGAGAGTATGTTTAATGCTTTACATAATAAAGGGAAGACACAAATCTGAATAATGTTTCTGCTAAATAGGCCTTCAACAGGAACAAACAAACAACACACACACAGATATGTAGGTATATAGTTGTTAGTTTATTCTTGCTGAAAGCCTATTGAGCCAAAACATTGTTTGGGTTGTCCATTTATTACGTAAAGCATTAAACATACCATTTTTTTTTCTATTTTTTTGTTTGTTTTCATTTCTCCTTTACACCCTTCTATGTTGGACATGTGATGAGAAGAGATATTAACCGAATAGCAAAGCAAACCCTGAGGTGGGAAACAACAGGTAAGAGAAAAAGAGGAAGACCCAGAGAGACACTGAGAAGAACATTGATGAGAGAGGCAAAGATCAGCAGGAATCGGCTCCCTCAAAGAAATAGAGCTGCTTGCATAGAACAGAGACAAATGGCGAGATTTGATAAAATATCTTTAAAAAATTTTAACGGCTAGAACAAAAATTCAGATAAGAGAAGGAGTATCTTGGTCTATGCCGTATGGGCCGGCTACGGCTCGAAAGATCAATAGATAGATAGAATCAGCTTTGCTGCCACTTCGCATTTTGATGCATTTCTATGCCTTGACCCCGTCCATATGACACCACATATAACCAAGAAGTGAAGAAAGGCACCCAGCCTCAAGTAGATATCAGTGTAAGATGAAGGGAGAGCATCATCAAAAAAACTCAACAACAGCAGCATCAACTGACAATGGTTGAGGCTTCCAAAGAACAATAACTCAGCTTTGCACCTCTCTTATGTATCTATCTATATATATATTTGTGTTGTGTCTTTTCCAGATGAAGGCCTACTGATCTGCAATATCTTTTTGTTTGTTTTATACCTCTTCTGCTGTAATCAAACCCCCCCCCCCCCCTTTTTTTTTTTTAAATTTTCATTTTTATCATTAGCTTTACAGCAGTTTTGCACTTTTATGTTTTTACCCCTTCACATCTCCCTAGTTGCAGAAAATAAGTAAAAAGTAAAAAAAAAAGTAAAGTACCCCCATCAAGTGGCGTATAGGGAATGTGGTGTTAGGGACCATACATTTTACAGACCTTTCGGCACATGATTTTTGGGGTAATGTAGTCGGTATTACGCCCGTGCTGCTTTACTTTCCCAGAAAAAAATCCCGTACCTATTTTAGGCTGGTGAACCCGGAAGCCGTCTGTTGGGATCAAACCCTACCTCTTGTCCTTTGTAGTCCAGTTCACTAACCACTGAGCTATCGTGGCTCCCAGTTGCAGAAAATGGTAAAAGAAAAAATTGAAGAAAATAAAACTGATGTGTTTCAATTCTATTGTATTCTATTTTAGACTGTCGCCAGTCACTGCAAACAAATTAAATTTCATAATTGTTTAACTTCCCCTTCCAGTGGAATCATCCAAATTAAATCTCATCTCATTGAAGGATCCAAACAAAGAAATGCAGCTGCAGTCCCCATCATAACAGCTTCAGCACATGCCAAAAGACATAAGGCCTAGCGGCACCAAAAGTAAATGCAGCTGAACTGTCCTTCATCATATGATATCATCATTCATTGTAAGCAATTGGAATATCGAAACATGATCCGGATGAAAAGCACAGCTCACGATGTGCATAGAGCACTAATCTAAGTAGCTCTGGCAGCAAGACGGGTTCGGAATATGAGAAACTGCAATAAAGAATACTTTTCAGACAGACCCTCAATGGTTCCTACAGCCTATCCACCACATAGACAGGAAGTCCCGGAGGGACTTAAGAGAGGGTCCTTAGAGAGGGCCAGATATTATCACTTAATGAAGCCATTATATCATTTACCAAATTTGCATTCTCAAGTGATTATAATGTAAAAATCTTAATAATGATGGAGAGTGGAAGACAGAAAAGAAAGTGGAATGAAAGGGAGAGGGTTGAGACAGAAAATGGGGAGGGGTATGGTTCAACAATAAATTATAAATGGAAGCTTACCTGTTATGATTTTACATTTATGTGTCACCTTTTATTTATTTATATTTAGCTCAGGGAATGGAGTGTATAGTATTTTTCAAACACAGGGACCAGTAAAAATAGCTTTGTGGGCCATTTTGGTCGCGGCCTGTAGGTTGCCTGCCTCTGCTTTACAGCATTATTCCCTTTACTGAGATCTTCAGGGGGAACATGTAGGACCAGAGAATAAAAGCTATTTGTTCTGAGTTTTTATGTAACCCTCGATTGAAAAACGTTTGACCCTACCAGGATTCGAACCCACATTATCCAGTGAGTAGACTCAACTATGGGTTTAAAAATAGAGGGCTTCAAGAGGCACAGAAATGTAAAGCTGCCGTAAAGCTGCTGATAATAAATAATGAAAATTTTTTTTTTTTTTAAATTAAAAGGGGGAAAACTGGTTTGGTAACAGCTTTACTTAGGTGAGAAACAAAACAAAAGTAGAACATTGTTTCGGCCAAGAGAGCCTTCAGATGGAACAACGAACAACACAAAAATATATAAAGATATACTCAGAAATCTAACTACATGATGATAATGTGCTAGACTCTCAAAAAAGGAAAAAATGTCTCTTCCCTGTGGTCAAATGGCTTAAAAATAATACAAGACCTAGCAGTGAGTTGCCAGACATGGAGAGTTAAGATTTCTGCCCTTTGTGTCATTTTGAGCCTGAGAGGAACTAATATTTAATATGAAGTTTCTTCATGATGCAGATGTTAACAACTGTCTCTTGTGTAACGCATATCTGATTAATAATTTTTTTTTAAATCATTGCTTCATTTGAATACTCTCTCACCCAACAGGCAGAGCTCAAAAGGCTGTACACTCAACTCCAAATCTACAAAACCAAGACAATGCGGAAAGACAACCCTCATATTTCCAAACGTCGAGGTGGACGAAAACAAACTCATCCACGCCGCTTCTCCCTTCAAGCATTTCACCATAAGCACCGCCATCACCACGATCATGACCATGACCATGAAATGTCAAAAACTCCAGAGGAATCAACAAACTCTGCGAGGCAATGACATTTACCATTGAACCCAGTGTTAAAGAGGACCCAAATGAAGGGAGATCAGTCACTTCCGTTAGTTTCAAGTCTGGACTGAAGTAATGGAACTTGCATTTTTATTAAATGTGATAACAATTGTCTATATAATTTATTAGCTACACTTCTGATTTCATTCATTTGTAACAAACATAATTCCACAAATGGAACTTTTTGGAAATCAGAATTTTAACATTGGTATAGACTGTGCCAATTTTTGAATTGACAGTGGCCATATTATATGCATTAGTAAAGGTAAAATTGGCCAGTTTATGAGTATGTTGCAATGACAGTGGGTATTTTTTGAATATGCAAAGCCAAGTTTTCACTAATTTGGCCAACAGAATGATTTTATTTGACAGTGGCCACATTATGAATAGTTTAATTATTTTTAATTGCCAGATTGTAAAATTAATTTGTTGTAGACCAATATATTTTAAAATATTGCAAAATATGAGAACTTTTCTGAAACAGAACTGAAAACTATGTGATATAATCTTTTTAAAAAAACTGGACACTATAAGAAGTGTTCTCTCAGAGTATTTAAAACTATGAGAAATGCTGTTCAAAGAACTAGAGGCTATGAGAAATTACATCTAAGAGAACTAGGGCTATGAGAAATTAGTTTTTTAAGCACTAAAAACTATGATAAAATTTCTTTTAGAATACTGAAGACTGTGAAATGTCCTTTCAAAAACCAAAAAGAAAATTGGACTATGAGAAGTGTTATCTCAATGAAAAAAGGGCTATAAGAAATGTTATCTCAAATGACATGGAACTATGCAAAGTGTAATCTAAAAAAATATGGGACTGTGAGAAATTTCATCTCAATCGATAAAGGGCTATGGGAAGTGCTATCTCAAAAAACATGTGACAATGAGAAGTGTTTCTCAGAGAACATCGACTATGAGAAGTGTCAATGAACCCAGGGCTGTACAGCATAGCATATAAAAGAACATATGGGGTTATGAGAAGTGTCATTTCAAAGAACATGTGACCATGGGAAGTGTTTCTCAAAGAACATGGAACTATGAGAAATGTCATATCAATGATCAAAGTGCTGTAAGAAATATCATATCAAATAACATGTGACTATGGGAAATGTCATATCAATAAACAAAGGGCTATGATGAAAAATATCATCTCAATGATTAAAGGGATGTAAGAAATATCATCTCAATGATTAAAGGGATGTAAGAAATATCATCTCAATGATTAAAGGGATGTAAGAAATATCTCAATGATTAAAGGGATGTAAGAAATATCATCTCAATGATTAAAGGGATGTAAGAAATATCATAAAGGTAAAGAATGAGACTTGAATCTGCATCTTAGCACAGGAGTTTTCACCCATATGTGCTTGGCCATCTGTCCAGATGTGTTCGATCACCTATCCAGAAGTGTTCGAAGACTTCTGGATAGTGTCGCTTCAAGCATCGAAGCTCATGATGCGAGGCAGCATTCCTCACCTTCCTAGAGTACTACCCTAATGCCCATTTCTGCCAGCAGCTGGGTCAACCACAGGGGGTATTTTTTTTTCCCAACCACAAGTACAGTTCTCACTGCTTCCAGCGGGGATTGAACCCGGGTTGTCCAAACATCGGTAGCCCAGTCGGGTGGTTTTCCCAACTAGGCTACCGAGGCCCCAAGAAATATCATATAAAAAAATATGGAGCTATGAGAAATGTTATCTCAGTAAACAAAAAAGGGCTGTGAGAGAAATTCTTTCAGAGTATTGAAGACATTGTAAAATGTAAACATTTCATGTCTACATTATTAAGAGAAAACATCAACAGCAGCTTCTAATAACTAACTGAAGTTTGGAAATGCATAAAGGGTATTATTGCAGCTATGAAGACTGATGACATACGCTAGAATAAGTGGAGACAGGAGATAATGTTTTCTATTTAATGCAAAATACTTGCTTAAGGTCGATTTTCTTTATTTCACACATTTAATGTATTTGAAAGTTTTTTGGGGAAATCAATCACTTAACTCTTTCTGGACCATTATTCAATATAAAAGATCACTAACAAAACCTTATCAAACCTTTACCCAATATATCAGGTCTGATAGGTGCTATTTTTTAAAGCAACAATTTAGAGTTTTATATTAACCAGTATTTTATTGCGATACCTAGAATGAGTCTCATTAATATTTCCTACAGCCACCATAGTGGGTTAAACATTTGATATTAATCAATATGCATCTATTGCTCAATTTACCATATTTGTTTTGATTCTGTAGTCATTGAAAAAATGTACACAAAATCCATTTTTATGGACATTAATACACTAACAACTGTATTATGAAGGACTTTGGATACATTTGTGTTAAATTTCAAGAGAAAAATGGATAACAAGACCTCTAACCTTGCAAAAGGTAGTCGAGATACAATATTTTGAATTGAAAGTTATCAACCCCTGAACATTTGATTTTTTTATATTTTTTCCTTCATGTAATTAAATATCAGCAATTCACTTATATTTTCTGAATCCATTTTCCTTTCCAGTGATATATATATATATATATATTTAAAACATGTGTAATGTATTTATCTATATTATCATGTTAATTGATAAATTGAAAAAGGCATGTAATTACATCTTTAAGAAAGTGTAAATTAATTTGGTCCAAACTCAAAGAGAATCAGGTCTGGAAAGAGTTAAGGTATAAATATGATATTGGGTTATTTGCGGGTCATCATCATTGCACTTCAACATGTCCATAGGTGCTCAGATCCCCTCCTCAGCAATTCCCGCAATGTCCAGCGACTGACGACTCCAGTTCTATGTTGGTTGATTAGTCTTCTTACACTCGCATTAAGTTTCTCATTTCTGGCTGTGCCCATCTTAACTCCCATCTCTTTCATTCGAAAGAGTGACATGGACTCATGGTTGTTGAAGTCCTGTGCCCTTCCCACATCTCAGAGGGCATTGATGATGTCCTGATCCATTGGTTGACCATCCTAAATGATAGCACAGCTAGCGAACCTGTCCGCTCTCTCATTTCCCAGTTCTCCCGCATGTCTTTGGACATAGACATAGGTGACCTTACATAATATTTACTTCTGCAATGACTCTACCTATTGCATGTGTACAGAGCCCGCCTCCACTTTTTTTATCATGTCATTGAATTACTCAGTATGCAGTCAGGGGTGTAGTCCTGTGACTCTAACCAGATGAATGTCCTGGTCACAGCCATCACCTCCATCATCATGCTACTCGTGGTCATAGCGTATACACCACTGTCTTCCTTGACTATTCTGCCTGCTGAGTGTGCTGTAAATGCCCGTACACTCCTTTGGTGTTGTATTACAGATCTGTCTGTATTGATGACTGCATCTTTCTCATCGGTGTTATCCCAGATGAGACCGTTGACCTCCACATTGACCACGACTGAGTTCTGTTCCTTACATTGCCTGTCGAGTGTGACAATACATGAGAATGTGCTTCTGATTGACGTAGGTACTGGCATCCATTCCTCACCAGCACTGATATTGGTAAACCCACAGACCAGTTTGATGACATCTTCTGCTTGTCCCAACCATAATTTACCTCTTTTTAGCTTGCTACCTTTAGTTGGTGTTGAGCTCGTGGTGCAATGGATGCTCTTTATCTGCACTTATCGTCAGGTATGCTCAAGCCCTCCAGATCTTGATTCTGTCATCCATGGTTGGAAAGTCAAGAAGATACCTCATTGCTACACAGGGAGTGTCCCTCGTACACCCCAAGATAATGCGCATCACTTCATTTTGTAATTTCTCCAGCTTGTCCATTTTTATAATAGAGACAGTAAGAATTGTCAGGGCATACACAATTGGTGCGAGGACTAGTCCCTTGAACAGAAGGTTAAGTAGCCTCTACTCGATGTTGGCAGCTACCATGACCTTCAAGGGGGCTAATTCTTTGTGGGATTTTGTTATCACATGGTCGACGTGGTCCCAAAAACACATCAACCTGTCCCTGGTCACCTCATCTGCCCCCAATATATTTTATAGTGCACTACAGAAGATATTAATAAATATGCATCACACCTCAGAAGATGTAGATATATATAATATATCACACCACAGAAGATGTAGATACATGTATCACACCACAGAAGATGTAGATATGATTTATCACACCTCAGAAGATGTAGATATATATAATATATCACACCACAGAAGATGCAGATATGATTTATCACACCTCAGAAGATGCAGATATATATAATAAATCACACCTCAGAAGATGTAGATATATATAATATATCACACCACAGAAGATGTAGATACATGTATCACACTACAAAAGATATAGATATAATTTATCACACCTCAGAAGATGTAGATACATATAATATATCACACCACAGAAGATGTAGATACATGTATCACACCACAGAAAATATAGATATATCACACTACAGTAGATACACATATGATATATCACACCACAGTAAGACTGCTAGTATAAGACATGATATAATGACAGCAAAATCCTTTGTTCAGGAAGAAAGATGCTGGATCAGGGGACGGCTGTTTGTTCATTGGTGTTGATGAACCAATGCTGTTATTGTTTTGTAATGAAAATGAGCTTGGAGAATACTGATTATGAATCATCAAGTGTCAGCTTCAATGAAAATATGAGTGTTGTTCTAGCAAGGAGTAACCTCTCGTAAATCTATCTTTCGTTGTTGTGTACTCCAACATGCTACACACAGGAGTCAGAGACACTTCTGGCACAGGGAGTGTGCATTGATGTTACTTGCATCAATATGCTCATTGGTCAGTCATCCTGGAGTCAGAGACACTTCTGGCACAGGGAGTGTGCATTGATGTTACTTGCATCAATATGCTCATTGGTCAGTCATCCTGGAGTCAGAGACACTTCTGGCACAGGGAGTGTGCATTGATGTTACTTGCATCAATATGCTCATTGGTGGGTCATCTAGGAGTCAGAGACACTTCTGGCACAGGGAGTGTGCATTGATGTTACTTGCATCAATATGCTCATTGGTGGGTCATCTAGGAGTCAGAGACACTTCTGGCACAGGGAGTGTGCATTGATGTTACTTGCATCAATATGCTCATTGGTGGGTCATCTAGGAGTCAGAGACACTTCTGGCACAGGGAGTGTGCATTGATGTTACTTGCATCAATATGCTCATTGGTCAGTCATCCAGGAGTCACTCCAGTTTCTGTCACAGGAGTGTGTAGATGTACCCCACATCAGTATGCTCATTTGTCAGTCATCTAGGAGTGATATTCACTTCCGTCATAGGGAGTATATAGATGTACCCCACATCAGTTTGCTCATTTGTCAGTCATCTAGGAGTGATACCCACTTCTGTCACAGGGAGTGCATGGATGTCACCACATCAGTATGTTCATTGGTGAGTCATCAAGGAGTCATACCCACTTCTACCACAGGCAGTGTAAGATGGAATTAATCCAATGAGAGCAGCATAAGATTAAGCACAATGAAGAGACATAGCTTAGTAATTGCAACGTTAGCCACAGAAGTGATAAACTTGATGAATTATGCCAGAGATTTGTAGAAAGATATATAAAAATATGGCTTCAATAATAGTTTTTATGATGACAACTGCAAAGTGTGATGGTCCATCATTTTTTAACTCGCACGATTGATTTTCCTGAGTGGAACAGAATTATTGGACTTAAAGTGGATCTGCTTGTCATGAAATTCTAACCTTCCTTGTACATTTTGTTCTTAATGAAAGCTTCTCGTAATCTAACTCATATTGAAAAGAAAATGTTGCACAGCATGAAAGTTGGGGTAAGATGGAGAGTAGAAATGAAAAAAAAAATATAGAACAAAAAATAGAAAAAACGGTATGGTTAAAGTTTTGCGTAATAAGTTGATGACACAAATTAGAACGTTTCGGCCCAATAGCCTTCAGCAGGAACAAACATACAATACACACACCGATTTTGTATTTAAAACAAAAAAGAATAAGTAATTTAAAAGATAATAATTTCAAACTAGAATTAGAAATAAAAATAAGAATAAAAGGTCTTCCTTACAAACTGTACAAGAGGTAGGGTTTTATCCCAACCGACGGCTTCCGGGTTCACCCAGCCTTTAATGGGTACCGGATTTTTTTTCTGGGAAAGTAAAGTGGCACGGGCATAATACCGACCACATTACCCAAAAATCATGTGCCAAAGGTATGAAAATTTATGGTCACTAACACCATATTCCCTATACGCCACTTGGCGGTACTTTACTTTTACTTATAAACTGTGCTGTGGTCAGACAGAAAATGAATGTCACGGTACGAATAACCAGAAGTTCCCACACACAAGTCCTGAAGGCCTGTTGGGCCGAAACGTTGTTCTAATTTATGTCATCTACTTATTTTGTAAAGCTTTTACCATACCGTTTTTTTTTTCTATTTTTAAAAATATATTTGTTTCATTTCTCCATACGATTAGCTTTACTGCAGCTTCACATTTTTATGTATTTCTTTGCTTTGACCCTAGGGGTAAGATAATATGGACATCTATTGTCCTTTCGAGCCGAAAACGGCACATAGGGCAGAACCACAATCTCAAAAACAGAAACCTTGCATGCCAAAGTGGCACATATTGCAGAGATCACTGCTCTAAAATATATGGTGCTATTTCCAAAACAATACTTTTTACAATGACAGCTTGTCAAGCCATCGATCAACCTCCTTAGTCGCCTCTTACGACATGCCTGGAAGGTCACAGTGTCACTATTCTTTACTTCCCTCATAATGAGGCCCCGGTAACACACAGGAAAATATGGACATAATACTTTCTAATTGTTAGGAGCATCACTTTTTCTAATTGTTAGGAGCATAACTTTTTTATCTAATACCTTTTATGTACTCAGGCATGACTATCACTAGAAAATACCATTGGTGTCTATTTTAAGTCAGTTGAGTCAGTCTTTAAAGTCCACCCCACAAGAGTCCACCTTTAAAGTCCACCCCACAAGAGTCCACCTTTAAAGTCCACTCCACAAGAATATATTTTTTCATGAGTTCTCTAGGAATCATTATATGCCTAATCTTTTTGAGTCTTCCTCTTGTTCTCTTGCCATGTAGAGTGCAGAAAAGATCTAAAACTCTCAGTAAAGTTGTCTGAGGCATTCTAAGAACATGGCCTATCCTTAACCAGTGTCATCTTCTCTATAGTATCTTTGCAGTGATATCATCAGTGCAGGTTTCTTTGTGAAGATCTTTATCGAGATAACTGTAGGCCAAAAAACACCCAGAATTCTGCAAAAAACCATCTGTTTTGAAATGGCTGTACCTTCAAACAGATGATTATGGTAAGTTTCCATGATTCTGAACTATACAATAGGATGTTTCTCACAATGTACATGAAAATGCAAATGCTAGTCTTAGTTTTAATGTTGCATGACTTCCAGATGTCTCGAAGTGATGCAAATGCTTGACTGCCATTAGACAGTCTATTTTTTTATTTCTGCTGTAGTATTTTCATCTACATTCATTTGTTAGAAATATAGCTTTTGAGCCATAGAGTTAAGAGATACAACAACAGAAATTTCAACTCAAATCTTAATATCTAACATAAATGATAAAAATCACGGGGCCAATATACACAAACCAAATTGGTCAAATTAGTTGCACCAGTAGTCTATGGCAGTAAGGTTAGAAAATGTTGATAGTTGTATACTGTAGAATGTAAATGAGCACATGTATGAAACATTTGACTCTTCTTTTTTTTATATTTAATCTTATAATTAATATTATTTGTCTGTTCTGATTCTCAATGTTTTACTTTCTTAACACAGTGAATCAGGTGCACATTTACAGTAGAGTTCATTGAAGAGATATTACACATAAATATGAAAAAAAAAATGATGGTTTGTTTTGTTGATAACTCATAATAGTAGCTGAACACATAATTTAACAATTACAGAGGAAGTCAGGATGGGAGTAAAGAGCTAAAATTAATACAGACATACTTCGACTTGCAATCGTTCATTTTAGTTAATGGTTTTTTGAAGTTATGAGTTGAGAGCACACAGTGGGAATCATCATCATCAAGTTTTGTGCCTGCTGGAGTAGGTGATCATGTCTCTCCACAGCTTTCGATCATGACAGTTATTTATCATTTCTGTTGTTGACCTTCTGCCATGTCATTCTCTTAAGCTGTCTGGTATCTTTTCTCTTTGCTTCCCTCTATCTCTTCGTCCCTCAATTTTCCCAGTTGTTACAATATATTCCAACTGTTCCCTTCTCATTACATGCCCAAAAATGATGATTGTTCCTTCCTAATATTGGAAATTAGCTCTCTTTTTGCTTTGACCTCTTTCAGAACATTTTCATTACTCTTCTTAGCTGTCCATGGTATTCTCAACATTCTTCTGTAAAACCACATTTCTACAGCCTCCAGTGATTTTTGTGTCTGTTGTCCTATTGTCCATGATTCACATCCATATGTTAAGACTGGCTCTACATAACATTTAAGAACTCTTTTTCTTGTTTCTATTGTCACAAATGGATCGCACAGTATCTTCCTCATTTTTTGGAAAGCTGCTTTTGCCTGAGCCATTCTGTATCTGAATTCCATTGTACATCAATGGGAATGCATTGTGGAAATTTTATATCATTTTCTATATTTCACCATGTTTGTTTCAATGTATCTAATCACAAGATGAAACAAACACTGTGAATAGGTTTAAAATGTTATAGTATTCAGGACATCTAATCCACAATTTCTCAGAAATATAACGAAAGGTACTCTTGGCTTAGGATATTTATAATGAATTTTTCATAATGTAACATCATCATAAGCCAAGGTAAATGAAGCAAAAGAGAGAGTATAACAGAATCAGGGTTAATTATGCTTGTATAATATAAGCAATCGGTAACTGAGTGGTTAGTGTGCTCATTCTCTGATCAGGAGAGTCTGGGTTTAATCCCCAGAAGTTGCAGATTTTTTTCCCTGACCAACAAGGCTCCAAGGTTTCACCCAGCCCCGAAAAATTGGTACCAGAGATTTTTCTGGGAAGTAAAGGCGGCCTGGTGTGATACCAACCATATCACCCGAAAATTTGCCGTGGTAATAGAAAAATCTGGTCACTAACAAGTCATTCTCCATGCACCTAGCAAGGCTAGGGAGGGAACATTTACTTTATTTTAATATAAGCAAAGCGAAACCTGATATAGAACCAGTGAAATTATTTTATTGAAACAAACTGAATTATGTAATAGAAAGAAAAAATGGAATTATATATAACGGCATGGGTTAGATGCAAAGTTGAACCCATTTTTAAATAAATGTCTAAGGAAAATATTTGGTATAGCGTGGAACGAATTCAAAACAAACGAAGAAATTAGAGAAATTGCCAATCAAAAGAAATTAAAGAAATTGCCAATCAACCACTAACATCTTCAGTAATCAAGAAAAGACGATGGTCATATGTTGGACATGTGATGAGGAGAGATAATAACCGAATAGCAAAGCAGGCCCTCATGTGGGAAACAACAGGTAAGAGGAAAAGAGGAAGACCCAGAAAGACACTGAGAAGAACATTGATGAGAGAGGCAAGAGCAGCAGGAATCAGCTCCCTCAATGAGATAGAGTTGCTTGCACGAGATAGAGACAAATGGCGAGTTTTGATAAAATATCTTTAGAAGGATTGAAAACTTCTAGAATAAAAAATGTAGATAAGAGAAAGAGTATCTGGGTCTATGCCCTATGGGCCGGCTACGTCTCGAAATGTCGATAGATAGATTAGATTAATCACAGAAGTAGGTGGGACTTTTTTATAACACAACATATTATATATACATTTTTAGATAATTGAACAAGGAATTTGGATACAAAACATGTGAAAAGTAAATGGTCTGATGACGGATTACACTAATCAAATTAAGAGTGGTCTACTCTGTGGTTAAACGTATGTGACCAAAATTGGCGTGATGTACGTGCGCTGAAGAGGTGCTATAGCTCAGTGGTTAGTGGACTGGACTACAAAGGACAAGAGATCAACGGCGTCCAGGTTCACCAAGACTTAAATGGGTGCCTGATTTTTTTCTGGGAAAGTAAAGCGGCATGGGTGTAATACCAACCATATTACTCCAAAAATCATGTGTCAAAGGTTTATAAATATTATGGTAATTAACACCATATTCCCTATATGCCACTTGGCATGATGGGCTCTTTACTGTTTTTTTTATTTTTACAGTCTGTAGAAATGTGGTTTTACAGAAGAATATTGAGAATACCATGGACAGCTAAGAAGAGTAATGAAAATGTTCTGAAAGAGGTCAAAGCAAAAAGAGAGCTAATTTCCAATATTAGGAAGAAACAATCATCATTTTTCAGCCATGTAATGAGAAGAGAACAGCTGTAATATATTGTAACAACTGGAAAAATTGAGGGACGAAGAGATAGAGGGAAGCAAAGAGAAAAAATGCCAGACAGCTTGCTTGGCAGAAGGTCAACAACAGAAATGATAAATAACTGTCGAGATCGAAAGTTGTGGAGAGACATGATCACCAATGCCAGCAGGCCTGGTACTTGATGATGATGATGATTTTTACAGTGCCACAAAACGTACAGAAAGAATTACAATTTGCATTTTGCCAAAAATTTTTATTTTCTACCAGAAAAGCCAATATCACTATGGATTGGTGGGAACTTCAGAGTTGCATTGTGCTATAACACACACACTAGTATATATATTTATTGAATGGCATATTATTTTTCTACAATCATTTTTATTTTTCTTCTTTCTCTTCTTCAGTAACTGCCTAATGACTACTTTTCGTTATCTGCTCTTAAAAGAACATTAAATCTGTATATATACGTTACCTAAGCACATGAAAGCTGGAAAATAACAAAAGAGATTGAGAAAAAAAAATAAACGCTTTTGAAGACATATGCCTAAGAAGAATACTCTGTGTACAATGGAATTAAATCAAGACTAATATAAGATAAGAGAAATGGGCATGCAACCAAAGATCTTATCTATAGACTCTTCTATGGGAAACAGGATACAAAAATAGAGGAAGTCCCACAGAAACACTATAAAAAACACAGACAAGAGATACATTCCTGTTTTGGAATCCTCTGGGGAAAAGACAAAGAGGAAGACCAAGAAATTTTTGGAGAAGACAGACAGAAACAGAGATGAAGATAATGGGGAAGACATGGAATGATCTTAAAAGAATGGCAAGAAACAGAACGACTTGGAAAGTGTTTGTTGAAGACCTATGCTCCACAGGGAGCTTAAAGGTAGAAGAAGAAGATATAGATTCATATATATAAGATCTAATACTTGCCCAAAACAGAGGCGGATGGTGAAAAACACTACAAGCCCTATGCAACATCTAGCGGCATGGGAAGGATGAAGATATGTGTTAAGTTGTTGTTTACAGCATGATGTGATGCTTTATGCAGCTCATTCCAACACATACGACTTTTAGCAACATAAACTTGGATACTAGGCTGCTCCCTTCCATTATTTTTATCTCTTCTTGCATGACCTGACTGATTAATTTGTTTTTAAATTTGTAACACGACAAGATAAAGATAAGTGACAAGATAAAGATTAAGATCTAGATCTGCTTTGGTTCAAAATATATTTGCACAAGCAGTCAGTTTTAAGTCTCTGACCTCATTTTGTCCAGGTACTTCTGAACGTCCTATGCTTTTACTATTTTAATTTTCCCAGCTCTTGGCTGTCCCCACTCTAAGGGTTCTACCAGGTGGCGTTGGGTGTTTTTTTCTCCTCCTAATTTGACCATTCTCTTATGGGTTTTATGTACTCTGTTTTTTTTTCAAATCTTCAAAAGTATTTTCTAACAGCACAAGTTTTAGCAGGTGAGTTTTGAAAGCGCCCTCTACCAAAATCGTATATCTAGTGTGATATCCTATGACAACCAAACAGGACAATTTCAATTTATAAAACAAGGAGTCAGACAAGGCTGTGTTCTGTTGCCGGATTTGTTTTCACTTTACAGCGAACATGTTATGAGATCAATAGTAGACAAAAAAAGGAATTTAAATCAACGGTCACAACATAAATAATTTACGATATGCGGATGACACAGACTTAATAGCAGAGACAGAGAATGAGCTACAAGAAATGATAGATATAATAGTAAAAGAAAGCAACAAGAAACGTCATAGCCTGAATAGTAAGAAAACAGAAGAAATAGTTATATCGAAGGAACAATCATCACCATCATGCAGCATAAAAATAAACAAGACAAATCTGAAACAAGTGCAATGTTTCAAAAACTTGGGCACAATAATAACATCAGATGGAAGATGCAACACAGAAATAAAAAACAGAATAGCTCAGGCCAAAATAGCATTTCAGAAAATGAAAAATTTCTTATGCAACAAATGTATGTCAATAGAAATGAGAAAGAGAGTTCATTAATGCTATATAGAACCAATTCTGACCTATGGAAGCGAATCATGGACAATAGACAAACAAATGAAAAGACGATTGGAGGCCACAGAGATTGGATTTCTCAGAAGAATGTTGAAAGTTCCCTGGACAGCTAAAAAGAGCAGTGAGAATGTTCTCAAAGAGGCCAACACAAAAAGGGAGCTCTTAAAAAATATCAGAAAGAAACAATCAACATTTTTTGGGCACATCATGAGAAGAGGAACTTTGGAATACTTGGTTACAACTGGCAAAATATAAGGAAAGAGAGATCGCGGACGACAAAGAGAGAAAATACTGGATAGCTTGGTGTCATGGCATGGAAAACAGTCAACAACAGAACTCATACGATGCACTTTGGATAGAAGATTGTGGAGGGACATGATCACCTACGCCAACAGGTGTGGCACATGATGATGATGATTGTCAGTCACCAAAAAGCACAGAACATATTATTCGGTTATATAATTCAGTTTGAGACAAGCGTAGACCAAGATACTCCTTCTCTTATCTGAATTTTTGTTCTAGCAGTTTTCAATTCTTTTAAAGATATTTTATCAAATCTCACCATTTGTCTCTGTTCTGTGCAAGCAGCTCTATCTCATTGAGGGAGCCGAATCCTGCTGCTCTTGCCTCTCTCATCAATGTTCTTCTCAGTGTCTCTCTGGGTCTTCCTCTTTTCCTCTTACCTGTTGTTTCCCATTTGAGGGCTTGCTTTGCTATTCGGTTATTATCTCTTCTCATCACATGTCCAACATATGACCATCGTCTTTTCTTTATTACTGAAGATATTAGTGGTTGATTGGCGATTTCTCTAATTTCCTCATTTGTTTTGAATTCGTTCCACGCTATGTGCATAATAGTGACCATATTATTCCAAACATCATGTGCCAAATTTCTGTAAAATTTATGGGCTCTAACACCATATTTCCTAAACGCCATGTGGCATGACATGGCTCTTTACATTTTACTTTACATACCTTCCAAATTTTTTAGAGATGAACTTGTACACCAGAATAAAATAAATGTTCATCTGCTTCTTCATTTTCGTCATCATACGCATCTGGTCGTAAGTAAGTTGAAAGAACTATGACTCGCTCCAGGCTGGTAACACCAAAATACATTATGGTGCCAGTTATGGCCATATCAATCTATCTATCTACTGTTCTTTCAAACAGTAGATGCCATCATAGGGCAGAAATTATAGACTGTCCATGTCTAATAATCATTGCTATTTAGAGTATCAGATTCGGCAGGGATCCACTTTGTTTCATCATATGTTTTGGCCGAAACATTGTTCTACTTTTGTTTTGTTACTCACATATGTAAAGCGGTTACCATACCACTTTTTCCTTTTTATTTTTGAAATTTTCAATATAATCATCAGCTTTAAAGCAGCTTCGCATTTCTATGCATCTTTATGCCTTTACCCTTCATCATATATCTCTGTTCTTGGTGAGTGTTTCAACCTTAGCAAGGGAGTTGGTGCCTGCTGTTGTTGCCTCTCACCTCAGTGTACTTTTTACAATTTTCAGTGTTCCTCTAGGCTTTTTTTTACTTCTTTTCTACCCTCGGGTTCCCATTTGAGGACTTTTCTGTGAGATTCTCTTGTATCTTCTTATCATACAGCCACCTTCTTCTTTTGATAATAGATGATATTGTTGAATGTTTTGTTGTTTAACTGTTTCCGTACGTTTTGCCGCACTGTGCCATGCCAATTTCAGTCGCATACGTTTCGCAGTATACTGCATCACTCTTAATCTGATTAGTGTGAAATGTCATCAAACCATATTCTTTTTACATGTCTTGTATCATCTTGGTATTAGTGATATCAAGTACCTTGTTTAATTATTTAAAAACTTATATATAATATTTAATATGTCAAAAGACACCAAATGGCGTATAGGGAATATGGTGTTTGTGACCATAAATTTTACAGACCTTCGGCACATGATTTTTGGGGTAATGTGGTCAGTATTACGCCCATGCCGCCTTACTTTCCAAGAAAAAAAATCCGTACCCATTAAGGGCTGGGTGAACCGGAAGCCGTCGGTTGGGATTGAACCCTACCTCTTGTCCTTTGTAGGCCAGTTCACTATTTAATATGTTAGATACATATAAATATGTAGATTGATTCTTAAAAACATGAAAAATTTTGTCTCTGAAATCTCTTCTGCTGCATAAAAAATAACTTCCGTACGAAAAGAGTTAAATAACGAAGGATCTTTTAAGATGGGGGTTTGTTAGGTCTCTGATCAACCATCCATAGCAACATGAAGTAAAATATAACAACTATGAACCTTCTGTATTCACTCTATGTTGAATATCCCTGTGGTCAATGTTCATTATATATTTCAGCAATATAGAAGCAACTTTCAACTAAGGTTCTTATCTACAGTGAAATAACAAACACCAGTAGATTTTGACGAATTTGAGGATGTATTTGAGATGCTCTATACTCTCCCATTTCTTAAAGCAACCTCCTTCAGAAGGTCAAACATTTAATTTGGGTTACCCAGATGGAACAAAAAAAAGAAAAACTTATATTTTAGTAATGAGGTGGGATTTTGTGCAAAAAAAAACAGGATATTTTTATCCACGAAGAAGGATTTTGTGCAAAAAAACATAATATTTTTATCCATGAAGAAGGATTTTGTGCAAAAAAAACAATATTTTTATCCATGAAGAGGATTTTGTGCAAAAAAAACAATATTTTTATCCATGAAGAAGGATTTTGTGCAAAAAAAAACAATATTTTTATCCATAAAGAAGGATTTTGTGCAAAAAAAAACAATATTTTTATCCATGAAGAAGGATTTTGTGGAAAAAAAAAACATTTTTATCCATGAAGAAGGATTTTGTGCAAAAAATACATAATATTTTTTATCCATGAAGAAGGATTTTGTGCAAAAAAAACATAATATTTTTATCCATAAAGACGGATTTTGTGCAAAAAAACAACATATTTTTATCCATGAAGAAGAATTTTGTGCAAAAAAAAAAACATAATATTTTTATCCATGAAGAAGGATTTTGTACAAAAAAAAACATAATATTTTTATCCATGAAGAAGATTTTGTGCAAAAATACATAATATTTTTATCCATGAAGAAGGATTTTGTGCAAAAAAAACATAACATTTTTATCCATAAAGACGGATTTTGTGCAAAAAAAACAACATATTTTTATCCATGAAGAAGGATTTTGTGCAAAAAAAAAAACATAATATTTTTATCCGTGAAGAAGGATTTTGTGCAAAAAAAAAAAAAAGTAGGATATTTTTATTTCAAGTTTATTTTCAATAATTTACAAAATTAAGGTAATATATGGCCTGTTGCAGGACACACACTATAAAAGTAGGATATGTCCAGTGAAATCCTGATATCTGTCAACCTTGCTTTAAGCCTGGGTCCTGTACAGCTCCCAATTTAGAAAATACTATTCTTTAGTTTCTGAGCTTTGTCCACAGGTGGTCATGCCTGAGACGATTTTGATATTTCTGTATTTGTTGCTTCTTAGTCTTTTTTCTTTTAAACCTTTGTAGGCTTACAATCTTGTAATATAGTACCTTTCCCTTTTGATTTGTCTCCTCATTTCATCTCATTTTCTATTTCAGACCCACTTGTTCTAGTTACTCTAGAACAAGTAGTTTAGTTTATCTTTATTTCATTGTTCTTTTTTATTGTTCAGTTTTCTGAAGTATGCAACGTTGTATGTCAAAACATCATGATTTTGTTTTGTTCCTTTTTTGTAAAGCTGGAGTGTACCTTTATAGGAGTGTACCTTACACCTCACAACCTTTTCCTTGTGATAGTTCGTTCAGAAATTCGTGCCCACAGAGTTTATTAATTATCTCGGAAACTGTTTGATGAATTTATGTAATTCTTTATGGTGAAATTTATTTTTTCACCGACTGTCATGCATTTAGGAAAGATTTTTGCTTACTTGAGGTATATAAAAATATTATTTTCTTGCTTGTCTTAAATTTTAGGATTTTACAATACCCACATTTGTTGTAATCAACTCACCATTTAAAAAGGCAAATTTCACGTGCACACCACACAATCTTAACACCGTTTCACACTCTTAACTTATAAGACGTGCGCCACTCTGAGGTTTTTTTTGGTAATTTCATTTCCTGTTTCTTGTTAAATTGGTCAAGAGGCGCATTTTGACAAAATATTTACTATTAATGAATACTCCTGTATGTGTGATAATTTGTAAGCTGTTGTGAAGTGACTACTTGATTTTTAAAACCATGAAGAGTTTAAAGTGTAAATTCATCACTATGCAAAAGGTAACTGTGTTATTGTAAATGCACTTTTGCAAGAAATCTAAAATTGGTCGGTTATATTATTATTAAATATAATACGGATACGCCATTGGCTTGCATTGTTAGAAAATTAACATAATTTTCAGTAAAATCTAATGTTTAGAGCACACGGTTTGATATTTGCCTAAAATTATATAACAAAAAATGATTTGTGCAAAATTCAGACTACCTTTGTACTTAAATATTATAAAATCTGAAGGTCGGTGAAAAAATAAGATTTCATGAAAAAGAACTACAGAAATTCATCAAACAGTTTCCGAGATAATTGATCAACTCTGTGGGCACAAATTTGTGAACGAATTATACCAGATTCACCGCCGCACTACGACTATCTACCTATACCCTACTTCTGTTTATTTGATCCCATCCAAAGTCATTCCAAACAGTTGTATTTTCTTTTATTTGTTTTTAACTGCAAGGATAAGCACTATATGAGTGAATATCTTGGCAGTAAAATAACTAATGTAGTCCAATTTCATTTCATCAGTATCATCACCAAGTGCTGTCTCCACATCGAAGGTTGGCTACTATGGAGCACCATTCTGCTCTGTCTCTTGCTTTGGTGGTGCAGGTTGTCATAGGCTGACTTGTCCATCTTTTGATGTTACTCGTCCATGTTAGTCTTAGTCTGCCTCTGCCCCTTTTACCTTGTATTTTCCCTTCCAGTATTACTTTTAGTAGGCTGTTGTGTCTTTTAACATGCCTCAAAAATCTCATTAGTCTTGTTTGCATTGTGTTTAATAGTTCTCTTTTCATTTTTAGTTGTTTTAAGACTTCATCGTTTGTTTTCTTCTCTTTCCATCCAATTCTACCTATTCTTCTATAAATCCACATTTTAAAGGCTTCAACTAGGACTTCAATCGCCTTTTCATTTGTTTGTTTACTGTTAAAGATTCGCTTCAATTGGTCAGAATTGACTCTATCTAGCACAGATGAACTCTCTTGCATAAGACGTTTTTTCCTTTTCTGTAATGCTATTTTGGCCTGAGCTATTCTCCTTTTTATTTCTGTGGTGCATCTTCCATCTGATGTTATTATTGTGCCCAAGCATTTGAGGTGTAGCACTGGTTTACCCAGCCTTAAATGGGTACTGGATTTTTTCTGGGAAAGTAAAGCGACACGGACGTAATATATACCAACCTTATTACCCCAAAATCATGAGCCAAAGGTCTGTACAAATTATGGTCACTAACACCATATTCCCCATACGCTACTTGGCATGATGGGGTTCTTCACTTTACTTACTTGTTTCAGATTTGTCCTGTTTATTTTTATGCTGCATGATGGTGATGATTGTTTCTTCGATGTGACCATTACTTCTGTTTTCTGAATATTCCGACTTGGACCTTCTCTTTAAGAATTTCTCTCAACAACTAACAAATAAATGTCCATATTGTATTTTTTATACAAACAAAAGCAGATATCATTAATCAAAACGAAATTTAATTTCAAGATTTCAAATCAGCTGTAGCATTATTTAGACAAAGAAAATTCTCAAGACCTACAATTAATTATCACAATGGAGTGAATACATCTGGAGACAGTTCAACTACCTGGGACATACTATAACCAATGATGGAAAATGTAAAATTGAAATAAACAAACGAATAGGTATGGCAAAAAGTAATTTTAATGCCATGAAAAATATACTAACAACAAAACAAATATCAGCAGGGCTGAAATTAAGAATGGCAAAATGTTACATCTTCTCAGTATTCCTGTATGGTGCAGAAACATGGACATTAGACAAGAAAACAGAACAGAAAATTGAAGCCTTTGAAATGTGGATTTATAGAAGAATAGGTAGAATTTGATGGAAGGAAAAGAAAACAAACGATGAAGTTTTAAAACAAGTGAAAATAAAAAGAGAACTACTAATTACAATTAAGACAAGACAAATGACATTATTGGGGCACGTTAAAAGACACAACAGCCTACTAAAAGTAATATTGGAAGGGAAAATACAAGGTAAAAGAGGCAGAGGCAGACCAAGACTAACATGGATGAGTAACATCAAAAGATGGACAAATCAGCCTATGACAACCTGCACCATCAAAGCACGAAACAGAGTAGAATGGCGATCCATGGTAGCCAAACTTCGTTGCGGAGAAGGCACATGAAGATGACTAGCATTATTAAAGAAAAAAGATGACATAATGGCTCCCATGTTACTTTCAAATCCCATGCAAATGAGAAAACTAATAAACCTGCAGTCATGGAGTGTAAAAAAGAAAAAAGCAAATAAAATAGCGAATGGCATCTAAAGAAATTAAAGACATCATTAGGCATGGATTTGTCTTCTCATCAGAATTTCCTTAAGCTCACAACATCTGTAATCTTCCTAAGGAGTATAATCATCCTGCTGGCGTAGGTGATCATGTCTCACCACAACTTTCGATCTCTACAGTTTTTTATCATTTCTATTGTTGACCTTCTGCCAAGCCATTCTCTTAAGCTGTCTGGTATCTTTTCTCTTTGCTTCCCTCTATCTCTTCGTCCCTCAATTTTCCCAGTTGTTACAATATATTCCAGTTGTTCTCTTCTCATTACATGGCCAAAAAATGATGATTGTTTCTTCCTAATATTGGAAATTAGCTCACTTTTTGCTTTGGCCTCTTTCAGTTGGTTGTTTTCATTACACTTTCTAGCTGTCCATGTATTCTCAACATTCTTCTCCAAGGGAGTATAACAGTGCTATATCGACATAGTCAGACAGGATATATTTAGACAAAACGTGTTTTAGAAATTTAAAGTTGAAGATAATGACCTTTGCTTGCCTTTCCTTTGCTTGCCTCTATAATTCAATATATCATCATCAGGTTGCATGTTGTTTATAGAACGTTGCCCTCATCACAGCCCATCTGAAACAATCTCAGTCTCTATCCACATCTCTCTGTTATTATGTTTAAGGTCTCTGATGTCTTGAAACCATCATCTACTCGGTCTGCCCCTGTCTTCTCTTCCTGAAATTGGACCTTCCATTATTGTTTTTGTTTCCTAGCCCACTATGTCTTTTCCCAACCGACGGCTTCCGGGTTCACCCAGCCTTAAATGGGTACCGGATTTTTTTCTAGGAAAGTAATGCGGCACGGGCGTAATACCGACCACATTACCCCAAAAATCATGTGCCGAAGGTCTGTAACATTTATGGTCACTAACACCATATTCCCTATACGCCGCCACTTGGCGTGAAGGGGGTAATTTACTTTTTTTTTTTTTTAACTGTGTCTTTTGACATAGCAGTAATATTTTAATTTACTCTATAAGATGTCATAAGTCGGTTCTTTTCAATGTTTAGGTCCTTTATAGATCTTTTTATATGTCTTCATTTCTCTCTTTTTATTTTTTTCCCTGCGCTATCCAAGGTATGGGAGCCGTGATAGCTCAGTGGTTAGTGAACTGGACTACAAAGGACAAGAAGCAGGGTTCGATCCCAACCGACGGCTTCCAGGTTCACCCAGCCTTTAATGGGTACCGGATTTTTTTCTGGGAAGGTAAAGCGGCACGGGCGTAATACTGACCACATTCCCCCAAAAATCATGTGCCGAGGGTCTGTAAAATGTATGGTCACTAACACCATGGGAGCCACGATAGCTCAGTGGTTAGTGAACTGGACTACCACGGACAAGGGGTAGGGTTCGATCCCAACTGACGGCTTCCGGGTTCACCCAGCCTTAAATGGGTACCGGATTTTTTTCTGGGAAAGTAAAGCAGCACGGGCGTAATACTGACCACATTACCCCAAAAATCATGTGCTGAAGCTCTGTAAAATATAGGGTCACTAACACCATATTTCCCTATACGCCACTTGGCGTGACGGGGGTACTTTACTTTTTTTTTTTTTACTTTTTTATCCAAGGTATCCAAATAGATTGTTTAGTAGCATTTTGTTTCAAATGTCCTCATTGCTCTTTGCGAGATTGTCCATGATTCGCCACATATGCTGCTACCAGGAAGACACATATCCTCCGTAGTTTTAATATATTTGTGTATTGGTAACTTTTTCTTCATGGCATTTATATTTTTATGTTGCTATTGCAAGTCTGTTTTTTTTAATCTCCTTCTTGTAGTCTCCATTGTTAGTTGTTACAGATACTCATAATTTTTTATAAATTCAAGTCTTCATTGTTGATTTTGAATTTGGGCTGCCTTTTTCTCTATTGTGAAATTGTAACAGCAAAAAAAAAAAGAATTGAACTCTACCCTTCTAGTCAAAGTGAGTGCACTAACTGCCTGACCACCACAGCTGTCAAATTAATAGCATCTTTAAGCACAAACCTTATTTTAAACAAAGAAAAATTTAACGGAATACGTAATTCATGATAGTAAATTAAGGACAGTTATCACCACTATTGTCCAACAAGGAAATAACTCTGGAGGCAAAACGAGCACTATACAATACATACTTCATCCCAACGTTATGCTACCAATGCCAGACCTGGATACTAGATGCAAGAACAATAAGAAAAATAACCTCTACAGAGATGAAATGTGTCAGACGAATGACAGAAAACAGTATGAGAGATAAGATCAGAAATGAAGAACTGAGAATAAAGCTAGGAATAGACCCCGCCATAGAATATATTTAAAAAAAAAAACAACAACAACAGATACAATGATTTGGCCATGTGACAAGGCAGAAAGATCAAAACACAACACAACGAGCCTTCAATAAACGTTGTGAGAACATCAGACCCAATGGTCGACCGCGAAAAAGATGGATCGATGGAATATTAGAAGCATTAGGAAACATAGCAGCAGAGGCGAACAGAAAAGCAAAAGACCGCAAATTATATCTCCCTTCGACGCTGAAAGGCAAATGAGGAAGGAAAGAAGAAGAAGTAAAGAACTTTTCAGTGTTATGCAGTAACAGTCTATGTATGTGGAAGTCAATACTGGACAATTGAACAAATAGGCATGCAAATCATGTAGGCCACAAAATGTAGTTTTACAGTATATTGTTGTTGGAAGTCATTTCTTTCTTTTCTTCCTTCCTTCCTTTTTTTCTTTTTCTTTCCTTATCTTTCCTTATTTCTATCTCTTTTTCTTTCTTTTGTTCTTTATTCACTTCCTCTTTTACTCATTTGGATGTCGAGGAAGATAAAAGGTTCTGACTCACTCTAATGATGAATATGTTTTGTTCCGCTACTTGATTTCAGGTTTTCTATCCTTACATTACAATTGGGAAGACACAAGTCCATAGGGATCTTTATTCGATCAAAAATACATTGATATAAGAATCAGGTATTTCTAGGAAATTTAACTAAAATTGGAATATTAATTTTTATTTGTTAATACCTGCATTTATAATAAATCTGGGGTCTGCTAGGGGTCAGTTCTATACAGCTGGAGAAGGAAGGCCACATGCCCAGTGCAGTCGGCACGAGGTGTTGGATCAGAGTTGATTAAATTACATCTTCGGTATAAAAGGAAAAAAACTAAACCGTGCTGGAGTTTTCATCTTTCTGATTTCATCATCATCATCAAGTACCGGGCCTGCTGGCATAGGTGATCATGTCTCTCCACAACTTTCGATCTCGGCAGCTATTTATAATTTCTGTTGTTGACCTTCTGCCAAGCCATTCTCTTAAGCTGTCTGTTATTTTTTCTCCTTGCTGCCCTCTATCTCTTCGTCCTTCAATTTTTCCAGTTGTTACAATATATTCCAGTTGTTCTCTTCTCATTACATGGCCAAAAAATGATGATTGTTTCTTCCTAATATTGGAAATTAGCTCTCTTTTTGCTTTGACCTCATTCAGAATATTTTCATTACTCTTCTTAGCTGTCCATGGTATTCTCAACATTATTCTGTAAAACCATATTTCTACAGACTCCAGTGATTTTCTTGTCTATTGTCCTTTTGTCCATGATTGGCATCCATATGTTAAGTCTTCTCTCAACATTATCATCATCATCATCATCGAGTGCCTTCTCCGCAACGAAGGTTGGCTACCATGGAGCGCTATTCTACTCTGTTTCTTGCTTTGATGGTGCAGGCTGTCATAGATTAACTTGTCCATCTTTTGATGTTACTCGTCCATGTTATTCTTGGTCTGCCTCTGCCTCTTTTACCTTGTATTTTCCCTTCCAATATTACTTTTAGTAGGCTGTTGTGTCTTTTAACATGCCCCAATAATTTCATTTGTCTTGTCTTAATTGTGTTTAGTAGTTCTCTTTTTATTTTCACTTGTTTAAAACTTCATCGTTTGTTTTCTTTTCTTTCCATCCAATTCTACCCATTCTTCTATAAATCCACATTTCAAAGGCTTCAATTTTCTGTTCTGTTTTCTTGTCTAATGTCCATGTTTCTGCACTATACAGGAATATTGAGAAGATGTAACATTTTGCCATTCTTAGTTTCAGCCCTGCTGATATTTGTTTTGTTGTTAGTATATTTTTCATGGCATTACATTAAAATTACTTTTTGCCATACCTATTCGTTTGTTTATTTCAATTTTACATTTTCCATCATTGGTTATAGTATGTCCCAGGTAGTTGTAGATCTGAACTATCTCCATATGTATTCCCTCAACTGTGATATTTAATTGTAGGTCTTGAGAATTTTCTTTGTTTATGATCATAGTTTTAGTCTTTTTGATATTCATATCTAATCCATATTTCTTGCTTGTTATGGTTATCACATTAAACAATTGTTGTAGGTCTTTAGGATTTTCTGCTAGTAGAACAGTATCATCAGCATATCTTAGGTTTTTGATTATTTTTCCATTAATGTTTAGGCCTGGCATCTCTGAGATGTTTTTAAAGATATGCTCAGTGTATAGATTGAACAAGCTTGGTGATAGGATGCATCCTTGTCTTACTCCTCTTTTTATGTCCATGGGTGTAGAGTTCTCCACATAAGACTTCTCTACATAACATTTAAGAACTCTTTTTCTTGTTTCTATTGTCAAAAATTGATTGCATAGAATCTTCCTAATTTTTGGGAAAGCTGCTTTTGCCTGGGCCATTCTGCATTTTACCTCTTTTATACATCTTTCGTCTGAGGTTAACAAAGTTCCCAAATATTTAAATTCATTTACCTGTTTTAATATTCTTTCTGATTTAGACAGCTACATTTAATTTGTTTCCAATTAGTTGTCTATTTTTTCTTGAACTTTTTTTTAACTAAATTAGTGTATGCGGTTAAACAAGGAGACAATGGAGTAGGTTAGGTCATGTACACATGGGGACAGTGGAGTAGGATAAATCATGTACACATGGGGACAGTGAATATGAGTACATTGTACACATGGAGACAATGAAGATGAGTAGGTTGTACACATAGAAATAATAGAGTTGGATAGATCATGTACACATCGGGATAAGGAAGTAGGACAGGTCATGTACACATTGGGACAATGAGGTAGGATAAGTCATGTACACACGGGAACAATGGAGTTGGATAGATTGTACATATGGAGACTATGAAGATGAGTAGATTGTACACATGGCGACAATGCCGATGAGTAGATTGTACACATGGAAATAATTGTGTTGGATATATCATGTACACACAGGGACAATGAAATAGGATAGGCCATGTACCCACACAGACAATGAAGTTGGACAGATTTTACACGTGGAGACATTGAGGTTAGATGGATTGTACACATGGAGACAATAGAGTTGGATAGATTGTACACATGGGGATAATGGAGTTGAGTAAATTGTGCACACGGAGACAACAGAGTTAGGTAGATTGTACACATGGAGATAATGGAGTTGTGTAAATTGTGAACACGGAGACAATAGAGTTGGGTAGATTATACAAATGGAGATAATGGAGTTGGATAAAATGTACACATGGGGATAATGGAGTTGGATAAAATGTACATATGGGGATAATGGAGTTTGATAGATTGTACTTATGGAGTTATATAGATTGTACACACGGAAATATTTGGAGTGGGATAGATTGTACACGTGGGGATAATGGAGTTGGACAGGTCATGTACACAAATGAGACACCAGATATCTTTACAATAACAATCACGCATGGATGGAAGGAATGAGAAAGCGAGAAAGAAAGAAAAATCAACAAAGTTTTCAAAATATGTTAGTGATTTACTGCTATGACAAGACTTCAGACAAGGCAATTATGTGGGTTTTCAGCGCCCAGGGGCGTGGCAAGTATTGCGCCCCTTGTAGGGCGCGTTGTATTTCAAATTGTATTTCATTTTGTAATTATTGTTACTACTAATTTGTAAAGTGTTGAAACCTTGCGTGTGGAACAAACACCCTTCGCGTTATTGAGTTTTATGTGGGTTATCATCATTACAACTGGACTACAGAGGACAAGAGGTAGGGTTCGATCCCAACCGACAGCTTCCGGGTTCACCCAGCCTTAAAAGGGTACTGGATTTTTTTCTGGGAAAGTAAAGCGGCACGGACGTAATACCGACCACATTACCCAAAAAAATCATGTGCCGAAGGTCTGTAAAATTGATGGTCACTAACGCCATATACCCTATACGCCACTTGGCGTGACGGGGGTTCTTTATTTTTTTTAAAATCTATCATTACACACCAAATATAAGAGCTCTTTATGGCCCCCCCCCTTTTCCGCTGACGTTGGGAGCCGCGATAGCTCAGTGGTTAGTGAACTGGACTACAAAGGACAAGAGGTAGGGTTCGATCCCAACCGACAGCTTCCGGTTCACCCAGCCTTTAATGGGTACCGGATTTTTTTTCTGGAAAGTAACGCGGCATGGGCGTAATACCGACCACATTACCCCAAAAATCACGTACCGAAGGTCTGTAAAATGTATGGTCACTAACACCATATTCCCTATACGCCACTTGGCGTGACGGGGATACTTTACTTTTTTTATTTACTTTACCTCCCCTGACGTTACGCCACTGATTGCGAGAAATAGGAAGGAGTAGAAATGATGGAAAGTTGATAATGTCGTACACATTGCCACAAGTCACGTTGTCCAGTGACTGATTTGTTCGTTCATATACAAGAATAGGTCGAAGGAGATGTAGAAGAAGATGAATGGAAAAGATGAAGAAGAGGAAGAAGAAGAAGAGGAAGAAGAAGAAGAAGAGGAGGAGGAGGAAGAAGATAAAGTAGAAAAAACAGTAAAATTATAAAATTAGCAGTGGGGAAACAAAGATGGAAGAAAATAGAAAGAAGAAAACGAATAAAAAGAGGATTAAAAACTAGAGGTGTAATGGATGAAGAAGAGGAAAGAGATGCAAGAAGAGAAAAGAAATAGAAGAATTAAAAAAGAAAGAAGAAAAAAACAAAGAAGAAAAAAACAAAGAAGAAGGTTAAGAAAGGGAAGAAAATATGAGCAGAAGAAAAATGGGAAAAGGGCGGGGAAAGAAGGAGAAAGAGGGAAGGGGGAGAAGTGGAAGAAGCAAGATAAAGATTAAAAGTAGAAGGCTAAGTGAAGACTGACAGAGACGAATGCATAGAAGGGATGCTGGATACACCATCTAATTAAACTATAATATTACTTGAGTATTTTTTTCTTGATGTTGGTTAGCTTCATAAAGAAAATTGATTTTCAGAATATTTTCTTTAGACTGAGTGATATATGCACTCCATTCACAACATCTTCACATCCAATTATTACTTTCATATTTTAAGAGGTTCATTGTTTATAGTTAATTAAACACAAGTTCATGTCAATTTTTGCATGTCCATTTTACACATTAAACAGTACGGTTTTTACGTCGGAGAAAGTAATGTTCTATTTTTCATGTTTTGTTCTATTTTGTGCCATATTGATCTATCATTTCTGTAAATAAACAGTTCTTTTATCTGCGAAATGTGTTCCCGAATGTTCATTTTAGTTGTGACAAGAAAACCTTATGCTTTAACAGTGACATAAGTGCAAAGTGTATCTTTAGCCAGGCGATACTCGACCAGGTGATTTTACAGAAGAATGTTTAGAAAACCAAGGACTGCTAAGAAGAGTAATGAAAACGTTCCGAAAGAGGTCAAAGCAAAAAGAGAGATAATTTCCAATATTAGGAAGAACCAATTATCATGTTTTGACCATGAAATGAGGAGTATGAATGGAATATATTGTAACAACTGGGAAACTCGAGGACGAAGAGATAGGGAGAAACAAAGAGAAAAGATACCAGACAGCTTAAGCGAATGGCTTGGCAGAAGGTCAACAGAAATTTAAAAAAAAACTGTCGAGATAGAAAGTTGTGGAGAGACATGAAAAACAACGCCAGCAGGCACAGTACTTGATGATGATGAACACACGCGAGCGAAATCAACTGATGATGGTTTCAACACATTTGCATATAACTCCAACAGCGAGGCCACTGAAGTTAGTGGTAATTTTCAAATGTTAACAATGTGTCCATGAAAACGCAAATATTGGTCCTACTCTTTCAGACGTTTAAATACAAAAGTGTGCAGATTACACACGCGATAACCTGTTCACCGCTATCCGAGACGGTCGGACGTCGGATCTCACTACCCAAAGAGAGCTAGACATCGGATCTCACTACCCAGAGAGGGCTAGACATCGGATCTCACTCCCCAGAGAGTGCTAAACATCGGATCTCACTACCCAGAGAGGGCTGGACATCGGATCTCACTACTCAGAGAGGGCTAGACGTCAGATCTCACTACCCAGAGAGGGCTAGACGTCAGATCTCACTACCCAGAGAGGGCTAGACGTTAGATCTCACTACCCAGAGAGTGCTAGACATCGGATCTCACTACCCAGAGAGGGATAGACATCGGATCTCACTACCCAGAGAGGACTAGACATCGGATCTCACTAACCAGAGAGGGCTTGACATCGGATCTCACTAGCCAGAGAGGGCTAGACATCGGATCTCACTACCCAGAGAGGGTTAGACATCAGATCTCACAATCTAGAGAGGGCTAGACATCGGATCTCACTACCCAGAGAGGGCTAGACATCAGATCTCACTACCCAGAGAGGGCTAGACATCAGATCTCGCTACCCAGAGAGGGATAGACATCGGATCTCACTACCCAGAGGGCCTGACATCGGATCTCACTAGCCAGAGAGGGCTAGGCATCGGATCTCACTACCCAGAGAGGGCTAGGCATCGGATCTCACTACCCAGAGAGGGCTAGGCATCGGATCTCACTACCCAGAGAGGGTTAGACATTGGATCTCACTAACCAGAGAGGGTTAGGCATAGGATCTCACTACCCAGAGAGGGTTAGGCATCGGATCTCACTACCCAGAGAGGGCTAGACATCGGATCTCACTATCCAGAGAATGCTAGACATCGTGGGAGTACTGACTGGAGACAGAGATTTCTTCAGACGGGCTGTGGTGAATGCAACGTTCTTTGGGAGATCTGGCTTGAGAAAGAGATTCTTTCAGACGAGCTTTAGTGAAGGCAACGTTCTGTGGGAGATCTGGCTTGAGAAAGAGATTCTTTCTGACGAGCTTTAGTGAATGCAACGTTCTGTGGGAGATCTGGATTGAGAAAGAGATTCTTTTAGACGAGCTGTGGTGAATGCAACGTTCTGTGAAAGAACTGGCTGGAGACTGAAATTCCTTCAGACGAGCTGTGGTGAATGCAACGTTCTGTGGGAGAACTGGCTGGAGACTGAAATTCCTTCAGACGAGCTGTGGTGAATGCAACGTTCTGCAAAAAACTGCCCCAATGTCCCTTTCTAGTGTTAGAAGGCATAACCATTGACAGAAAATATATTAGAATAATAAAGAACATATACTGGCAACAAAAGCGGCCATAAGAAATCAATTGGGAATATTTCAACAAATAAAACGGGATGTTAGGCAATGTTGTGTGCTGTCACGATATTTAATATGTATATTGAGATTAGTTTAAGATCCATAAGGGACATGTCTGAAATAATAATTGGAGGTCATAATATAAATAATCTAAGGTATGCTGATGAAACAGTCTTAATCGCTGTGAGTGAAAATGAGTTACAAGAAATGTTAGACATTATAGTGAAAGAAAGCAAAATAAAGGACTCAGCCTAAATAGCAAAAAGACAGAAGTTATTTTAACAACAAAGAAAAATACATGACAGCAATGCACAATAAAGACAAGTGAAACACTATTAAAACAGGTAAATGAATTTAAATATCTTGGAACAATGTTAATCACTTATGGTAGATGAACAACAGAAGAGAGATGCAGAACAGCTCAGGCAAAGGCAGCATTCCAAAAAATGAGGAAGATATTATGCAATCCATGTTTGACAATAGAAACAAGAGAAAGAGTTCTTAAATGTTATGTAGAGCCAGCCTTAACATATGGATGGGAATCATGTACAATAGGACAACAGACGAAAAATCACTGCAAGCTTTAAAAATGTGCTTTTACAGAAGAATGTTGAGAACACCATGGACAGCTAAGAAGAGTAATGAAAACGTTATGAAAGAGGCCAAGGCAAAAAGAGTGCTGATTTCCAATATAATATGAAACAATCATCATTTTTTGGCTGCCATGTAATGAGAAGATAACAACTGGAATATATTGTAACAACTGGGAAACTTGAGAGACGAAGAGATAGAGGGAAGCAAAGAGAAAAGATACCAGACAGCTTAAGAGAATTGCTTGGCTCAAAGTCAACAACAGAAATGATAAATAACTGTCGAGACCGACAGTTGTGGAGAGACATGATCACCTACGCCAGCATTCATGGTACATGATGATGATGAGTGTTAAGGAGACTGTACACTGTGCTGAGGTTTTCATGTGTCACTAGTAAACAGATAAAGGATGCTATAGCGCACTGTTACAGTTACAATCTGACAGTTATAGCGCAAAAGCACAGTCATTAGTTCCGCTGCTTTAGTTTTAACAACAGTGAAGTATTAGAACAAATTCACTATAACCTCGCACTCGATATCTGTATATCAGTCTATCTCTGTCTCTCTCGCCCGCCCGCTCATCCATCCATCCATCCATCCATCCATCCATCCATCCATCCATCCATCCATCCACCCACCCATCCATCCATCCATCCATCCATCCATCCATCCACCCACCCACCCACCCTTCCAAATTCCTTCCAGTCTATATTTTAAACAAAATATATGTTATCAAGTGCCAGCCATGGCACATGACCTGACTCTCAACCTCTAGAAAGGAGCCGATGCCTGCTCTTGTTACCTGTCTCCTCAGTGTTCTCGTTAACGTTCTCTAGTTCACCTATTTTTCTTTTACCCGCATCGTCTGAATCTCGCGAGTAAATCCGTTTCTTTTCGCTTTACACACACTGTTGACAATCAACGTCGATACGGAAACCTTATTACCTCAATGAAATTAACAACCTGTTCTGAAAATGGCATTTTACCACACAACAGGGTTTTCCCGAAAAATCTTAAAAATAATTTTGGTAACACTGATGACCTTTATTTTTATTGCAAGAGATTGGCAATTTGGAGGGCCAATGCAAAGAAATGCATAAAATGGGAAGCTGCAGTAAAGCTAGTTGTAAGGAAAAATGAAAATGAAAATAAAAACGGTTTGTTTAAAGCTTTATGTAATAAGTGGACTAAAACTATGATCATAAACAAAGAAAATTCTCAAGACATACAAATAAATATCACAGTTGTAGGAATACATCTGGAGACAGTCCAGAGCCACAACTATCTTGGACATACTATAACCAAGTGATGGAAAATGTAAAATTGAAATAAATAAAAGAATAGGTATGGCAAAAAGTAATTTTAATGCCATGAAAAATATACTAACATCAAAATAAATAACACCAGGGCTAAAACTAAGAATAGCAAAATGTTACATCTTCTCAATATTCCTGAAAGGTTCAGAAACATGGACATTAGACAAGAAAACAGAACAGAAAATTGAAGCCTTTAAAATGTGGATTTATAGAAGAATAGGTAGAATTGGATGGAAAGAAAAGAAAACAAACGATGAAGTCTTAAAACAACTAAAAATGAAAAGAGAACTACTAAGCACAATTCAAACAAGACAAATGCGATTTTTGGGCCATGTTAAAAGACACAACAGCCTACTGAAAGTAATCCTGGAGGGGAAAATACAAGGTAAAAGAGGCAGAGGCAGACCAAGACTAACATGGATGAGTAACATCAAAAGATGGACAAATCAGCCTATGACAACCTGCACCATCAAAGCAAGAGACAGAGCAGAATGGCGCTCCATGGTAACCAACCTTCGTTACGGAGAAGGCACTCGATGATGATGATGATATTTTATTACGTCATTTGGATAAACTGTTCAATATTTTTTCTCTTGGTTTTCCTCTGCTCTTCTTTCCATTCATTCTGCCAGTTGTTATAGAAATCCCAATGCCTTCTTTTCGCATGACGTGTCCAGTAAATGTAGATTGTCTCTCCCTTGACTGTGATGATATTCCTGGTTTCTCCAGCTCACTTTAAACATTCTTCATTTCTCATTTTTGTTTTGTGTATCAGGGAATAAATTTAAGACTAAAGCAAGAAATAAGAGATGACAAAGCACCCAAAAATATCATATAGATGGCCTTTGGAGTCCTGACTATTTCTTGGTTGTTAATTGTAGTTCTTGGGGTGAGTGACCTATTTCTTGGTGATTTACTGTATTTATTGGGGTGAGTGACCTATTTCTTGGTGATTGACTGTATTTATTGGGTGAGTGACCTATTTCTTGGTGATGGTAACTGTATTTATTGGGGTGAGTGACCTATTTCTTGGTGACGGACTGTATATTTTGTGAATGACTGTATTTCATGGCGTTTAACTGTATAATATTGTGACTGACTGTTTTTCTTGGTGATTAAATGTATGTCTTTCTGATTGATTTTATATCTTCTGTGAATGAATGTATGTCTTTCTGATTGATTATATATCTTCTGTGAATGAATGTATGTCTTTCTGATTGATTGATTTATTGATTGTAAATCTTCTGTGAATGAATGTATGTCTTTCTGATTGATTGTGTATCTTGGTGCTTGACTGTATTTAGTGGTGAAATAAATACCACCCACACTTCTACCTAAAACATTGTATGAATTCTGTTACTCAAGGATAATGGTAAGCTGAATCGGTATTGTTTCGTTGCTAACCCATTGATATAGTTTTTTATTTTAATGAATACAGAATCTTACATAATTCCCGAACGTCACGTTTTTGCCGATCAAATGTCCAGTTTCTGTCTCCATAAAAACTATACTTCCAACTATACCTCTGACTTAGGTCGACTGTTGTCCAACTATACCTCTGGCTTAGGTCGACTGTTGTCCAACTATACCTCTGGCTTAGGTCGACTGTTGTCCAACTATACCTCTGGCTTAGGTCGACAATTGTCCAACTATACCTCTGACTTAGGTCGACTATTGTCCAACTATACCTGTGACTTAGGTCGACTATTGTCCAACTATACCTCTGGCTTAGGTCGACAATTGTAAAAACTTTACCTCTGACTTCGGTTGACTATTGTCCAACTATACCTCTGACTTAGGTCGACTATTGTCCAACTATACCTCTGACTTAGGTCGACTATTGTCCAACTATACCTCTGACTTAGGTCGACTATTGTCCAACTATACCTGTGACTTAGGTCGACTATTGTCCAACTATACCTCTGGCTTAGGTCGACAATTGTAAAACTTTACCTCTGACTTCGGTCGACTATTGTCCAACTATACCTCTGACTTAGGTCGACTATTGTCCAACTATACCTCTGACTTAGGTCGACTGTTGTCCAACTATACCTCTGACTTAGGTCGACTATTGTCCAACTATACCTCTGACTTAGGTCGACTGTTGTCCAACTATACCTCTGACTTAGGTCGACTGTTGTCCAACTATACTCTGACTTAGGTCGACTATTGTCCAACTATACCTGTGACTTAGGTCGACTATTGTCCAACTATACCTCTGACTTCGGTCGACTATTGTCCAACTGTACCTCTGACTTCGGTCGACTATTGTCCAACTATACCTCTGACTTAGGTCGACTATTGTCCAACTATACCTCTGACTTAGGTCGACAATTGTCCAACTATACCTCTGACTTAGGTCGACATTGTCCAGCTATACCTCTGACTTAGGTCGACTATTGTCCAACTATACCTCTGACTTAGGTCGACTATTGTCCAACTATACCTGTGACTTAGGTCGACTATTGTCCAACTATACCTGTGACTTAGGTCGACTATTGTCCAACTTTACCTCTGACTTAGGTCGACTATTGTCCAACTATACCTGTGACTTAGGTCGACTATTGTCCAACTATACCTCTGACTTTCATCATTTTTTGGCCATGTAGTGAGATTTAAACTGCTGGAATGTGTTTTACAACTGGGAAAGTTGAGGGACGAAGAGATAGGGGAAACAACGAGAAAAGACACTAGCCAGCTTAAGATAATGGCTTTGCATAAGGTGACCATATTTTTGAAACCCTAATCCGGGACGAATTAATTTGACTTAAATTTTCCATCAGTAAAATTAAATTTCTTCTTCCGTCTATTTAAAGTGAATATTACATATATTTCAACAATGTATGAAGGATGAAATGTAGTGTGGTGCATGAAGGACAGCTTACAGAAGCATTTTAAATAAGAACAGGAGTAAGACAATGGTGCCTTCTGTCTCCATTTCTCTTTCTACTGGTTTATGAGAATAACTCAAAACAACAGAAATGGAATCCAATGGTCACTGACCATGCAACTTAAAGATTTAGACTTTGCTGATGACATAGCTCTCCTATCACACAGCCATCAACAGATGCAAGATAAAATGAGCATACTTGATGAGAAATCACAACAGCTAGGACTGAAAATGAATAGAGATAAGACCATCATTATAAGAATTAATGCAGTTGGCAATAACCAAATAAAATTAGTAGAAATATCTCTACTAGACGTACAATCTTATATATATATCCGGGTAGTAATACAGATAAAGAGGGAGGAACAGAAAATAATACACAAATAAGGATATCAAGAGCAAGAGGAGCTTGTGTTGCACTGGGAAACATATGGAAGTCCAAAGAAATTAGGTTAAATACAAAAATAAAAATTGCCAACTCCAATGTTAGGTCAGTCCTATTATATGGCTGTGAAACACGAAGAACAAGAAAATTGACAATCATGAAGATACAGACTATCATTAATGGATGCTTACGCAGAAAACAAAATGAAAATGGCAGGACAAAATCACTAACATAAAATTATGGAAATGTACCAGTCAAACACCAGTGGATAAAGAGATACAGCGAAGACGATATTGCTGAATAGGACACACTGTGGAAGCCAAATGAGAGTATTACACAACAGGCCCTTTTTTGGAATCCCCAGGGGAAAAGACAAAGAGGAAGACCAAGAAATTCTTGGAGAAGACAGACAGAAGCAGAGATGAAGATGATGGGGAAGACTTGGAATGAACTTAAAAGAATGGCAAGATACAGAACGACTTGCAAAGTATTTCTTGAAGATCTATGCTCCACATGGAGCTGAAAGGAAGAAGAAGAAGAATACACATATTTTAAAACTAATTAAAATACCTATCAATATAGACTTACAAAAAGTTATCAGGAAATATAAAAAACATTAGTAATACTCACTTAAATGGAAGGTGAAGCAGAGTTGCTGTACTTTTCTGACCAGTATTTCAGTTTCAATATTCAAGATCTAAAACTTGGAGCGCATTTTACTTTTATTGTTTCGCCAAATGAACAGCTAGTTCAACTTTTTAAACATTTTCTACACAACAACGGAATAATGTATATTTTAAGTCTAAGATACGTTTACCGTATAGGCAAAATTAGTAAACGTTTGTGTCCCTAATGTAAAAAGTAAAAATAAAGTACCCCCGTCACGCCAAGTGGCGTATAGGGAATATGGTGTTAGTGACCCTATATTTTACAGACCGCTAGCACACGATTTTTTGGGGTAATGTGGTCAGTATTACGCCCGTGCTGCTTTACTTTCTGTGAAAAAAATCCGGTACCCATTTAAGGCTGGGTGAACCCGGAAGCCGTCGGTTAGGATCGAACCCTACCCCTTGTCCGTGGTAGTCAAGTTCACTAACCACTGAGCTATCGCGGCTCCCCGTGTCCCTAATGTAGTTTATCAAATCCGGGACAAAGGCTAAAAAATCAGCCAAAATATGGACAGTAACAAATCCGGGACAAAGGTTGAAAAAAAAACAGTAAAAAATCGGGACATCGGGACATCCACTTTACAGAAGGTCAACAACAGAAATGATAAATAACTGTCGAGATCGAAACTTGTGGAGAGACATGACCACCTACGCCAGCAGGCCCTGTATTTCATGATAATGATGATATCTTTGACTGAAAATTGCAACAACAAAATCCTAAATTTGTACCAGTTCTAATTAACAATAACAAGGAAAGACAAACAAATAGGAAATGCTGGACTCTGTCGCTAGCGCGTATGGCGACACACGTTCGGAAATCCATAGCAACCAGCGGGTCCGGTTATCTTCTCGTCGTGTAGACATTCGTTGCCGCATTGTCACATCTTTCTCACGTTGGATTTCGCTTCTAACATATTGCGTGTGCTTCCAGTATTCACTGTTATTGTTATTTGTTTGTTTCCTGATTTTCTTGATTTGGCTGCATTCTTATATTCTAACTGGCTACTTTGAATGTAAGTTCCGAGTATTTTGATTGCCAGTCGATTTGTGGATTAATATAATATTTACAATACTGGACGAGTGTTATTTTGAAATTAAAAAAAAATTGTGAGTTATTTTCAAAAATTATAAAATCGATTTACAATCAGAAATACAATTTCGTCGTGACAGTTATAATTAGATTTACAAATTTACTCTGTTATAATTAGATTTACAAATTTACTCTGTTATAATTAGATTTACAAATTTACTCTTGATAAGGTTAGATTTACAATCTTAGTGTGGGTTATATATAGAAGTGCTATCTTCTTTCATAAATTATTTATAGATTAATTACCTTCCTACTGGACTAATTTCCTTCTTCAACATCTTTGATTTCCTTTCATTTGATGTTGCTACATTCGTATAACTGAAGGTGTTGTGGAGTGAACGTGTGTGATTTCGTCCAACCACCGTTTATTGGGTCGCCCCTTCGCGCTACTGTCTAGTATCATGCTACGGTTCTAGCCCCGTTGCCAGCGGCGGGCGTGGGTTCAAACCTGAGGTCAAATGTGAAAGCGAACATTAGGTTCATCTTTAACTTGATAGTCTGTTATATTACAGCAATTTACGCTATGTAATATAGTTCCTTCAAATCTTGTCCTAATTTAATATAATTATATCTTATCCAACATGATAAAGGAGCCGCGATAGCTCAGTGGTTGTGAACAGGACTACAAAGGACAAGAGGTAGGGTTCGATCCCAACCGACGGCTTCCGGGTTCACCCAGCCTTAAATGGGTACCAGATTTTTTTCTTGGAAAGTAAACCGTCACGGACGTAGTACCGACCACATTACCCCAACAACCATGTGCTGAAGGTCTGTAAAATGTATGTTCACTAACACCATATTCTCTATATGCCACTTGGCGTGACGGGGCTCTTTACTTTACTTACTTAGAACATAATCATAATGTCCATTTAGCCTTCATTGACCAGGAAAAAGCATTCGACATTGTAAACAGAGAACAACTGTGGGAGATACTATAGTCCGTTCAGATTCGTTTGCCTAGACATTAATTTATTTTTTTCAAAAACTTATTGTTCATTTGCATTGATCTTTTGAAGTTAGGTTTAGAATACTAATGTCGCTATAAAAATATTTTTTTATCAAAGAAATGTGATCCAGTTTCAAAGATGCCTTATTTAACCTATATTAAAAAAAGTTAATCGATATTATAAACACCGGCGGGATTATGTAGATGCTTACATCTCACAGCTGATTCTTTAACATATAGGCATGACCTTCACGGCTGAATGCGCACCGTCCTAAAATAGTTATGTTTCCACTATAAATTCTTATAAAGAAACGTTACATATGAAATTTCCCGTTTAGCACAAAATGACATTTTAGCCGAAACCGGAAATTATGTGACGTCAAAATCACGGCCGTAGACTCGAGTTCGAGTCATAATTCAGAGGCAAATCTCAATATTTACAGAAAGGAGGCGGCACTATCCATATTATCTTCTGCAAGTCTATGTGAGAATGAATATAAAGGCAAAATATTTTACTGAGCATAACATTGCTATAAAGATTTATCAATACTTCTGCAGAGAGCGTAAAAAGGGACATCTTTATTGTTCTTTATCAAACCCTGAGAAGAGAACAATGCATATTTTAGGTTTGTGTAAACGTTCATTTGATCGAATAGTTAAAGGAAGCGGATATTTATTGCCAACAAATGCAAGAAAGCAAGGAAGGAAAGAAACGTTAGACAGTTTTGATAAGGACCTAGTAAAAAGAGAAATCTGTCGAATGTTTGATATAAACGAAGAAGTGACACTTAGAAAGTTGAAGCTTTGGCTGAAAACTAACAACGACATTGAAATATCAAAACTTCATTATGGAAAATATTAAGAAGTGCAGGCTTCACCTTTAGAAAGTATGCTGGTGGAAAAAACATTATTTGTGAGAAGCCACATCTAGTAGCTCTTAGAAGCAAGTATTTACGTGAAGTGAAGGAAATGCGCGAAAATGATTATGATATTGTTTATTTAGATGAAACTTGGATCAACGCTCATCATACAAATGAAAAGGAATGGCAGTTAGCAGATGGAAGTATTAAAAGATCAGTACCAAGCAGTAAAGGGCAACGTTTGATAGTTGCACATGCAGGTAGCAGACATAATGGGTTGTTGCAGTATGCTCATCTCGTTTTCATTTCAAAATCCATAGACAATAGAGACTACCACTCCGAAATGAATGGGCACATATTTAAAGACTGGATCGAGAAAAGTATCCTTCCAATATTAGATCGACCTTCTAGTCTGATAATGGACAATGCTTCATACCATAACGTAGTTAACGTAGAAGATAGAATCCCAACATCATCAAGTACAAAAGATGCAATCAAAACGTGGCTCATAAAAGAACACATACAAGTTAACGACAGCTACTTGAAACCCGAATTGCTTAGCCTTGTAAAACAGACACAACGTACAAAGATATTTAAAATAGACAAGTTAATTCAAGAACATGGCCATAAATGTTTGAGACTACCTCCATATCATGCACACTTAAATCCTATAGAACTAGTTTGGGCAAAAGTTAAAGGACACGTAGCATATACAAATAAAAATTTCAAATTATGCGATGTTGAGACACTTACAAATCAGGCTCTATCAAATATAAATAAAGACTACTGGGTAAAATGTGAGGATCATGTGTTACGACAAGAAGAGGAATATTGGAAAAAGGATGGTTTGTTGTTTGTTCAGCCGAAAGCAGTAATCGACCTATTTGACTCGTCTGATTCTGAATGATCATTACTCTGATTAAGTCTACAGATAAATAGTTTGATTTGCAAAATTTCCTAGTTGATTTGTTAAACAGTTTATTGTTCAAGACCACCCAAGCAATCAAAAATATGTTATAAGCAAACCAACAACCATTACTTTGAATGGAAGCCTGCTTGAGTCAGTACAGAAGTTCAGCTATCTTGGATCCACTATTACAGCCACACTTTCCTTAGATGAGGAACTAAATGTACGTATTTGAAAGGCAGCGACAACATTTGGGAAACTCACACCAAGAGCATGGAACTATATCAAATTGACTCTACGAACAAAAGTTCTATATATAATTTAACATTTGTATACTTGCCACCAAGTAAAATTTTATGAACACGCCTATGGGTCATCGTTGCACTAGATTACTGTAAAACATTTTGATTAGGGTCAAAATAATAGTTACATGGGCAAAGATCAAAGGAATTCGCCGCTTTAAGAAAACCGTTATAGCTAGACATCGAGTAACACATATGTTCTCGTGACATGGACATTTTAACACCGTATGCCAAAAATCATGTGAAATCATCAAGAACTTTTTGAATTATAAATCATAACATCTCGGCAAACGAATCTGAACGGACTATAACAACATACGGAGTAAGCCAACATCTAACAGAGAACAACTGTGGGAGATACTAACAACATACGGAGTAAGCTAACATCTAACAGAGAACAACTGTGGGAGATACTAACAACATACGGAGTAAGCCAACATCTAACAGAGAACAACTGTGGGAGATACTAACAACATACGGAGTAAGCCAACATCTAACCAACCTAACTAAAAGTCTCTACATCAACAGCAGCTGCAGGGTCAGAACAGCAGCAGGCTATACGGACCACTTCAATGTTAGATCATGTGTAAGACAGGGATGTCTACTATCCCTCCAACTGTTTATTACATACGCTGACTATATATGCAAGTTAGGCAATCCATCAGCTACAGAGGAGATCAACGAGCTTTTATTTGCAGACGATCAGGCACTAATACATGAAAAGATGGAAGACCTACAAGAATAATTAAATAGACTCAGCAGCACAGACATAGAATGCATCATGAAAATCAGCATCAACAACACAGAAGCCATGAATATCGAAAAAGTAAAACACAACATCAATATAACCATAGAAGACAGGCAGCTAAAACAAGTAGAGGATTTTAAATACTTCGAAGTCTAATGACAAACGATAATTCCCAAACAGCAGAGATAGAATCAAGATGCAACAAAACGTGTCAAATCATCGGACAATTATCACCACTATTGTCCAACAAGGGAAATAACTCTGGAGGCAAAACGAGCACTATACAATACAATGTTCATCCCAACGTTGTGCTACCAATGCCAGTCCTGGAACCTAAATGCAAGAACAATAAGAAAAATAACCTCTACTGAGATGAAATGTGTCAGACGGATGGCAGGAAACAGTGTGAGACATAAGATCGGCAATGAAAAACTGAGAAAAAAAGCTAGGAATAACTCCTGCCATAGAATATATAAAGATACAACAGAGAAAGTGGTTTGGCCACGTGACAAGGAGAAAGACTAAAACACAACACAACGATCCTTTAATAAAGGTTGCATGAAAACCAGACCCAAGGGCTGACCACGAATAAGATGGATTGACTGATTGGTTGAATATTAGAAGCACTAGGAAACATAACAGCAGCAGAGGTGAACAGAAGAGCAAAAGACCGCAAATTATATCTCCCCTCGACGCTGAAAGACAAATTAGGAAGGAAAGAAGAAGAAGAGTATCTTAGCTATATGCATTATAAAATAACAGAAAGAAACATGTTTTTTGTCTGTTTATAAACATCTTTTACTTATTTGTTCCAGTTTTTAAAATATTTTTATGAAGACGTAGAGCAGTGGTCTTAAGAAGGGTCTAGTTAAAAAAAGAAAAAGTATAGTACCCCCGTCACGCTAAGTGGCGACGTATAGGGAATATGGTGTTAGTGACCATAAATTTTACAGACCTTCGGCACATAATTTTTGGGGTAACGTGGTCGGTATTACGCCCGTGCCGCTCTACTTTCCTAGAAAAAAAATCCGGTATCCATTTAAGGCTGGGTGAACCCGGAGTCCGTCGGTTGGGACCGAACCCTACCTTTTGTCCTTTGTAGTCCAGTTCACTAACTAACCACTGAGCTATCGCGGCTCAAGATAAGGTCGGCTCATATTCGTTCTACTTCTAACTGTTTCAATATCGAGATAAAACGCCATTTGATTAGTATTTTTGTTGTTGACTTTGCAAAGAAGAACTGATTGCCGAAATGGCCTACCTAGACGCCGTAGTACGGTTGCAGTAGGTTTAATATGTGAGGAAGAGACTTTTTAGGCGGGCTATGGTGAATGTAACGTTCAATGGGGGATCTGGCTAGAGACAGAGATTCTTTCAGACGGGTTGTGATGAATGTAACGTTCTATAGGGGATCTGGCTAGAGACAGAGATTCTTTCAGACGGTTGTGGTGAATGTAGCGTTCTATAGGGGATCTGGCTAGAGACAGAGATTCTTTCAGACGGGTTGTGGTGAATGTAGCGTTCTATAGGGGATCTGGCTAGAGACAGAGATTCTTTCAGACGGGTTGTGGTGAATGTAACGTTCAATGGGGGATCTGGCTAGAGACAGAGATTCTTTCAGACGGGTTGTGGTGAATGTAACGTTCTATGGGGATCTGGCTAGAGACAGAGATTCTTTCAGACGGGTTGTGGTGATGTAACATTCAGGGTAAGATCTGACTAGAGACAGAGATTCTTTCAGACGGGCTGTGGTGAATGTAATGTTCTATGGAAAATCTGGCCAGAGACAGGCTGTGGTGGGTGTAACATTCAGTTGGAGATCTGACAAGAGACAGAGATTCTTTCAGACGGGCTGTGGTGATGTAACATTCTGGGAGATCTGACAAGAGACAGAGATTCTTTCAGACGGATTAGTGCAACATTCTACAAAGGAATGCAACTCGATAACGTTAAATTAATAACAAAAAAATAGTACTTAAATAATACAGTCAACTATTTCTGATAATAAAAGTAAGAAAAAGCGAAGAAGTTTTCCTCCAAAAGTATAGGCTTGGCAGCCGCGATAGCTCAGTTGTTAGTGAAAGCCGCGATAGCTCAGTTGTTAGTGAACTGCACCGCGACAGCTCAGTTGTTAGTGAACTGCCGCGACAGCTCAGTTGTTAGTGAACTGGGCAGCCGCGATAGCTCAGTTGTGAACTGGGCAGCCGCGATAGCTCATTGTTAGTGAACTGGGCAGCCGCGATAGCTCAGTTGTTAGTGAACTGGGCACCGCTATAGTCAGTTGTTAGTGAACTGGGCAGCCGCGATAGCTCAGTTGTTAGTGAACTGGGCAGCCGCTATAGCTCAGTTGTTAGTGAACTGCACTAGAAAGGACCAGAGTTCGGGTTCGATCCCGATCAACGGCTTCCGGGTTCACCCAGTCTTAAATGGGTACCGGATTTTTCTGGGAAAGTAAAGTGGCACGGGCGTAATACCGATCACATTATCCCAAATATCATGTGCCGAAAGTCTGTAAAATTTATGGTCACTAACACCATATTCCCTATATACTACTTGGCGTTACGGGGCTCTTCACTTTTTTACTTTTATTTATAAGGTTATGAGGAACACGATGCTGGTGAATACATTTCTATGACCAAAAGGACATTTTCAAACATTGTGATGGTTAGTATCAAGCTAGACCGTCTATATTTTCAGTGGAAATCTCTGCTACCCATTTTAAATGCTGGAGTACCTTGGAGGTCTGGTCATCATCATCATCATCATCATGTACCATACCGTTGATGTAGGCGATCATGTCGTTCCACAATCCTCTATCTACAGTGCATCGTATCAGTTCTGTTGTTGACTGTTTTCCATGCCATGACACCAAGCTATCCAGTATTTGGAGACCTGCTGGTTACCAAAAAAAACTATATATAAAATTGCCCCATTTAGGAATTTCAATGTAAATCTTTGCAACCAGGGGCGCATGCACTAATCTGCCCTTCCTTGCTTTCTCAACAAAGGATCCATTCTGGAGTTAAAAGAGTTGATTCGTTGTCCTGTGACCGATTGATCCATATTTGTCCCCCTTTACTGGAATGATAGACGCTCTGACGTAATGTTGATGAACATATCTAAGTAATTGCATTTCAGGTAAAAATTCACATTTGTACACCATAGTGGCTGTACTGTACACCACGGGTAGTGACGGGAGATTACTCTTCATCGTCTTCTTCAATTGGTTAGTTTCTTACGCATTTCTTTAGTGTCTGACAGAATTAACACTATTTAACAAATTTGGTTCCATCCGTAGGGACTTCATGATTGTAATATTAGGAAGAAACAATCATCATTTGTTGGCCATGTAATGAGAAGAGAACAACTGGAATGTATTGTAACAACTGAGAAAATTGAGGGACGAAGAGATAGAGGGAAGCAAAGAGAAAAAATACCAGACAGCTCAAGGAAAAAGCTTGGCAGAAGGTCAACAACAGAAATGATAACTGTCGAGATCAAAAGTTGTGGAGAGACATGAACACCTACGCCGACAGGGATGGTATTTGATGATGATGACGATGATAATGATGATGATGATGATGATGAAGATGATGATCGTAAAGACTTCGTTCCTCGTTCGAAAAGTTTCAAACAAAGAGGAGTCAAGAGGGGTCTAGTTCGTTTGGGGCACAATCTCCATATAATTCGCCTAGAGGTGGTAAGCTAACAATAATGTGAACGCTAGGAACATTAGAGGCAGCTGAGATGTGGTTTATCAAAAGAATGCTACGAATTTCACGCGTACTAAAATTACAAATGAAAAATGTTTAAAGAGACCTGGAAAACCAAAATATCATCAAAACCATAAGGAAAAGACAATCTGCATTTATTGGGCAAGTGATGCGAAATGAAGGCATGGATAGAACATTATAACAACAGCAGAATGTATGGGGAAAATAACAGAGGAAAACTAAGAGAAAAAAAAATATTGAATAGCGTATCCAAAAGGCAGAAGAAAAAAATTACCCATTGAAATTATGACCTGCGTGAACGACCGGGAGTTGTGGAGAGTTGTGATCTCTAATCAGCATCGCTTCTGATGATGATGTTATCTCACTCACTCACTCATTCACTCACTCACTCACTCGCTCACTCCACACAATACGAGCTGAGATAGACAAATAACATCATAACACCTTGTAAACAAATTATATCGCCACATATACGAATCATCGGCTCTCTTTGAATGGCATCTGAAGAAATCTAAATAACTGTGGGTTGTATCTTTGTCAATCGATAACAGTTTCCTTGCCTTTGTCTCTAACTGGTTAGAGATTTAATCAAAGATAGGTATGGTCAAGAATTTATTTGGAGAAGGTTCCTCTGTAATTTGTCTAGCGCAATTATTTGTTCTGTCAGTGGCGTAGCTTCGGATTGTGTGTGTGTGGGGTGGGTGGGGGGGGGAGAGAGGAAGTAGGAAAGAACGACTGCCCCGATTACTAATGGAGGCGGCCATTAACTCTTTCCGCGCAGAAACTTTTTATCGACGCAACGGAAGAGATTTCAGAGACAAAATTTGTCATGGTTTTTTTAGAAGCAATCTACATATGTATGTAACATACAGCATATTATATATGAATTTTTAGATAATAAACAAGGTATTAGATTTCACCGTATCTATGAGGATACAATACATGTAAAAAAGAATATGGTTTGATAACGGTTCACGTGAATCAATTTGAGAGTGATGCACTATGGTTTGAAACTATAGAAAGAGTTCAACGTATTAGATGAAGGAGCTGTTTGAGAGACTAACATTAATCCTACCTATCCACCCATCAAACTCTGCAGGATTTACATTTGGGGGACTGATTAATTACATCTCTCCGATGCAGATTTCTGCATTAAAGTCAACTGGATGTTCCACTTGACGAATTCGCGCCGGTGTTACTGGGACATGCGAATGGCAGCGAGAATCTTTTGCAGATAACGAATTGTGAATGGGACCTTCTCCCGACTTACAGGTGATATGCGGTTTACGTCGTCACATTGAATGCTGTAATGGCCGTCATTGGATTTTATCGGCTTCTCTTACGTACAAGTTATAACTCCTTAGTATGGATTGTTCTTCAAAGTCAACTGAAGGTTTCACTTTAGGGATTTTGCGCCATCGCTACGGTGTTTTGTGAGTTTTTGTCTGCATTCCCTGGAGTAATCAGGCGTTTGTGAATACATCCATTGTAGTGCGCTACGTCATCATGATTGACGATCACCGATTCCTAAACCGACTGCACGTTCGTAATTAAGGGAGAAATGATGAAGTTTTGTTCGTGATTTTGTAGCCCTGGTGGGACTCTCTGAGTTTCATGTTGATCGGGGGAGGGGGTGGGGGGATGTTGCCAAGATTCATGAGAGCTATACGAGGAGACCGAGGGTAGATTTGTGAACTAATTTATCGTTTAACATCGCAGGTCTTGCTGGGGGACGAGATCTGAGCGCATAAGAACTGGTGTTCTATGTGCGAGGAGAATAATTCGACAACTAACCAACAAACCAACCAATAAGAAAACCAACCAACCAACTAACTGATTAACTAACTGATTAATTAATTAACTAACTAACTTCTTCTTCTTCTACCTTTTTTAGCTCCCAGTGGAGCATAGGTCTTAAACAAACACTTTCTAAGTCGTTCTGATTTTTGCCATTCTTTTAAGATCATTCCATGCCTTCCCCATCATCATCATCTCTGCTTCTATCGGTCTTCTCCAAGAATTCCTTGGTCTTCCTCTTTGTCTTTTCCCCTGGGGATTCCAAAAAGGGCCTGTTGTGTAATACTCTCAGTTGGCATCCGTAGTGTGTGTCCCATCCAGCGCCATCGTCTTCGCTGTATCTCTTTATCCACTGGTATTTGACTGGTACATTTCCATAATTCTATGTTAGTGATTTTGTCCTGCCATTTCCATCCATTTATTCTGAGTAAGCATCCATTAATGAAAGTCTGTATCTTCGTGATTGTTAATTTTGTTGTTCTCCATGTTTCACAGCCATATAATAGAACCGACTTAACATTTGAGTTGAAAATTTTTACTTTTGTATTTATCCTAATTTCTTTGGATTTCCCTATGTTTCCAAGTGCAATGAAAGCTCCTCTTGTTTTTGATATCCTTATTTTGGTATCATTTTTTTAAATTAACTAGCTAACTTTAACTAACTGAGTGACTGACTAACTAATTAACTAACTAACTTTAACTGAGTGACTGACTAAATGACTAAATAACTAAATAACTAAATAACAAACAAACAAACAAACAAACAAACAAACAAACAAACAAACAAAACAAACAAACAAACAAACTATATACTAAGTAACTAACTAACTAACTAACTTAAATAACTGACTCAATAACTGAACTAAATAACTAACTTAACTCACTAACTAGATAACTAATTAACATTAACTAACTAATTTTAACTAACTAGCTAGCTACCATGTAGACCTAATCGGCACGCAAGCGACGATAAAACGATTTCAATCAAATATATAGGGAGGGCACAGTCACTTCTTCAACCCAGTTCCCTCGATAACCCTCACTCCAGTTCCCTCGATAACACTTACTCTATTTCACTCGATAACCGACACTCCAGTTCCCTTGATAACACACACTCCAGTTCCCTTAATAACCCACACCCCAGTTCCCTTCTTAACCCACACTCCAGTTCCCTTGATAACCCACACTCCAGTTCCCTCGATAACCCACACACCTGTTCCCTTGATAACCCATACTCCAGTTCCCTCGATAACCCACACCCCTGTTCCCTCGAAAACCCACACTCCAGTTCCTTCGATAACTCACATTTAAAACAAAGCAATCAAAAAGGGTCAAACGACTGCGTTAGTCTCAGCAAAAACATATGGCGACATGCCATCATGTCAATTATGGCATTAGCAAGGGCGAACTTCAGTGTGAGCCAAGTCGATTACATGGGCGTAAGTGGTAGGCCACCTGTAGCATTGATCTTTAGACAAAAGGGAATAGTTGATTGAACGTAGAACGCACTAGATGATGTACTGTGAGCCCTCTGTGACTTCACTATGTACACTTATATTACCAACGACTGAAAATTTGATGAGACAAGTCCGAAAGAAAATAACACAAACTACCAGGTAACACAGACTTTGAAACATGACTTTGAAACATGACTTTGAAACATGACTTTGAAACACGACTTTAAAACATGACTTTGAAACATGGCTTTGAAACATGACTTTGAAACATAACTTTGAAACACAACTTTGAAACATGACTTTGAAACACGAGTTTGAAGCGAGTTTGAAACATGACTTTGAAACATGACTTTGAAACTATCCCTATCATTCATATCCCTTTTGTCATGTCACGAATTGACCTCAACATACGTGATTCGTAGCATCAGAAACAGCCTGATGAGTAATTAATTTATAAAAAAAAATAGGTAATTTCTTTAGAGAGTATATGGCAATTTTACTTTATTTAAAATAAAAAATATTGTTCCTGGCAGTGGCATGGAGCCTACTTTTATATTTTTAACTTGTAATATAATTACTACGAAACCAGTGAACAACAAAAGTATTTGAAATAGTAAAATGAATAGCTAATCTTGTCTAGTTACAAATAGTCGTTTTTGTCGATATTGAATAGAATGGAGCCATCCCACAAGAGGACAACGCACATATCTCTCAGTGTTCGATTCCTGTACCGCGATCTTCTGTCTGCTTCTTCTTCTTTTATCCTTCCTCCATTGTCGTTGGCGTCCAGGGGAGATACAATCTGCGATTCTTTGCTCTTCTGTTGGCCTCTTCTGATGTTATTCCTCCTAGTGACTCTAGTATTCCCTTTATCCATCTCTTTCTCGGTCTTCCTCTTAATCTGGCGTTTTCGTAGCGCTTGTTTATGGCTCTTTCAGTCATTGTTAGTTCTTTTTGTCTTGTTATGTGGCCGAATAAATTTATCTCTTGTTTCTTTATGTATTCGATGGCTGGTTCAATTTCGAGTTTCTTCCTCAGGTCGGTGTTTCTTACTCTGTCCCTTAAGCTGTTTCCTGTCATTCTTCTGACACATTTAATTTCGGTGGTCGTTATCTTTCTTATTGTTCTAGAGTCCAGCGTCCAATTCTGGCACTGATAGCACAGAGTTGATAGAAAAATGGATTTGTATATTGCCCTTTTTGTTCCGTAGTTATTGCTTTGTTTTTCAATAGTGTTGATACTTGGCCTATAATTTGGCATGCTTTGTTACACCTTATATCTATCTCTGCCTCTTGGTTATTGTCTTGTGTTAACGTGCTACCCAGATATATGAAAGCCTTCGCGAAAGGACCTTGCCTACGAAGCTAATTTTTTTTAGCTGAGTGGCAGTGTTCCCTCGCGTTTGGCTTTTCGTGGCAAGGCGCTGTGCCACTGAGTACGGGTTCGATCATGCCTTGGTCCATATTTTTTTCTGTTGTTGATTATTTGTCATTTTTTCCGAGTGCTGTAAACATACCTCTTCCTCTGAATTGATTCACTGATTATCGCCTCGGATGCTTCCCTCTATAATAATATTCATTTATTATTATTTGTCTCCTATATAAATTTTCTACTTGCTTCAAAGTTGTATTATCTATTATAATGTTTAGTTTTTCTTTCTTTCTCGCTATTGCCATTACTTCGGTTTTGTTTTCGGTTCTGTACCGCGATATCTTCCTAATCCCGTCCAGTTTTACTTTAAAATAAAGTACAAGTAACTCTATTCATTTCTCTAGACCAAATTACCCAGTATTTTGTTATTTGTTACAACGCTAAATGCCAGACAAAAACCGGTCGGAATTCGACGAAAATAAACATGGCAGCGTCTGAGTCAAGCGTAACGGATAATGTCCCTTCAGACAATCGATACAAGGAATAAATAAACTAGGCTTCCCTGTAAGTTCGCTTGATGAAGTAATTTGTTTGGTAGGGGGAGGGTTGTGGTGGTATTAAAGTAAAGGTTAAATCCATCAGCTGTTTGTCAATCAATCAAACAATCAATCAATCAGAATATACCCTTAGTTTTCCCAGAAAAAAAATGTATGTGTTTCTTCTTCTTCTGCGATCATGACTCATTCAGAGTAGGATTCCCGACTCTCTTATGAAGTCAGCTGTCTGTTTAAATGACTCGGTTGCCCCGTATAGTTTCTCTTCCAGGGAGGTGGATGTGGGCCACATTGTCCTTCTCAGGTCTGTGTACTGGGGGCAATCCTATAGAACATGTTTTGTTGTCATGTTGCCCAGTGTACAGTGCCATAGAGAAAAGTGCTAACACATACTTCTTTGTTCTATTATTCCCTACAGTGGCATAGGCTGGTAGTACCTATTTTGAGTATGTTGAACATGTGGTTTCTCATTCTGTTGTGGCCAGTGCGTAGGCGAAGTATGATGACTTGATCCCTCCTTGATAGCTGGAGGTATCCATCCCTCTCGTTATACTTTGGGTGTTCTTGTTTCCATTTTTCATGGTACTGGCCTTTGATAATGGATTTGGCTTCGTTGTAGCTGACCAGATGGTTCTCTTGTGGTAATCTCCCTCCCTCTTTAGCTAATTTGTCTGCGCGTTCGTTTCCGTGTATATTACAGTGTGATGGTATCCACTGGATGACCACTCTCTGGAAGTTATTGCACAGTTGGTCTAGGGTTGTTCTCAAGTCATCTAGCTCACTGTTCCTGGGAGTTTTTAGAGCTGTTAGGACTGACAGTGTGCATCAGTCAGTATCACCAATTTCTTGTGCATGTTATTTTTGTGTTGGATAGCCAGTTTTGCAGTATCTCTGAGGGCTTCAGTTTCTGCTTTATAGCTGTTTGAGAATTTCGAAGTAGCTATTGACCTGGTGATTGGCATATATTTAGAATGATGCTAAAGATAATTTAAAATCTTACCAACTGTAACCAAGTACTCAAACTTCCATCTTCTCATGATGCGTCCGAAAAATGTCGATTGTTTCTTTCTGATTCCTTTTTGTGTTGGTCTCTTTGAGAATTTCCTCGCTGGTCTTTTTAGCTGTCCAGGGAACTGTCAACGTGTTTTGGATTCACTGTTTCAATTAACGTATATGATCATGTTACAGATATGCATTGTGTTAAATGTCAGTCTCTAGTAATGTTACATATATGCATTGTGTTAAATGTCAGTCTCTAGTAATGTTACAGATATGCAATATGTGTTAAATGTCAGTCTCTAATAATGTTACAAATATGCAATGTGTTTAATGTCAGTCTCTAGTAATGTTACAGATATGCATTGTGTTAAATGTCAGTCTCTAGTAATGTTACAGATATGCAATGTGTTAAATGATAGTCTGTAGTAATGTTACAGACATGCAATATATGTTAAATGACAGTCTCTAGTAATGTTACAGATATGCAATGTGTTAAATGATAGTCTGTAGTAATGTTACAGATATGCATTGTGTTAAATGACAGTCTCTAGTAATGTTACATATATGTAATATGTGTTAAATGATAGTCTCTCGTAATTTTACAGATATGCAGTGTGCTAAATGACAGTCTCTTTAATATTGCAGTTTTGATTATAGTCCAACATAATGTCACAGATGTAATGTTGGACTTAAGCCAAAGCTAAATAGCTAACATCACAATCCGAGGGGCCTCAACAAAATTATTTCAGAATTTATTTTTGGGGCTGAACAATTTTTAAAAAAGTCTGCCTGGTTGTAATGTTTGTAACAGAGGTAGGGCGGACCCCAAAGCTTCATTTAGCTTAGGGATGAGGGCACCCCAACGTTTAATTTCGTTTAGAGGTGAGGGCGGACCCCAAAGTTTAATTTAGTTTTAGGGGTGAGGGCGGGCCCCAAATCTTCATTTAGCTTCAGGGTGAGGGCGGGCCCCAAATCTTCATTTAGTTTAGGGGTGAGGGCGGGCCCCAAAGTTTAAATTAGCTTAGGGGTGAGGGCGGGCCCCAAAGTTTCATTTAGCTTAGGGATGAGGGCACCCCAAAGTTTAATTTCGTTTAGAGGTGAGGGCGAGCCCCAAAGTTTAATTCAGCTTAGGGGTGAGGGCGGGCCCCAAAGTTTAATTCAGCTTAGGGGTGAGGGCGGGCCCCAAAGTTTAATTCAGCTTAGGGGTGAGGGCGGGCCCCACATTTTCATTTAGTTTAGGGGTGAGGGCGAGCCCCAAAGTTTAATTCAGCTTAGGGGTGAGGGCGGGCCCCAAAGTTTAATTCAGCTTAGGGGTGAGGGCGGGCCCCACATTTTCATTTAGTTTAGGGGTGAGGGCGGGCCCCAAATTTTCATTTAGTTTAGGGGCGAGGGCGGGCCACAAAGTTTCATTTAGTTTAGGGGTGAGAGCGGACCCCACATTTTCATTTAGTTTAGGGCGTGGGCCCCAAATTCTCATTTATCTCAGGGGTGAGGGCGGGGCTTTAAGTTTCATTTAGCTTAGGGGTTAGGGTGGGACCCAAATTCTCATTTAGCTTAGGGGTCAGGAGTGGGCCCCAAATTTTCTTTAAGCCGGAAAAGTTCGTCCGAAAGACACAAATGTCGCAGCTGGCTCTTTTAACGTCCTCTCAAGGGCGGACGATAACAAGGAGCAACAGTCGAGCTTACGTAACAATTTAAGAAAATCTACAATTTGATCTACAAAAATGCGAATTTAAAGCTCATAATTTTCGTGTCAGGCAATCCAAGAGTAGATGAAATAGCATGACTGAACTGTCCAATCATTTCATTATAAGGCGAGGCATGCTAATTTCAGAACACGTGACAAGACCTGTCATTTAATTGCCTAACGATCGATGTGACCTTTCATTATGCAAATTACTAGTCTTTATGGAGGCCCCCTTCGATTTGCTCCTGTGTGTCTTTATGGGATCGATTTTTTTCTGATCTGCTGACGTGTTATTGTTTAACATAATGTCCCATGGTGAGGTGTGCAGTATGTTTCACCTGTAATGTAAAAATAAGCGATTTATAACGATAACGGTTATAGTCAACGTTTATTGAAAACAATAAATATAACAGTTATTATAATTAAAATAATTGCAACTATATATATATATTATTACTGTTATCAAAAATAAAATGAATTAATGATCAATAAATAATTTAAGCGAGTGTATTATTAACACTATCAATCACAGCAACGTGCCAATCAGCACAAAGATACATCACATACAAAACATGTATTTCCACTTTATGTTACAAGTGCCAGTCATAGCAAATCTGAAAAGAAAGTTTGTCTTCATTGAAATGAGAGGTCTGAGAAAAGCTGTAGAAGTGACCAAAATAGACAAAATCAGAAAAGAAGTTATGAGAGAAAGAGCTGGTATATAACCAATTTTGAACTACAAACAAAGACTTTAAATACAATAATTTGGCAACTTGGAGATAATTCCTAGTGTTACCATGCAGGGTATAAACAAAAAAGGACTTCCGGTCATTATGGCAGATAGCGACAAGAACCTTAAAGGATCTGTTTGAAGAGTGTTCATTCTTACATCATCATCATCAAGTACCGGGCCTAGTGGCGTAGGTGATCATGTCTCTCCACAACTTTCGATCTCGGCAGCTATTTATCATTTCTGTTGTTGACCTTCTGCCAAGCCATTCTCTTAAGCTGTCTGTTATTTTTTCTCTTTGCTTCCCTCTATCTCTTCGTCCCTCAATTTTTTCCAGTTGTTACAATATATTCAAATTGTTCTCTTCTCACTACATGGCCAAAAAATGATGATTGTCTCTTCCTAACATTGGAAATTAGCTCTCTTTTTGCTTTGACCTCTCTCAGAACCTCTTCATTACTCTTCTTAGCTGTCAATGGTATTCTCAACATTCTTCTGTAAAACCACATTTATACAGAATCCAGTGAACTTCGTTCTACAGAACTTCGTTCTTATAGTTTCCTCATATTCCAAGTCCGGCTTTCTGTCAGAGCTACTGAGTTTAGTGCTCTGTGCACACCGTGAGCTGTGTTTTTCATCCGGAAGGTGTTTCGATATTTCGATTGCTTACGATGAATGATAGTATCGTATGACGAAGGACTGTTCAGCTGCGTTCACGTTCAGTGCTGATTAGCTTTATGTCTTTTAGCGTGTGCTGCAGCTGCTATGAAAGGGACTGCAGCTGCCTTTCTTTGTTTGGATCCTTCAATGAGATGAGTTTTAATTCGAATGATTCCACTGGCAGGGACGGTCGAGCAAGTATGGATTTTAATTTGTTTGCAGTGATACCGGGGCCTTCGACTAACTACAACTACAGCCACTGCACACACAAACAACAGAAAAACACAGAGCTCCGAGGGAGACCCAGATTATGTTGGAGTGACAATTTCAGAGAAACTACATCATCATCAAGTGTCAGTTATTTAGGCTGATATAAAAGCAAGAACTTTGCATCTCCCTCGACAACCGGTAAAGTAGGAAGAAACGAGGAAGAACACGACAAAAAGAGTAAGTAAACAGGAACACTTAAAAAGCATTGCAACATCAACTGAGACAAACAACATCCACTACTAGCAGTAACAAAAAATAGCGTAAAAAACAATATTACCAACCTTACAGCTATCTCACAGGCGTAATACCAACCTTACAGCTATCTCACAGGCGTAATACCAACCTTATAGCTATCTCACAGGCGTAATACCAACCTTATAGCTATCTCACAGGCGTAATACCAACCTTACAGCTATCTCACAGGCGTAATACCAACCTTACAGCTATGTCACAGGAGTATTACCAACCTTGGCTATCTCACAGGCGTAATACCAACCTTGGCTATCTCACAGGCGTAATACCAACCTTACAGCTATCTCACAAGCGTAATACCAACCTTACAGCTATCTCACAGGCGTAATACCAACCTTACAGCTATCTCACAGGCGTAATACCAACCTTACAGCTATCTCACAAGCGTAATACCAACCTTACAGATATCTCACAGGCGTAATACCAACCTTACAGCTATCTCACAAGCGTAATACCAACCTCACAGCTATCTCACAAGCGTAATACCAACCTTACAGCTATCTCACAGGCGTAATACCAACTTTACAGCTATCTCACAGGCGTAATACCAACCTTACAGCTATCTCACAGGCGTAATACCAACCTTATAGCTATCTCACAGGAGTATTACCAACCTTGGCTATCTCACAGGCGTAATACCAACTTTACAGCTATCTCACAGGCGTAATACCAACTTTACAGCTATCTCACAGGCGTAATACCAACTTTACAGCTATCTCACAGGCGTAATACCAACTTTACAGCTATCTCACAGGCGTAATACCAACTTTACAGCTATCTCACAGGCATAATACCAAACCAACCTTACAGCTATCTCACAGGCGTAATACTAACCTTGGATGTCTCACAGGCGTAATACTAACCTTACAGCTATCTCACAGGCGTAATACCAACCTTATATCTATCTCACAGGCGTAATACCAACCTTACAGCTATCTCACAGGCGTAATACCAACCTTACAGCTATCTCACAGGCGTAATACCAACCTTACAGCTATCTCACAGGCGTAATACCAACCTTACAGATATCTCACAGGCGTAATACCAACCTTAGCTATCTCACAGGCGTAATACCAACCTTACAGCTATCTCACAGGCGTAATACCAACCTTACAGCTATCTCACAGGCGTAATACCAACCTTATATCTATCTCACAGGCGTAATACCAACCTTACAGCTATCTCACAGGCGTAATACCAACCTTACAGATATCTCACAGGCGTAATACCAACCTTACAGCTATCTCACAAGCGTAATACCAACCTTACAGCTATCTCACAGGCGTAATACCAACCTTAGCTATCTCACAGGCGTAATACTAACCTTACAGCTATCTCACAGGCGTAATACCAACCTTACAGCTATCTCACAGGCGTAATACCAACCTTAGCTATCTCACAGGCGTAATACCAACCTTACAGCTATCTCACAGGCGTAATACCAACCTTAGCTATCTCACAGGCGTAATACCAACCTTACAGCTATCTCACAGGCGTAATACCAACCTTACAGCTATCTCACAGGCGTAATACCAACCTTAGCTATCTCACAGGCGTAATACCAACCTTACAGCTATCTCACAGGCGTAATACCAACCTTAGCTATCTCACAGGCGTAATACCAACCTTACAGCTATCTCACAGGCGTAATACCAACCTTACAGCTATCTCACAGGCGTAATACCAACCTTAGATATCTCACAGGCGTAATACCAACCTTACAGCTATCTCACAGGCGTAATACCAACCTTAGCTATCTCACAGGCGTAATATCAACCTTACAGCTATCTCACAGGCGTAATACCAACCTTACAGCTATCTCACAGGCGTAATACCAACTTTAGCTATCTCACAGGTGTAATACTAACCTTAGCTATCTCATAGCCGTAATACCAACTTTAGCTATCTCATAGCCGTAATACTAACCTTAGCTATCTCATAGCCGTAATACTAACCTTAGCTATCTCACAGGCGTAATACCAACCTTACAGCTATCTCACAGGCGTAATACCAACCTTACAGCTATCTCACAGGCGTAATACCAACTTTACAGCTATCTCACATGTGTAGTACCAACTTTACAGCTATATCACAGGCGTAATACCGACCACATTACCCCAAAATCATGTACCGAAGTCTGTAAAAATGATGGTCACTAACACCATATTCCCTATACGCCACTTGACTTGAAGGGCTCTTTATGGTCACTAACACCATATTCCCTAAATACTACTTGGCGTGATGGGGCTCTTTATGGTCATTAACACCGTATTCCCTAAACGCCACTTGGCGTGATGGGGCTTTTTATGGTCACTAACACCATATTCCCTAAACGCCACTTGGCGTGATGGGGCTCTTTATGTAAGACTACACCAAAGACGTGCTTGAGCATATACAGCACGCTCGACAGGCAGAATAGTCAAGGAAGACAGTGGTGCATACGTCGTGACCACGAGTAGCATGACAATGGAGGTGATGGCAGTGACCAAGGCATTCAAATGGTTAGAGTCACAAGACTACACCCACGCATGTATACTGAGTGATTCGATGAGCATGATTAAAAAAGTGGAGGCGGGCTCAGTACGCATGCAATGGGTAGAGTCGTTGCAGAAATCCAAAATACGTAAGGTCACCTTTGTCTATGTCCCTGGACATGCGGTAGTACGGGGAAATGAAAGAGCGGACAGGTTGGCTTGCTGCGCTGTCGTTGAGGACGGGCAACCAATGGATAGGGCGGACATCATCAATGCCCTCCGAGATGTGGGAAGAGCACAGGACTTCGACAAACACAGATCCACGTCACTTCTTCGGAAGATGGAAATGGGAGTTAAGATGGGCACAGCCAGAAACGAGAAACTTAGTGGCCGTATAAGAATACTTATCAACCAACACAGAACTGGAGTCGTCAGTCGCTGGACACTGCGGGATTTCCTGAGGAGGGGCTCTGAGCACCTATGGACATGTTCGGATTGCAATGATGATGTACCGAAGTCTGTAAAAATGATGGTCACTAACACCATATTCCCTAAACGCCACTTGGCGTGATGGGGCTCTTTACGGTCACTAACACCATATTCCCTAAATACCACTTGGGATGACGGGGCTCTTTACGGTAACTAACACCATATTCCCTAAATACCACTTGGGATGACGGGGCTCTTTACTTACTTACATCTACCTCTGCACAAAAACAGACCTATAAGAAACGTGCTGTAGCAAGGAAAGCAAGTGTCGAGAAACTGTAAGGATCATAAACAAAGTCAGCTAAAACAATCTATCAAACGAGACATTTATTTACTCACTTACTTGTCTCGAGTAGTAGATACTCTTTCACGGTAGAAGCTGTTCAGCATAAATAAATCCTCAACAAAATACACAATATCCTCAATTAGACTGTCTGACAAGACGAAAAGGGCTATATAATATAACACTCGTCTCGAAATCCGGTCGGTCGTCCGAACACTGCTTACGTCGTCTTTACGATATCTTTCCAACCATTGAAATAAAATCTACATTCTGAGATGTGACAGATTATTTACGATCATGTTATGTTCATATCGCTTCCCCTTATCTACCTCATCTTCATTGTCTTGGCGCTCTACCCTAAGGTGTAGCAGCCTCCGTCAGTTATAGTTGACTATAGTAGTCTCCGTCAGTTATAGTTGACTATAGTAGTCTCCATCAATCATAGTTGGCTGACTATAATAGTCTCCGTCAGTCATAGCTGATTATAGTAGTCTCTGTCCGTCATAGTTGATTATAGTAGTCTCCATCAGTCATAGTTGATTATAGTAGTCTCCGTCAGTCATAGTTGATTATAGTAGTCTCCGATTAGTCATAGTTGATTATAGTAGTCTCCGTCAGTCATAGTTGATTATAGTAGTCTCAGTCTGTCATAGATGATTATGGTAGTCTCAGTCTGTCATAGTTGATTATAGTAATCTCCGTCAGTCATAGTTGATTATAGTAGTGTCAGTCTGTCATAGTTGATTATAGTAGTCTCAGTCTATCATAGTTGATTATAGTAGTCTCAGTCTGTCATAGTTGATTATAGTAGTCTCAATCTGTAATAGTTGATTATAGTAGTCTCAGTCTGTCATAGTTGATTATAGTAGTGTCAGTCTGTCATAGTTGATTATAGTAGTCTCAGACTGTCATAGTTGATTATAGTAGTGTCAGTCTGTCATAGTTGATTATAGTATTCTCAGTCTGTCATAGTTGATTATAGTAGTCTCAATCTGTAATAGTTGATTATAGTAGTCTCAGTCTGTCATAGTTGATTATAGTAGTGTCAGTCTGTCATAGTTGATTATAGTAGTCTCAGTCTGTCATAGTTGATTATAGTAGTGTCAGTCTGTCATAGTTGATTATAGTATTCTCAGTCTGTCATAGTTGATTATAGTAGTCTCAGTCTGTCATAGTTGATTATAGTAATCTCCGTCAGTCATAGTTGATTATAGTAGTCTCAGTCTGTCATAGTTGATTATAGTAATCTCCGTCAGTAATAGTTGATTATAGTAGTCTCAGTCTGTCATAGTTGATTATAGTAGTCTCCGTCAGTCATAGTTGATTATAGTAGTCTCAGTCTGTCATAGTTGATTATAGTAGTCTCCGTCAGTCATAGTTGATTATAGTAGTCTCAGTCTGTCATAGTTGATTATAGTAGTCTCCGTCAGTCATAGTTGATTATAGTAGTCTCCGTCAGTCATAGTTGATTATAGTAGTCTCAGTCTGTCATAGTTGATTATAGTAGTCTCCGTCAGTCATAGTTGATTATAGTAGTCTCCGTCAGTCATAGTTGATTATAGTAGTCTCCGTCAGTCATAGTTGATTATAGTAGTCTCAGTCTGTCATAGTTGATTATAGTAGTCTCCGTCAGTCATAGTTGATTATAGTAGTCTCCGTCAGTCATAGTTGACTATAGTAGCCTCCGTCAGCCATAGTTGACTATAGTAACCTCCGTCAGTCATAGTTGACTTTAATAACCTCCGTCAGTCATAGTTGACTATAATAACCTCCGTCAGTCATAGTTGACTATAATAACCTCCGTCAGTCATATTTGACTATAATAACCTCCGTCAGTCATAGTTGACTTTAATAACCTCCGTCAGTCATATTTGACTATAATAACCTCCGTCAGTCATAGTTGACTATAATAACCTCAGTCAGTCATATTTGACTATAATAACCTCCGTCAGTCATAGTTGACTATAATAACCTCCGTCAGTCATAGTTGACTATGAATTTTCCAGCGCCCCCAGGGAACGTTATTTTCTCTTTACTTTCTCCGTGTATTCTATTTTTCTATGAATCTGTTTGCTTCTTGATTCAGTTGGAGCTTTTGAGTGTGTTTCCAAAGATTGCGGTGTGCAGTTATTTCTTCCCAGGCTGCAAGCTTCACATTCGGTAGTCTTAATGTTTTGTTTTTACACATAATAACAACTCAAGTTTTGGGCACGCTTTAGTTCTTTTACCGTAGTTGTCAGTAAAGTATACCTTTTGGTATGCGGCCGCCATTCATGCAGTGTTTAGTGGCCAGGCCAGTGTGAAATACGTTGTTTGAGGGGCGTGTGTTGTGTAAATGTTCGGGAGGCCAGTGCGACTGTGGACCTCTACGTTTGTCACCGTGTCCTTTCAGGTGATATCGTATGTGGATCGCATTTAGCCTTATGTATTGCTTTGCATATGTTGTCAATGATTTGCTGCCATACAGAAGGGTACTAATGGTGAAGCCGTTGTGTAAACTGAGGCCATTGCTTTAGTTGTCAGTTTGCTGTTTTGCCAAACACGCCTAAAAAAGCAGACGAAGGCGGTAGCAGTTTTATCAGTTCCGGTGTCAATTTCTGTGTCTAAAATAGTTTGGTTGATGATATAAACCAGATAGCTATGGTTGATGATAGAACCAAGATAGCTATGGTTGATGATAGAACCAAGATAGCTATGGTTGATGATATAAACCAGATAGCTATGGTTGATGATAGAACCAAGATAGCTATGGTTGATGATAGAACCAAGATAGCTATGGTTGATGATATAAACCAGATAGCTATGGTTGATGATAGAACCAAGATAGCTATGGTTGATGATATAAACCAGATAGCTAATGGTTGATGATAGAACCCAGATAGCTATGGTTGATGATATAAACCAGATAGCTAATGGTTGATGATAGAACCCAGATAGCTATGGTTGATGATAGAACCAAGACAGCTATGGTTAATAATAGAGCCAAGACAGCTATGGTTGATGATATAAACCAGATAGCTATGGTTGATGATATAAACCAGATAGCTATGGTTGATGATAGAACAAAGATAGCTATGGTTGATGATATAAACCAGATAGCTATGGTTGATGATGGAACCCAGATAGCTATGGTTGATGATAGAACCAAGATAGCTATGGTTGATGATATAAACCAGATAGCTATGGTTGATGATAGAACCCAGATAGCTATGGTTGATGACAGAACCCATATAGCTATGGATGATAACAGAACCCAGATATATATGGTTGATGATAGAACCCAGATAGCTATGGTTGATAATAGAACTCATATAGCTATGGTTGATGACAGAACCCTGATAGCTATGGTTGATGACAGAACTCATATAGCTATGGTTAATGACAGAAGCCAGATATCTATGGTTGATGATAGAACCTAGATAGCTATGGTTGATGACAGAACCCAGATAATTATAGTTGATGATAGATCTCATATAGCTATGGTTGATAATTTAACCCAGATAGATATGGTTAATGACAGACGCCAGATATCTATGGTTGATGATAGAACCTAGATAGCTATGGTTGATGACAGAACCCAGATAGCTATGGTTGATTACAGAAGCCAGATATCTATGGTTGAGGATAGAACTCATACATCTATGGTTGATGATAGAACCCAGATAGCTATGGTTGATAATAGAACCCAGATAACTATGGTTGATGATAGAACCCATATAGCTATTGTTGATGACAGAACCCAGATAGCTATGGTTGATGATAGAACCCAGGTAGCTATGGTTTATGACAGAACCCAGATAGCTATGGTTGATGATAGAACCCAGATAGCTATGGTTGCTGATAGTACTCATATAGCTATGGTTGATGATAGAACCCAGATAGCAATGGTTGCTGATAGAACCCAGATAGCTATGGTTGATGATATAACTCATATAGCTATGGTTGATGATAGAATCAGATAGCTATGGTTGATGATAGAACCCAGATAGCTATGGTTGCTGATAGAGCTCATATAGCTATGGTTGATGATAGAACCCAAATAGCTATGGTTGATGACAGAACCCAGATAGCTGTGGTTGATGATAGAACCTAGGTAGCTATGGCTGATGATAGAACCCTGATAGCTGTGGTTGATGATAGAACCCTGATATCTATGTTTGATGATTGACCTCTTATAGCTAAGGTTGATGATAGAATCCTGATAGCTATGGTTGATTATAGAACTCTGATAGCTAAGTTTGATGATAGAACCCTGATACCTATGGTTGATGATAGAACCTAGGTAGCTATGGTTGATGATAGAACTCTGATAGCTAAGTTTGATGACAGAACCCAGATAACTATGGTTTATGACAGAACCCAGATAGCTATCGTTGATGATAGAACCCAGATAGCTATGGTTGATGATATAACTCTGATAGCTAAGTTTGATGACAGAACCCAGAAAGCTATGGTTGATGATATAACCCAGATAGCTACGGTTAATGATAGAACCCAGATAGCTATGGTTGATGATAAAACCCAGATAGCTATGGTTGTTGATAGAGCCCAGATAGCTATGGTTGATGATAGAGCCCAGATAGCTATGGTTGATGATAGAGCCCAGATAGCTATGGTTGTTGATAGAGCCCAGATAGCTATGTTTGATGATAGAGCCCAGATAGCTATGGTTGATGATAGAGCCCAGATAGCTATGGTTGATGATAGAGCCCAGATAGCTATGTTTGATGATAGAGCCCAGATAGCTATCTTTGATGCCAGAACCCAGGTAGTAATACTACTAAATGACATAAAAATTTGTAATTGTCGATAAAGTTGCAGTTGCTGCCTCGACGTCATGACCCTAAAGAACAAAGTTAGCAAACCTGTAGATCGTGTGTTGTGTTCATGTCTTACTAACGTTCAGTATTTTGCTATTGACAGTAGATCTTTCATTGAACTATAGCTTGTTTCATAACTCGTGCCCAACTTTTAAAATCGATAGCTTTTTAACCGCTTGTTGTAAGTTGTTCAAATTTGCATGTAAAGTTATAATGATTAGAACCCAACAGGGAATTAATTTCATTTAAAAAAAAACATTTGGTTATTATTGTTGCTTATTTGATTTATATAAATTTATAACGACCCATTGATGTAGTCAAAACTTAATGCTTACAGTATTTTAAGTTAAAAATAGCGAGTAAAAATCCATACACGGTAAAATAGACGTGGTTGCACGCTTTCACCGTGGTTTTTTGACACAATTAGACACTTGTAAAAAACACGAGAAATTGTGTGTTCCATTTCCGTTCATTCAGAAGTGCAGACGTGGAACGATAACATTTATCATGAGTCTTAAAATGAAATTCTGCAGTTTACAAAACATCGCAATAAAAATGTATGACTATTTTTGCAAAGAGGCTAAACGAGGAAGATTATTTCATTCTTTAGAAAACCCTGAGAATAGGACAAGACACATTTTGGATTTACCTAAACGGTCATTTAATCGCTGGATTCAAGCACGTGACCGTCAATGTTCAAAATATACAAAATCACAAGGAAGAGCAAAAATGTTGGATAATTTCGACAGTGAACTTATTAGAAGTGAAATTCTCAAAATGTTGGGTATGAATGAAACTGTTACAATAAGAAAATTAAAAGTATCGGTGAAAAAGAACAACAGTATTGAAATATCAAAGTCTACATTATGGAGGAATATGAGAGCTGCAGGCTTTACATTCAGAAAGTATTCCAATGGACGAAACATCATCTGTGAGAAGCCACATATAGTAGTCATGAGAAGCAAGTACTTACGTGAAGTAAAAGAGGTGCGCAAGCAAGGTTATGATATTGTGTACTTGGATGAAACATGGATCAATGCTCACCACACTAACCAAAGGGAATGGCAGTCATCAGATGGAAAGATTAAGAGATTAATACCTAGCAGCAAAGGACAGCGCTTGATAATTGCTCATGTAGGTAGTCGACAACATGGACTAATACAGAATGCAGAGCTCATTTTTCTTTCAAAATCCATAGACAATCGGGATTATCACTCTGAGATGAATGGTCACATATTTAGACATTGGATTGAAAATTCTGTTCTCCCATCACTAGATCGACCATCTTGCCTAATAATGGCTAATGCAGCGTACCACAACATTGTTGCACTTGAAGATAAAGTCCCGACGTCATCCAGTACAAAAGATGCTATTAAGATATGGCTCACAAAGGAGCACATACAATTTAATAACATGTACTTAAAACCTGAATTACTATCTCTAGTAAAGCAAAAACAAAGGACAAAGATTTTTCAAATAGATAAGATTATCCAAGAGCACGGTCATATAAGTTTGAGGCTGCCACCTTACCATGCTCATTTAAATCCAATAGAACTAATCTGGGCAAAATTAAAAGGACAAGTGGCAGATGAAAATACAACATTAAAAATATGCGATGTAAAGACTCTTGCTAATCTCGCTTTATTAAATATAGACAAAGATTATTGGGCTAAATGTGAAGACCACGTCTTAAAACAGGAAGAGGAATATTGGAAAAATGATGGTTTGTGGAATGTTCAACCCCAAACAGTTGTTAATCTTTTAGACTCGTCTGATTCAGAATGAAAGTATATAGCCCCCACAATGTTGGCCCCTATATTACATTAAATTAGTTCAACAAACGGTCCTTATCAGGACCACACAACTATGAAAATTGGACATACAGGTATACCTAGATATTATCGTCCGTCCTCGAACTGAGAAGACAATAATTCTCCTGGTGTTTTGTCTTATTATATTATTTCCCCATTACGGCCACGCCTTTACCTAGTGAAAATTAATCATAAACCAGCAACTACGGTAATTTCTATTATTTAGGGGTTCACAATTTACAATTTTGACAAACATCAAAGAAATTCGCCGCTTTAAGAAAACTGCAGCTGCAAGATATTTGTTAAATATACATTTAAAGGGTCTTTTGCATTCTAATAACATTTGGAAAATGTCAACAGTTTTTAACAAACGGTTACTGAGTAATAGCGTTTTGAAGTTGGGCACTTGATTTGAAACGAGCTATAGTCATAAAATCTGTGTGGTAGCACAAGTAGTGTATGGCCGAAATAAGTGTAACGAAACAGCAGTTATTAGGGTAGACAGTCCAGTGAAATAGCTACCAGGGGAAGTGCACGAAATACAAGCGGTGTCACCGCGACTACAGTTGTCAAAGGAACTGGTGGCAAGCAGTGTCAATGAAGCAGTGACTTCCAACCAGGGAGACGTCAACAGCAACTCTGTCAGGCGAGTGTGTTGATAGTTAACTGAGCTTTTGCAAGTACAAGAAATGCTAGATACAGAGCGTTTCAGTGATGTAAGACAGTGAGATCAATACTCACGTCAGCTAAATACGTTATTATTAAATCAACTTTTAAAACTACTAGGAGTGTGAGAGGAAGAGCGGTTCTTTGATATATTATACATTGAGCTCACCGAAGTCAGCAAAATGTGTGTTATGAACTGAACTTTGTAAGCTACAAGGAAGGTGAGAGCAAGAGCGTTTCTTTGATATATTTATACATTGAGTTCACTGTGCAAGGCAGCCACGGGTGTGTTATTAATTGAACATTTAACATTAACAAGGGACGAGAGAGAAATTGTCCAGTGATGTGTGGCACGGGGAACTCGCCACTCAATTCCGGCAGGTGTCCTGTGGTCAGCTGAACTTTGATATTTTATCTGGAACGTGTACGAAAGTGTTTGCAGTGCATGGTGTATAATAAGCTCACGAATTTAGATTGGTGGAAGTCAGTGTCAATGTGTTCCCTCGAAACTCGAGGGCATGTACTGTGAATGAAATAAAGGCTGAGCATTATGTTATCAAACAGTTGTTGTTGAGTCTATCGAATCAGTCCAGCAGTATCCTTGACTGGCGACGAACGAACCCAGGTCAGAGCGGTAACCACAAGATACAGCGCCAAGTACGACAGCAACCAGAGAGATCACGGGGTGTTACATCAGACAACACGGCAAAGCGATTACGGATTACAATTACTTCAGAAGGGGTAATAATAAAACCTCTACACTCCAATTGTTATTCCATGCATGCCCCTTATGGATCTTAAAATAATCTCACTATAAATATTAAACAAATCTGGTGACAGCACACAACCTTGTCTAACACCCTATTTTATTTGTTGAAACATTCCAAGTTGGTTTCCAGTTCTTATGGCCGCTGTTTGTTGCCAGTACATGTTCTTTATTATTCTTAGATTATGTCTACGTTTATGCTTTCTAAAATGTTATTTCTTGGTGCTTTACTTTGTCAAATGCCTTGGTGTAATCTATGAAACATAAGTATAGATCTGTTTTCACCTCTATGGCTCTTTCTACTAAAGATCTTATGATATAAATAGCATTGCTTGTTCCTTTATCTCTAACAAAACCACACTGTTCATCGCTAATTTCTGGACTGATTTTGTTTCGCACTCTTCACATGATGATTCTTAGTGATATCTTATTCACATGACTCATAAGGCTTATTCTGCGATGATCATTGCATTCCTGTTGTAGATATCATTCAATATTTTTGTTAATATTTCTATTCCAAAATCACCCATGGCTTCAATCTCTTCTTTAGTTATATTATCTGGCCCAGGAGCTTTGCCTGCTTTCATATTGTGCAAGGCGTCTTCCACTTCTTCTCTGAGTGTTTCTGGCCATTCTCCATTATCCTTAATATTTACTTCTGTTCGTTCATCATTATAAAGCTCTTTAATGTATTCTGTCCATCGTTCCCTTATGTTTTCTTGATCAATCAACAGTTCTCCTTCCTTTGATCTTAGACATCCATTTTTTTATTGCGTTTTTCTTCCTGTTAATTCCTCAATTTGTTGTATAGAGCTTTAGCATCTCCTTTGTGTTGCATTTCATTCTCTTTGCATTTCTCTTTTAGCCATGCTTCTTTTGCTTCATTGCATTTTACTAAAATTTCTTTATTTAATCTCGTATACTAAACTTTATTTTCTTTATTTCTTCCTCTTGTATCCATTAGCTGCAAAATGTCATCTGTCATCCATTTCTTTCTTGAATTTGTCCTCACTGGTGGTTTGAACTCTTCTGATGTTTGTTGCATTGACTCTTTTAGCATTTCCCACTGTTCACCAATACTTTGTATCTTCTATATTGCATTGTACCGGTTTTGAATTGTGATTTTATATTTGTCTTGCAGCCTCTTGTCTGGTTTTAGTAAATCTAAATTTATCTTGATGTTAACTGAGGCTCGTTTTGTTGTTTTTAATTTTACTCTAAGCTTTCCCACAACTGGTACATGATCACTATTGCAATCTGCCCCTGTTCTAGTTTTCACACACACCAGACTTGTTTCTAAATATATTGCTTATCATTATATAATCAATTTGATTACGTGCATTGTCTCCTGGGCTTTTCCATGTCCACAGACGTCTTGGATGTTGAGAATGAAACCAGGTGTTTCCTATCATTATGTTGTGTGTTCTTGCCCAGTCAATAAGTTTCTCACCTCTTTCATTCCTCTCGCCTAAGCCATAATGACCAACTACTTCCTCAACTATTTCCTTTCCTACTTTTGCATTAAAATCCCCTAGAACTATGGTGTTTTCATGTGGTTTGCATTTATGAAGTGCCTCATTTAACTCGTTGTAAAATTTATCGTTTCCTCTAGACTGTCTGCTGTTGGTGCATAAACTTGTATAAGATTTATGTCTATTGGCTTTTCATTCAATTTCACTAAAAGGACTCTTTCTGCATCCAAGAAGATACCTACTCCTCGTTGGTGTTCAGTACCTCCAGAATAGATTATTTTATGTTTATCAGAATACATCTCCCCTGATCCGGTGTATCTCATTTCGCAAAGTCCCAGTAATTGTAAACCCATTCTTTTCATTTCTTGTATGATGTTTTCTAATTTACCCTTCTGCATGAGTGTTCTCACATTCCAAGTACCTATCTTTAGAGTTTGTTTTATCTTTATATATATATATATATAATTCTTAACATATGGATGTGAAACATGGACAATAGGACAACAGACAAGAAAATCACTGGTGGCTGTAGAAATGTGGTTTTATAGAAAATGTTGAGAATACCAAGAACAGCTAAGAAGAGAAATGAAAACTTTCTGAAAGAGACCAAAGCAAAAAGAGTTAATTTCCAATTTCAGGAAGAAACAATCATCATTTTTTGGCCATGTAATGAGAAGAGAACAACTGGAATATTTTGTAACAACTGGGGAAATTGAGGGACTAAGAGAGAGAGAGGGAAATAAAGAGAAAAGATACCAGACAGCTTAAGAGAATGGCTTGACAGAAGGTCAACAACAGAAATAATAAATAAATGTCGAGATCGAAAGTTGTGGAGAGACATTGATCACCTACGCCAGCAGGCTCGGCACTTGATGATGATGATACACTATTTACACACACACACACACAGCTAGACTAAGACATACCACTTGAATGCATAAGTGAATTAAAACTTACATGACAACGAAAACACACATATAGCAAATGTGCTGCAACAACAAAAGCAAGTGTAGAAAGCCCGTCAGGACATTAAACAAAGACAGAGAAAGCTATAGATCAAACGAGACATTTATTCATTCACTTACTCGTCTGGAAATCCGGTCGGTCGTGTGAACACAGCTGACGACGTCTTTACAATATCTTTACAATATCTTTATCTTTACAATATCTTTACAATATCTTTATCTTTACAATATCTTTACAATTTCTTTATCTTTACAATATCTTTACAATATCTTTATCTTTACAATATCTTTACAATATCTTTACAATATCTTTACAATATCTTTACAATATCTTTACAATATCTTAATCTTTACAATATCTTTACAATATCTTTATCTTTACAATATCTTTACAATATCTTTATCTTTACAATATCTTTACAATATCTTTACAATATCTTTATCTTTACAATATCTTTACAATATCTTTATCTTTACAATATCTTTACAATACCTTTCCAACCTCTGAAATGAATCCTATTTTCTGAGATGTGACAGCTTTTTCACGTAATAAAAAGAATACATAACCTAGCTGTAGCTTTATAAAGAGACTAACTAGTTTTGACATGTAAGAAAGAATGGTTAATCCGGCTCTCATAATGGCCTGCTAAAGTCGGATGTGTAGAGCTAAATGGCCCTGTTTACTTCATTTCGCATATATTACATTCAACACCAACTCAGATACGTCCATTCAATATCCTCATATGACTGAACAAGTAGAGTTAGCTAGTTAAACGCAACGTAAGCATAGAAACAATAAATAGTGTTAGGTTGCGTTGATCGCTGTGCTGGTACCCCCAATTATGAACTTTTTACATCTCACTGTTAAAATAACCCAACATTTTACGTTTTTTTTTTTCCATTTTAGTACAGAGCAAATTTGAATTAAAAAATAACTGCATGCGTTTATTTAGATTTAGTAGAAATGCTTTTGACAAAACACAAAATTCGTGTTTCCTGTGAGCAGAACTAACTAACCTAGCGTAAACCATCACCCATTTGACACATTTGCACATTTCTCACGAGAATTTTACAACTCGACATGGGGTTCGAAAAATAGATTTCTGTGTTTGTGGAGGGAAAAAAATATATCAGTTGTAGCTGGCGAGTCGTGTTCTGAAGAAGAGGCAATTCAGTTATGTGCTAGATTTCGTTAACCGATTGCTACATAAAATTATCATCATTGTCATCATCATGTGCCATAGCGGTTGGCATGGGCGATCATGTCCTTTATTTATTTATTGATTATTTAGGATTTATTTAGGATTTATTTAGGATTTATTTAGGATTTATTGAAAACATGTCAGAACTACTGTTTGTTGTTTTTTTCCTGCTTGATGCTTGAAGTTCATCAGTTTTTTCATTATGAGGGATTTTTACCACTTTGGTGAGTAAAGATTATTGATATCACACTCATCATCATCATGTACTGTACCGGTTGGCGTAGGCGATCATGTCCTTCCACAACCTTCTATCCACAGTGCATCGTATGAGTTCTGTTATTGACTGTTTTCCATGCCATGACACCAAGCTATCCAGTATTTTCTCTCTTTGTCGTCCGCGATCTCTCTTTCCTTTCATTTTGCCAGTTGTAACCAAGTATTCCAACTTTCCACTTCTCATGATGTGCCCGAATAATGTTGATTGCTTCTTTCTAATGTTTTTTTAGAGAGCTGCTTTTTCATTGGTCTTTTTAGCTGTCCAGGGAACTTTCAACATTCTTCTGAGAAACCCCATCTTTGTGGCCTCTAATCGTCTTTTCATTTGTTTGTCTACTGTCCGTGATTCGCTTCCATAGGTCAGAAATGGTCCTATATATACAACTTGTTATATATTTTTGTGTTGACTGTATCTTAAACTGTCTGGTACTTATTCTCTCTTTACTTCACTTCTTCACTATTTATTTTTCGTTTGCCACAATGTACAAATGAAAGTAGTAGCATCATGTGCCATACTGGTTAGCGTAGGCGATCATGTCCCTCCACAATCTTCTATCCACAGTGCATCGTATGAGTTCTGTTATTGACTGTTTTCCATGCCATGACACCAAGCTATCCAGTATTTTCTCTCTTTGTCGTACGCGATCTCTCTTTCCTTTCATTTTGCCAGTTGTAACCAAGTATTCCAACCTTCCTCTTCTCATGATGTGCCCATAAAATTTTGATTGTTTCTGTCTGATGTTTCTTAAGTTTCTTTCTGATAATTTTTAGGAGCTGTCTTTTTGTGTTGGCCTCTTTAAGAATTTCCTCGTTGGTCTTTTTAGCTGTCCAGGAAACTTTCAACATTCTTCTGAGAAATCCCATCTTTGTTGCATCTTATCGTCTTTTCATTTGTTTGTTTACTGTCCACGATTCGCTTCCATAGGTCAGAATTGGCTCTATATAGCACCTATGAACTCTCTTTCTCACTTCTATTGTCATATTTTTGTTGCATAAGACGCTTTTTTCATATTCTAAAATGTTCTTTTGGCCTGAGCTATTCTGCGTTTTATTTACGTGGTACACTTCCATCTGATCTTATTATTGTTTCCAAGAATTTGACGATTTTTCACTTGTTTCATATTTGTCCTGTTTATTTTTATGCTCCATGAAGGTAATGATTGTTTAATGAGCGCATAATGAATGAATAATACATGTTTAAAAGTAAAAAGAAGACTTTCGCACTCTCTTCACTTTAAGGTGTTTGGGGTTAATGCTCATATTTTTGCTACATACTTTACTGGTATTTTTTTTTTCCTTATTTTTTAAATATTTTTATTCCTTCAGTTTTTGCCTCTCGCTTCAGTGTTCTTTTCCGTTTTTCTTTAGATCAGATTCTTTATTTTTACCCACTGGTTCCCATTTCAGGACCCACTTTGAGATTCTCTTCTTGTCTCTTCTCATCACGTGGCCAACATATGATCACCTTCGTCTCTTGATTATAGATTTTATTTTCTGTTGCATTGACATGTCTCTAACATTTGCACTTGTATTGAATTGATTCCATGGTATACGAAATATTTTTCCTTTTGGAGACGTAACAACAGAAGGATTTCTGGTAAATATGGCGGATAGACGGCAGGAACCATTGTGGCTCTGTCTGAAATTGTTCCTTGTTGCAGTTTCCTCAGTTTCCAAGCCCGACTTTCTTTGGATCCTTCAATGAGATATGTTAATTCTGAAGATTTCAATGACACGGGCGGCTGAGCAATTATAGATTTTAATTGGTTTGCATTGATACCGGGGCCTTCGATTAATCATAACCATAGCAACACAAGCTGTTGCTACCAACGACATTTCCGGTTGAGTCAGAAAAGGTAAATTAGGAAGTAACCTGAAGCTGGGGTGGTCTAGAGAAAGAACATTCGCCTCTGACCAAGAAAATAGTACAATTTCCAATCTATCACAGGCGGTGAGAATGTATTTTTAGAACCTGTGATTTTTGTGTGTGTCTTAACCATCCCACTGTCACTGATTAGTGGGACCCAATGTCTAGCCCTATCTGACAACTACGACAAATAGGAGCCATATGAGCACTCTGCTCATGTTAATTGAGCCTTTGTAGGTAACAGTCGAAAAATGAAAGTAAAATATGCTTGCTATGTGTAAAAGTCGAACAGAGAAAAATAAATATGATTGCTATGTGTAAAAGTCGAACCGAGAAAGAAAAATATGATTGCTATGTGTAACAGTCGAAAATAAAAAGTAAAATATGGTTGCTATGTGTAACAATCGAAAATAGAAAGAAAAATATGGTTGCTATGTGTAACAGTCGAAAAGATAAAGAAAAATATGATTGCTACGTGTAACAATCGAAAAGAGAAAAAAAAATATGGTTGCTACGTGTAACAGTCGAAAAGATAAAGAAGACTAGAAAAAAGAATATATAGAAAAGAAGAAGAAAAGACGAAAAAAGTAAACTGGAAAAATAAATTAAGAAATAGAAAAAAAGAAAAAGAGAGAAGAATAGAAATTAAGAAAAGGAAGACAAGAAGTAAAAGGAGAAAAAAGGAAGAAAATTGATAGGAAGGGAAACAAAGGAAAAAGAAGCCAAGAAGAAAATGGAAAAAAGAAAGAAAAGAAGGAAAAAGATGAAAAGAAAATAATAAAAATAGCAAATAAGAAAAATGAAGCAAAGAAGCAGAAAAATGAAGCAAAGAATAGAAGAAAAAAAAACGAAAAATTGAAAATAAGAAAAAAGAAGACAAGAAGTAAAAAGAAAAAGGAAAATAAGAAATGTAGAAGTAAAAAAAAAAAGAAGAAACGAGAAAGAAAAGATGTAAGGAAAGAATGAGAAAATCAAAAAAGAACACGCAAGAAAAAAACACGAAAAAGGGAAAAAAATGGAGAGAAAAGAGGAAAAAGAGACGACAAGAAGAATATGGTAGAATAAAGAAGAAAAGAAAAAAAAGAAGATAAAAGAAAAGAAAAATAATAAGTAGAAGAGAAAAGAAAAGAGGAATAAAAATAAAAGAAAATAGAAGAAAATGAAAACAACGCTATTATTGTGATGTGTGTAGACTTTATCCTGGAATTATCGGAGCCTGAGATTCCACCAGTCTTGTTTTTGTGCAGCAGATGTTGTTTTCAGATATGTTATCAGTGCCGCAGGGACATAGATCCATAATTTGTTATCTTTATAGCGTAGAACAAACTGCTTTTTATTTTGTCTCTATGGCCGTTCTTTCCCCTTACATTTGCACTTAAACTCACATGCAGATTTACATGTACTGACTTGATCTTCTGGAGCCGCAATAGCTCAGTGGTTAGTGAACTGAGCTACAAAGGACAAGAGGCCGGGTTTGATCTTGATCGACGGCTTCCGGGTTCACCCAGCCTTAAATGAGTACCGGATTTTTTTTTTCTGGGACAGTAAATCGGTACGGGCGTAATACCGACCGCATTACCCCAAAAATCATGTGCCGAAGGTCTGTAAAAATGATGGTCACTAACACCATATTCCATATACGCTTTGAGGGTCTCGGTAGCCTAGTTGGGAAAACCACCCGACTGGACTACCGACGTTCAGACAACCCGTGTTCGATTCCCGCTGAGAGCAATGTGTTTTACTCGTGGTTGAAAAAAAAAATACCCCCACAGTCGACCCAGCCGTTGGCAGAAATGGGTACCAGGGTATTAACCTGGGAAGGTGAGGAATGTCGCCTCGCATCGTGAGTTTCGATGCTTGATGCGACACTATCCAGAAATCTCCGACCATTTCTGGATAGGTGGCCGAGCACATACGGGTGGAGACTCGCGTACTTGAACGCTGGTTCAAGTCTCGTACTTGACCTTTACCGCCCTATACGCCACTTGGCGTGACGGGGCTCTTTACTTTTTTTTTCTTGACCTACTGAAGCGCCGGTGGCCGAGTGGTTAATGCGCTCGCTAGAGATAAGAGGAGTCTAGGTTCAGATTCCAGATGTGACGAATTTTCTGTTCAAATCGTCAACGTTCGCAGTTACCCGGTTTATGAAAATGTGTACCAGTTGTTTTTTTTTTTTTTCTGAGAAAGAATATCGGTCTGGCGTGATATTGAACACATGACCCCAAAAATATGCTATGTCTTTTAGTCTGTCTTTCAGTACATCTTTCGGTCTGTCAATCTGTCTGTCTATCCGTCCGTCCGACCCGCACTGTATCTCGCCTTGCGTCCTTGTTCTAGACGCGCCTCTCCACATTAGCAAAGATGCTGATGCCTCCTTTTCGTGCTTCTCGCCTCAGTGTTCTCTTTAGTTTTTTTTTTTCTAGGTCGACTTACATTTTACCATCCGTAATCCTTTTAACTTCAAAACCCGTTGTATGAAACATATCCCTTTTTAAAATTATTCTTGCTTTCCGGGTCTAAAAGTAATATGTCTCTACATATACTTCTTTCCTTGCTCATTTGCCTTTCAACGTCGAGTGGAGATATAATTTGCGGTCTTTTACTCCTCTGTTTTCCTCTTCTGCTGTTATGTTTCCTAGTGTTTCTAATATTCCATCAATCAACTTTTTTAGTAATTGGCCCTTGAGTCTGGTGTTCTCGCAACGTTTATTGAAGGCTCGTTGTGTTTTGGTCTTTCTGTCTTATCACGTGGTCGAACCATTTTCTAAGTTGCTTCTTTATGTATTCAATGGTGGGGATTATTCCTAGCTTTTTTATGTTCTTCGTATCTGATCTGATCTTATCTTTCAGATTATTTCTTGTCTTTCTTCTAATACATTTCATCTTAGTAAAGGTTATTTTTCTTATTGTTTTTGTGTCTAGGGTCCAAGTCTGGCATTATCTAGCACAACGCTTGAATAAAGATTGTGCTGTCAACTATCATTACAAAAAAAAAACAATATCTTTTGTCGCATATTTTTATATACATACACATGCGTGTATTATTTTGTTACCTCTACATTCTTATGACCGTTCAAGGAGTGAAACTAAATTTTGAACAAAAATCGTTGTGGTTATAAAGAAGTAAAGACTTGATAATATTCACCTTGTGGCATCTTTTGGATTATAAGAGCATTCTGTGGACGGCCAGACCAAGTTTTAACTGGGATATACACCGTAAGGTAAGTGGTTTTTTTTTTTAACTTTGACTTATATATGACATTTAATAAAAGTAAATAACAAATAACATATTATGAGATGGTGGAATGGAATTCACGTTGTCTCGACCGCTGCATGATTTGCTTTTAGGGACTGATTAATTTCAGCTCCCCAATGCAGATTTATGCGTTAAAGTCATCCTGATGTTCCACTTAACGGATTTCCGCCGGTGCTACTGAATCTTGCACATGGCAATATTACTCTTTGGCAGGTCAAGTATTGTGAATGCGACCTTCCCACGTCATGGGGTTGATATGCGGTTTACGTTAACACATTTTGTGCTGTTCAATGGCCGTCGTTGGAATTGTTTGACACCAATTCAGTGGTTAGTGAACTGGACTATAAAGGAAAAGAGGTAGGGTTCGATCCCAACCGACGGCTTTCGGATTCACTCAGCCTTAAATGGGTACCGGATTTAAATATTTTTTTTCTAGGAAGAAAAAGCGGCAAGGGCGTAATACCAACCACATTGCCCCAAAAATCATGTGCCGAAGGTTTGTCTATAGTGTCACTAACACTATATTCTCTATTCGCCACTTGGCCTGACGGGGCACTTTACTTTTTTTCTTCTATAATAAAGCACGCACATGTAACAGCTCTCTTATTTGTTCGTGTCATACACAGTTGTTTGCTCTAACCTCAAAGTGGTATTTTAGATAGAACCTTACAAAATTGACAGCATGGATGCATATGATCCGAGCCTTGTACATTCCATCATCATCATCATCGAGTGCCGTCTCCGCAACGAAGGTTGGCTACCATGCTGCGCCATTCCACTCTGTCTCTTGCTTTAATGGTGGAGGTTGTTATAGATTGACATGTCCATCTTTTGATGTTACTCGTCCATGTTAGTCTTGGTCTGCCTCTTTTACCTTGTATTTTCCCTTCCAATATTACTTTTAGTAGCCTGTTGTACCTTTTAACGTGCCCCAAAAATTTCATTTGTCTTGTCTTAATTGTATTTAGTAGTTCTCTTTTTATTTTTAGTTGTTTTAAAACTTCATCGTTCGTTTTCTTTTCTTTCCATCCAATTCTACCTATTCTTCTATATATCCACATTTCAAAGGCTGAAATTGTATGTTCTGTTTTCTTGTCTAATGTATATGTTTCTGCACCATACATGAATATTGAGAAGATGTAACATTTTGCTATTCTTAGTTTCAGCCCTGTTGATATTTGTTTTGTTGTTAGTATATTTTTCATGGCTTTAAAATTACTTTTTGCCATACCTATCAAGTACATTCCATTCTTTATTAAAATTGAATTTGTGTGGAAGTAGCTTCAGTTCATGAAACCACACACAAAGTCTGCGATTTTTAGCTAAAGTCAATATTTTCGTGTGAAATATATTTTAATAGTAAATGTTTTTAACAAAAAAGAGGACTTCCGGTCAATATGGCGGATAGGCGACAGGAATAGTTGAGGCACTGTCGGAAAAGCGTTCCTTATTGCAGTTTCCTCATATTCCAAGTCCGACTTACTACCGGAGCTACTGAGTTTAGAAATCTGTGCACATCGTAAGCTGTGCTTTTTATCCGGATGGAGTTTATATATTCCGATTACCAGCGATGAATAATGCTATTGTATGACGGACAGTTCCGCTGCGTGCACGTTCGATGCCGCTGGGCCTTATGTCTTTTGGCGTCATGCTGTAGCAGCTATGATGGGGACTGCAGCTGCATTTCTTTGTTTGGATATTCGAGAAGTTTTAATTCTGATGATTCCTCTGGCACGGGCGGTTGAAAAATTATGGATTCTCATTCGCTTGCAGAGATGCTGGGGCCTACGAATAACTATAACTATATATAACTATAACTATATATAACTATATATAGTTATATGGACAATAGGACAACAGACAAGAAAATCACTGGAGTCTGTAGAAATGTGATTTTACAGAAGAATGTTGAGAGTACCAAGGACAGCTAAAAAGAGTAATAAAGATGTTCTGAGAGAGGTCAAAGCAAAAAGAGAGCTAATTTCCAATATTAGGAAGAAACAATCATAGTATTTTGGCCATGTAATGAGAAGAGAACAACTGTAATATATTGTAACAACTGGAAACATTTAGGGACGAAGACATAGAGGGAAGCAAAGAGAAAAAATAACAGACAGCTTAAGAGAATGGCTTGGCAGAAGGTCAACAACAGAAATGATAAATAGCTGCCGAGATCGAAAGTTGCGGAGAGACATGATCACCTACGCCACTAGGCCCGGTACTTGATGATGATGATGATGATGATAAATAACTATATATAACTATAACTATATGTTGTAATAAAGTAAGCTAGTGAAAACATGGGGCATGTAACTTAGTTGTTACCCGCTTCTTTAACGGACAATAGCAGTAACATATGGTAGCGACCATCAGTAGTTAAGACATAAATTTAAGGTAAGGAAATTTCCAGCCAGAATAACAAGTTAAGGGAATAGAAAGTTTGTAGGGGGGTAGTGGACACACAGAAAGTGGGGAGGAAGGTAAATTAGAATTATACTGGACATGATAATGAGTTTAAAGAATGGAAATTTCCACTACGCATGTTGTTTTGGAAATGGGAATCAAATAAGCGCATGACAATACGCGCATGATTGGACTGCATGATTTGACTGTCTGGTAAACAACTACCAGGACAGGTCAGGTCATGAAGATGATGGTCACAAATAGTTTGTTTTGACAAATTTTAGACTGAAGTCATGGAACGGTCGTTCGTTCGCTTTCGTCAGCTTTGACCTCTGACGAAGTCCCACCCACTCAATTTTGTGGGACTGAATTTTTGCGTGTAAAGTCTGTTTTATCCCATTACAGGATGCCCCTCGCCATGCAGGCAGATTTACTCCGACTTCAGAGGTACTAATTTTTAGGGAATTAGTAAAACCCAGGTGTCCTCGCCAGGGTACGAACCCCGGCTGTTGCCGTGGTAAGCCAACCGCCTATCGATTGCGCTAACCGGACACCATGGAACGGTCAAGTCTTGGACATAAGTTGAACTTTGAGTCACAGTTAGGAAATTGAAATTTGGCGGTGGAATTGTCGTAGTGAGAATTGATTGACTAAAAGGGTTGCAAGTGGTCACTTTGCGCCGGTTTGATTGGCTGAAGATATGTCACAAAGTGAGAGGTGGAGTATTGAGTTATTTGCGGGCCATCATCATTGCACTCCGAACATGTCCATAGGTGCTCAGATCCACTCCTCAGCAATTCCCTCAGTGTCCAGCGACTGACGACTCCAGTTCTATGTTGTTTGATAAGTTTTCTTACACGGCCACTAAGTTTCTCATTTCTCCCTGTGCCCATCTTAACTCCCATTTCCATCATCCGAAGAAGTGACGTGGATCTGTGTTTGTCGAAGTCCCGTGCTCTTCCCACATCTCGGAGGGCATTTCAACTTCAACACAATAGGTTTAAGACAATTAGAATGAGAACAACATTTTAGATTCTATCTATCTATTTAGATTCTATCTATCTATCTATTTAGATTCTATCTATCTATCTATCTATCTATCTATCTATCTATCTATCTATCTATCTATCTATCTATCTATCTATCTATCTATCTATCTATCTATCTATCTATCTATCTATCTATCTATCTATCTATCTGTCTGTCTGTCTGTCTGTCTGTCTGTCTGTCTGTCTGTCTGTCTGTCTGTCTGTCTGTCTGTCTGTCTGTCTGTCTGTCCGTCCGTCCGTCCGTCCGTCCGTCCGTCCGTCCGTCCGTCCGTCCGTCCGTCCGTCCGTCCGTCCGTCCGTCCGTCCGTCCGTCCGTCCGTCCGTCCGTTCCGTCCGTCCGTTCCGTCCGTCCCGTCCCGTCCCGTCCGTCCCGTCTGTCTGTTTGTCTGTCAATTATCCTTTCGAGCCGAAGACGGCACATAGGGCAGAACCAGAATCTCAAAAACAGAAACCTTGAGTGCCAATATGGCACATATTGCAGAGATCACTGCCTCTAAAATCTATGGCTCTGTTTCCATTACAATAGTTTTTACAATAACAGCTTGTCAAGCCATTGATCAACCTCCTTAGTCGCCTCTTACGACATGCTTGGAAGGTCACAGTGTCACTATTCTTTACTCATAATGAGACCCCGGTAACACACATGAACTTTTTTTTAGATTAGACAATAATTATTAGGATAATTAGAACAAGAGTCAGAAATAGGAAGAGCTAAAAGGTATATAGAGATAGAAGTCAGATCTAATATGTTAAGAAAAGAAAGTTGAGCCAGTTAGTTAGGAAGGTAAGAATCTTCAAGTTGTAGTTTTAAGTCAGAGGAGAAGTTATTAAGTAAATTGATAGAGAGAAGTAAGGATAGTAATGAACATATGAACTTTAGTGTTGTGAAGTGTTTGAGAGTTTTCAAGAACTGTGTTTCACATTTCTCATGAACGTAAGTTGATTAATGTTGAATATAAAATATGCACTTGTGGACACATCATATTCATCAACGATAGTCTCAGATGTCCCAGAATTAAAGAAACACTTAATTCTTTAAGAAGTGCATCCACTATAGTACGATCAGGTGCCTAGAATAACAATAGAGATCAATAAACTGATTGTGATTATAATAAATGAGAGAGCTCTGTCATGATTGACGTTTGTGATCAATGTAATGTGATGTGCTGTCCATGAACAATAATAATAATATCAAAGATAATAAATAACATCACAGCTCTATAACATATGTAACTATTTCTAACTATAACTATAACTATAACAAAAAGAGCAACGAGTTTCTGGGAATGCAATATTCAACTTTAAGGGACGCAAGTTTTTACATTTTGATACACAGCTTCTTCTAATCACTTTGAAGGTACAATAAAAGAAGGAAATATACTTATCTCACTGGAAAAACCTCAGGGAAATGGGGGTCAATTTGTTTTGTGTATCTCGTATATTAAACATCTACACTCAATCTCAATAGATCTACAATCAATCTCAATAGATCTACAATCAATGTCAATACGTCTACACTCAATGTCAATACGTCTACACTCAATGTCAATACGTCTACACTCAATCTCAATACGTCTACACTCAATCTCAATACGTCTACACTCAATCTCAATACATCTACACTCAATCTCAATACATCTACACTCAATTTCAATACATCTACACTCTATCTCAATACATCTAAACTCACTTCATTTGTACTCAGTCTCAATTACCGCGACGCGTGGGAGTCGTTTTAATTTAAAAATTAAAATATAAACGACTAAAAATAAAATGAATATTTTCAAACTGGACATTTTTAGGTGCAGTGCGAGTACTAAGACGTGCTTAATGCCCTGACCCCTTAGCCAGGCTAACCTGGTCGAAATAACCTGGCTATTAATTATGAAACACACTAAGTACGACAGACCTGAGGCGGTGGACGGTTAATTAATCTTCTTTGATTACTTGCACTTCAGTTAAGACGCGTATTTGCAATAATGACCGTCGCTGCTCGGGCGGTCGTTACTTAGAACATTTTGTTCATCACGATATGGTTTCTCTGTCAAATAATTCTTTGGAAAAAGATGGTTTCTACATTTGATTTAAATTACACTTCCTACAACTAATTTATGATGTATAAACACGTACACTACCACTACCTTTCAGCTCCCTGTGGAGTATAGGTCTTCAACAAACACTTTCCAGGTCGTTCTGTTTCTTGCCATTCTTTTAAGATCATTCTATGTCTTTCCCATCATCTTCATCTCTGCTTCTGGCTGTCTTCTCCAAGAATTCCTTGGTCTTACTCTTTGTTTTTTCCCCTGGGGATTCCAAAAAAGGACCTGTTGTGTAATACTCTCAGTTCGCTTCCGCAGTGTGTGTCTTATCCAGCGCAATCGTCTTCGCTGTATCTCTTTATCCACTGGTATTTGACTGGTACATTTCCATAATTCTATGTTAGTGATTTTCTCCTGCCATTTTTATCCTTTTATTCTGCGTAAGCATCCATTAATGAAAGTCTGTATCTTCATGATTGTCAGTTGTGTTATTCTCCATGTTTTTCAGCCATGTAATAGGACTGACTTAACATTGGAGTTGAACATTTTTATTTTTGTATTTATCCTAATTTCTTTGAACTTCATATGTTTCCCAGCGCAACGAAAGCTCATCTGGCTTTATCCTTATTTTGGTATCATTTGATGTTCCTACCTCTTTATGCATATTGCTACCCAGATATATGTAAGATTGTAAGTCTAGTAGAGGTATTTCTCCTAATTTTGATTATTTGCCAACTGCATTAATTCTAATAATTTGGTTTTATTTATATTAATTTTCAGTCCTAGCTGTTGTGATCTTTCATCAAGTATATTCATTTTATCCTGCATCTGTTGATGGTTGTGTGATAGGAGAGCTATGTCATCAGCAAAGTCTAAATCATCAAGTTGCTTGGTCAGTGGCTACTGGATTCCATTTCTGTTGTTTTGAGTTATTATCATAATCCAAACTATGGCCAGTAGAAAGAGAAATGGAGACAGAAGGCACCCCTGCCTTACTCCTGGTCTTATTTCAAATGCTTCTGGAAGCTGTCCTTCATACACCACACTACATTTAATTCCTTCATACAATGTTTTTATCAGGTTAATAAACGTTATGGGGATTCCGTAATGACTCAGCAACTTCCAAAGCATTCCTCTGTCTAAACGTACACTTACTACAACTGATTTATGACACACATACACCGGCTTGCTGTTGGAGCTACTGAGTTTTGTGCTCTTTGCACACCGAGAGCTACTGCGTTTTGTGCTCTTTGCACACCGAGAGCTACTGAGTTTTGTGCTCTGTGCACACCGTGAGCTGTGCTTTTCATCCGGATCGATTTTAGATATTCCGATTGCTTACGATGAATGATGACATCGTATAACGAGGGACTGTTCGACTGCTTTCACTTTCGGTGCGGCTTGGCCTTATGTCTTTTGGTGTGTGCTGTAGCTGCTCTGATAGGGACTGCAGCTGCTTTTCTTTGTTTGGATCCTTCATTGAGATGAGTTTAAATTCGGATGATCTCATTGCCACGGACGGTTGAGCAGTTATGGATTTTAATTTGTTTGCAGTGATACCGGGGCCTTCGACTAACCATATCATAACCTTAGTTTCTCGTTCGTTGACCCACATAATGACGTACATTTACTCAAACTTCTGACGTCACACTTCTCTAGTTCTCTGACCCACACTTTTGACGCCACACATGCTGCTGGTGGGGTTTGGTATTTACAGTTCTCATCATTTATTGCGCAAACTCCCCGCAGCAGCGATCGATGAGGCGGGTAGAAAAGCGGTCAGTTCTGATCGTACTTTATGTCGTCACAGCAAAAATCTGGCTCGGTTACCCCCCACCTCTGGCAGTGCGATTTACGTCAAGAGCGATTTACAATCTGTGACTTTGTGTCCAAGAATCCAGTGTAACTGACAATTGGATACGTAAATTGGAAATCTGGATAACTATAACTCGTGAGTAATAATATTTTCTGTTTTTAGTATTGGAATCCCTGGTTGCGTGTACTTTGTAGACCGTTGTACTCATCACTGTCCGTTAGAAAGGTTCTGTCTCCAGCCAGAGGAAATGGACAAAAAATCGAAAAAAAGTGTATGGTTAAAGCTTTACATAATTAATGGTTGACACAAACTTGAACGACGTTTCGGCTCAATAGGCCTTCAGCAGGACCAATAAACAACACACACACAGGTATGTCTTCTTCTTCTACCCTTTTAGTTTAGCTCCCTGTGGAGCATAGGTCTTCAACAAAAACTTTCCAAGTCGTTCTGTTTCTTGCCATTCATTTAAGATCATTCCATGTCTTCCCCATCATCTTCATCTCTACTTCTATCTGTCTTCTCCAAGAATTCCTTGGTCTTACTGTTTGTCTTTTCAACTGGGGATTCCAAAAAAAGGGCCTGTTGTGTAATACTATCATTTGGCTTCAGTAGTGTGTGTACTAGCCAGCGCCATCGTCTTCGCTGTATCGCTTTATCCACTGGTGTTTGACTGGTACATTTCCATAATTCTATTCTGCGTAAGCATCCATTAATGAAAGTCGGTATCTTCATTATTATCAATTTTGTTGTTCTCCATGTTTCACAGCCACATAATAGGACTGACTTAACATTGGAGTTGAACATTTTTATTTTTGCATTTAACCTAATTTCTTTAGACTTCCATATGTTTACCAGTGCAACAAAATCTCCTCTTTGTTTTTTTATATCCTTATTTTGGTATCATTTTCTGTTCCTCCCTCTTTATCTATATTACTGCCCAGATATATGTAAGATTGCACACAGGTATGTAAGTAAATAAAATTCTCCCTACATAACTAATAATGGAGTATCTAAAATAAAATAATTTCGAACTAGAATGAGAAGTAACAATGAAAACATCTTTCCTGTGTATTCAGCTGCGGCTGAAGGAAGATTAACAATGGCTATGATAACTTGGTGTTGTTAACCAACTAATGCGAGGGTCAAAACACAGGGGAAGGGATCTGAAATATGGGGGGGGGGATATTATATAGGTTCATCATCATTGAGTGCCGTCTCTGTATCGAAGGTTGGCTACCATGGAGCGCCATTCCACTCTGTCTCTTGCTTTGATGGTGCAGATTGTCATAGATTGACTTGTCCATCTTTTGATGTTGTTCGTCCATGTTAGTCTTGGTCTGCCTCTGCCTCTTTTACCTTGCATTTTCCCTTCCAACACTACTTTTATTAAGCTGTTGTCTTTAACGTGCCCCAAAAATTTCATTTATCTTGTTCTAATTGTGTTTAGTAGTTCTCTTTTCATTTTTAGTTGTTTTAAAACTTCATCGTTTATCTGTTTCCATCCAATTCTACCTATTCTTCTATAGATCCACATTTCAAAGGCTTCAATTTTCTGGTCTGTCTTCTTGTCTAATGTCCATGCTTCTGCACCATACTGTATATTGAGAAGATGTAATATTTGGCTATTCTTAGTTTTAGCCTTGGTGTTATTTATTTTGATGTTAGTATATCTTTCATGGCATATATAGGTTACCTCATCTATAACGCCACCGGCAATGTTTATACGTATATAACCGTCCGAGAACACAAAGACCTGAATACATATATATATATATATATATATATATATATATATACACATACATACATACAAATACACATATACATGTTCCTAGTTAGATTTCCTACTTCTATTGCCAATTTAATGGTCTCACTGATGTCTTGAAACCGCCTTCTACTTGGCTCTGAGCCTTCCATTATTTTTCGTTCCAGCCTGCTCTTTCTTTGACATAGACGTAGTATAGAGTTATGTGTAGCTTATAATCATTGCATTCTGAACATGTAGAGCCGTAGTTTTGAGTTATGTGTAGCTTATAATCATTGCATTCTGAACATGTAGAGCCGTAGTATAGAGTTATGTGTAGCTTATAATCATTGCATTCTGAACATGTAGAGCCGTAGTTTTGAGTTATGTGTAGCTTATAATCATTGCATTCTGAACATGTATAGCCGTAGTTTTGAGTTATGTGTAGCTTATAATCATTGCATTCTGAACATGTAGAGCCGTAGTATTGAGTTATGTGTAGCTTATAATCATTGCATTCTGAACATGTAGAGCCGTAGTATTGAGTTATGTGTAGCTTATAATCATTGCATTCTGAACATGTATAGCCGTAGTATTGAGTTATGTGTAGCTTATAATCATTGCATTCTGAACATGTAGAGCCGTAGTTTTGAGTTATGTGTAGCTTATAATCATTGCATTCTGAACATGTAGAGCCGTAGTTTTGATTTATGTGTAGCTTATAATCATTGCATTCTGAACATGTATAGCCGTAGTTTTGAGTTATGTGTAGCTTATAATCATTGCATTCTGAACATGTAGAGCCGTAGTATAGAGTTATGTGTAGCTTATAATCATTGCATTCTGAACATGTAGAGCCGTAGTTTTGAGTTATGTGTAGCTTATAATCATTGCATTCTGAACATGTAGAGCCGTAGTTCTACTAATGTTACGTCTTCTCAATATTCCTGTATGGTGCAGAAACATGGACATTAGACAAGAAAACAGAACAGAAAATTGAAGCCTTTGAAATGTGGATTTATAGAAGAATAGGTAGAATTGGATGGAAACAAAAGATAACAAACGATAAAGTTTTAAAACAACTGAAAATAAAAAGAGAACTACTAAACACAATTAAGACAAGACAAATGAAATTTTTGGGGCATGTTAAAAGACACAACAGCCTACTAAAAGTAATATTGAAAGGAAAAATACAAGGTAAAAGAGGCAGAGGCAGACCAAGACTAACATGGACGAGTAACATCAAAAGATGGACAAGTCAATTTATGACAGCCTGCACCATCAAAGCACGAAACAGAGTAGAGTGGCGATCCATGGTAGCCAACCTTCGTTGCGGAGAAGGCAAACGATGATGATGATGATGATGATGATGAGAGCCGTAGTATTTAATTTTCCTCTGTAGAATAGTGTTTATAACCAGTCCTTTTCAATGTTTATCGTTTAGTATGTCTTCATTGCTCTTTTTACATTGTCTTAAGTATCTTAACTCTTTTCGTACGTTTCGCCGCATAGTGCGTCACTCTCAATTTGATTAGTGTGGACCATCTTCATACCCTATTCTTTTTACATATCTTGTATCATATTGGTATTGGTGAAAACCTCCAATTATCAAGAACTTCATATATAATATGTTATATGTTAGATAAATATGTAGATTGATTCTTAAAACCTTGAATAATTTTTGTTTCAAACATCTCTTCCGTTGCATTGATAAAAAGCTTCCATACGGAAAGAGTTAGGGATTTTTCTCTAGCATTTAGTTTCGCATGAACCAATTTTCGCCATTGTTGTTTACGAGATTATCCATAATTCACAACCATATGTTGCTATTGGTACATGCCGTCAGTATTTATAATTTCTTATAAACGAGCGTGTCAATTGAAGTATAAGATTGATCTTGGAATTATCAAAACTAGAAACGGAAATTGCGACGTAAAATATATATTAAAGAAAACAATGATAGAAGCAAGTTAACAACAGAGAGTATAATCATCATCATCATCATCAACATGTATCATGCCTGCTGAGGTAGGTGGTCATGTCTCTCCACAACTTTCGATCTCGACAGTTATTTATAATTTCTGTTGTTGGCCTTCTGCCATGCCATTCTTTTAAGCTGTCTGGTACCTTTTCTCTTTGCTTCCGTCTATCTCTCCGTCCCTCAATTTTCCCAGTTGTTACAATTTATTCCAGCTGTTCTCTTCTTATTAAAAAAGTAAAGTAAAGAGCCCCCGTCATGGCAAGTGCCATATAGGGCATATGGTGTTAGTGACTATAAATTTTACAGACCATTGGCACATGATTTTTGGGGTAATGTGGTCGGTATTACGCCCATGCCGCTTTACTTTCCCAGAAAAAAAATCCGGTACCCATTTAAGGCTGGGTGAACCCGGAAGCCGTCGATTGGGATCGAACCATACCTTTTTTCTTTTGTAGTCCAGTTCACTAACCACTGAGCTATCGCGGCTCCTTTCTCTTCTCATTACATGGCCAAAAATTGATGATCGTTTCTTCCTAATATTGGAAATTAGCTCTTTCTTTTTGCCTCTCTCACTTTTTCACTACATTCGGGATACTTAAGTCAAAGAGAAATAAACAGAAGGACAAGACATGAAATGATGAAACGAGAGAAAAAGATGTGCTACATATCAGAGGGTGAAAATATAATATGTGAAAATATAATATGTGAAAATATAATATGTGAAAATATGTGAGTAAAATGTGTATACATTGAAGCAAAACTTAACTGATGGCAAGTTCTGACTACATAACTCTGTGCTGTTTCTCTACAATTATCAGTCACGTTTTCCTCATTCAGTTCTTGCTACAACTCTCCAATCATCAGTCACGTTTTCTCGTTCATTTCTTGCTACTACTCTGCAAGCATCAGTCACGTTTTCCTCATTCATTTCTTGCTACAACTCTCCAATCATCAGTCACGTTTTCTTCCTTGATTTCTTGCTGCTACTCTCCAATCATCAGTCACGTTTTCTCATTCATTTCTTGCTACTACTCTGCAAGCATCAGTCACGTTTTCCTCATTCATTTCTTGCTACAACTCTCCAATCATCAGTCACGTTTTCCTCATTCATTTCTTGCTACAACTCTCCAATCATCAGTCACGTTTTCTTCCTTGATTTCTTGCTGCTACTCTCCAATCATCAGTCACGTTTTCTCGTTCATTTCTTGCTACTACTCTGCAAGCATCAGTCACGTTTTCCTCATTCATTTCTTGCTACAACTCCCCAATCATCAGTCACGTTTTCCTCATTCATTTCTTGCTACAACTCTCCAATCATCAGTCACGTTATCCTCATTCAGTTCTTGCTACAACTCTCCAATCATCAGTCACGTTTTCTCGTTCATTTCTTGCTACTACTCTGCAAGCATCAGTCACGTTTTCCTCATGCATTTCTTGATACAACTCTCCAATCATCAGTCACGTTTTCCTCATTCATTTCTTGCTACTACTCTCCAATCATCAGTCACGTTTTCCTCATTCATTTCTTGCTACTACTCCCCAATCATCAGTCACGTTTTCCTCATTCATTTCTTGCTACAACTCTCCAATCATCAGTCACGTTTTCTTCAAACAACCTTTCCTCCTACCTTTCCGTATTACATTGACTAAGCAGAATTGCTTTTCTCTTTGTAATTAGTAAATTATATTGATTACATACAACTAACCTTAATGCTTCCTTATCCGTCTTCACATGAAGCAAATTTCCTCACATTAAAAGGATTTGATTGCATTAAGAAAGCTATTTCACAAATTAGCTCCCTCGAAAATACGACATTTAAATAAAGGTACAAAGATAAGAGATAAAATAACAAATATCTATTTTTAAAATTTACAATTTCCTAATTGGAATGGAAGTTGTTACTAAGTGTTGCTTGACATTTAATGTTATATTAATAACAATAACAGACATAAGATAGTTATAGTTTGTCGAAAGCCCCGGTATCACTGCAAACGAATAAAAATCCATAATTGCTCAACCGCCCGTGCCAGTGGAATTATCTAAAGTAACATTTCATGGAATATCCAAACAATGAAAGGCAGCTGCAGTCCCCATCATAGCACACACAGCACACGTCAAAAGACATAAGGCGTATCAGTACCGAAAGTGAACGCAGCTGAACTGTCCTTTGTCATACGATATCATTCATCTTAAGCAATCTGAATAAAGAAACACCATCCGGATGAAAAGCACAGCTCACGGCGTGCACAGAGCACTACACTCAGTAGCTCCGGCAGCAAGCCGGACATGGAATATGAGGAAAGTGTAACAAGGAACACTTTCCAGACAGAGCCTCAACAGTTCCTGTCGCCTGTCTGCCATTTTGACCGGTAGACCTGATTGAAGATACACCACAGAAATAAAAAGCAGAAGAGCACAAATCAAAGAAGCATTTCAATAAGACTAAAAACATCTTCTGCAACAAGTCTACGTCAATAGACGTGAGTAAGAAAATTAATCGGTGATATATAGAACCAAATGGGAGCCGCGATAGCTCAGTGGTTAGTGAATTGGACTACAAAGGACAAGAGGTAGGGTTCGATTCCAACCAGCGGCTTCCGATTCACCTAGCCTTTAATGGGTACCGGATAATTTTTCTGGGAAAGTAAAGCGGCACGGGCGCAATACCGACCACATTACCCCAAAAATCATGTGCCGAAGGTCTGTAGAATTTATGGTCACTAACACCATATTCCCTATACGCCACTTGGCGTGACGGGGGTACTTTCCGTTTTTTTTAATTATAGAACCAATTCAGACCAATGGAAGTGAATCACAGACAGTAGACACAAAAATGAAACGGCTATTAGAGGCCACAGAGATGGGATTTCTCAGAAAAATGTTGAGAATATCCTAGACAGCTAAAAGACCAACGAAGAAATTGTTCAAGTTCAAGGGCTGAAGACAAAAGAAGAGCTCCTAAAAAAAAAAACGCCAGATAGAAACCATCGACATTTTCTGTCACATGAAAAGAGGAAAGTTGGAATACTTGGTTCCTTGTTCTTTATCCTTATAGCCCCGAAGGTCAACGCTCCAAGTGCTTTTCGCCATTTATCTATTCTCGGTGAAATGTTCGATCTTGTCAAATCAGTCTGTTCCTGCCTGCTTTGCTTCTATTATTAACCCTTTCAGTACGGAAGCTTTTTATTAATTTAACGGTAGAGATTTTAGAGACAAAATGTTTCATGGTTTTAAATATTAATCTACATGTTTATTTTTGTCTAACACTTAACGTATTAGATATGAATTTGTAGATAAATAAACAAGGAATTAGATTTCACCAATACCAAGATGGCACAAGATATATAAAAAGAATATGGTTTGATGCCAGTTTGCAGTAATCAAAGTGAGAGCGACACACTGTGCGGCTAAACGTACATGACCGAATTCGGCATCGCACATAGTGCGTCGAAACGTATGTATGGCCCTTTTCGTCTTGTCAGACGGTCTAGTGGAGGCTATTGTGTATTTTTGTGAGGTTTTATTTTTGTCGAATATCTTCTCTCGTGGCTAATTCTACCAATGTTTGACAAACACACACGGCCACAGACTGAACAAGTCAGGCCCAATGATCCACAGGGTTTTCCATTCCTTTTTCATGAGTCTTTTCTGTTCTAAGTTTTGCCTTAGCACAGTCTCAAATGATGTTATACCATTTCTTATACATGCTCTCCATGATGTGCGATCACTTGCCAGACGTTCCGAGTCATATTAAGTCCAGGAAACAAGGTCCTTACGTTCCATGCGCCAAGTTTAAACATTTGTGCTTTCTTCCTCATTTCACTTTGCCTACTCTGCCTGGGCACGGAATATGGAGATAGTGCTTTACCCTGTCGCACTATCCCCCTCTCGACTTCGTAGGACAAGGATTTCTGGAGGAGGGACAAAGTCCATACGTTCGGAATTGAAAAAAAGATGCTGGGGATGCCAGAAAGACGATTAACGCCGACTACTGCATTAGGGTCCCTCCCTCCGGATTTTACTGTGGGTGTACTCCCATAACCTTCGATTCTAACTACAATCTAGTCCACAAGGTAGTGGAGAGTTTTGTGGGTATACTCCCATAACCTTCGATTCTAACTAGAATCTAGTCCACAAGGTAATGGAGAGTTTTGTGGGTGTACTCCCATAACCTTCGATTCTAACTACAATCTAGTCCACAAGGTAGTGGAGAGTTTTGTGGGTGTACTCCCATAACCTTCGATTCTAACTACAATCTAGTCCACAAGGTAGTGGAGAGTTTTGTGGGTGTACTCCCATAACCTTCGATTCTAACTAGAATCTAGTCCACAAGGTAGTGGAGGGTTTTGTGGGTATACTCCCATAACCTTCGATTTTAACTACAATCTAGTCCACAAGGTAATGGAGAGTTTTGTGGGTGTACTCCCATAACCTTCGATTCTAACTAGAATCTAGTCCACAAGGTAGTGGAGAGTTTTGTGGGTGTACTCCCATAACCTTCGATTCTAACTAGAATCTAGTCCACAAGGTAGTGGAGAGTTTTGTGGGTGTACTCCCATAACCTTCGATTCTAACTAGAATCTAGTCCACAAGGTAGTGGAGAGTTTTGTGGGTGTACTCCCATAACCTTCGATTCTAACTAGAATCTAGTCCACGAGGTAGTGAAGGGTTTTGTGGTTGAAGTTTCACTTCCTCTAGACGAGTTGCCAGCAATCGAAACGTACGGGAACAGTTAATGCTATATTTAGTGTCTCTCTAGGTATTCCTAATTTTTCTGTACCTTATATTTCCCATAGACGAGCCTGTTTTGGAATTCTCTTCAGGTCTTTCCTCAACACATGTCTGAGAGTCTGGAATCCTACTCTGATTGAGTCTTGATCGCAGAGAGAGAGAGAGAGAGAGAGAGAGAGAGAGAGAGAGAGAGGGAGGGAGGGAGGGAGAGAGAGATAGATCAGTACAAAATAGTTCAGTACAAGATGGTTTAGTGCAAGATAGTTTAGTATAAGATAATTCAGTACAAGATAATTCAGTACAATATAGTTCAGTACAAGATAGCTCAGTACAAGATAGCTTAGCAGAAGATAGTTTTTCGAAAGATAGTATAGTACAAGATAGTTTAGTACAAGATAGTATAGTACAAGATAGTATAGTGCAAGATAGTTTAGTACAAGATAGTATAGTACAAGATAGTTTAGTACAAGATAGTATAGTACAAGATAGTATAGTACAAGATAGTATAGTACAAGATAGTTTAGTTTAGTACAAGATAGTTTAGTACAAGATAGTTTAGTACAAGATAGTATAGTACAAGATAGTTTAGTACAAGATAGTTTAGTACAAGATAGTTTAGTACAAGATAGTATAGTAAAAGATAGTATAGTACAAGATAGTTTAGTACAAGATAGTATAGTACAAGATAGTTTAGTTTAGTACAAGATAGTTTAGTACAAGATAGTTTAGTACAAGATAGTTTAGTACAAGATAGTTTAGTACAAGATAGTTTAGTACAAGATAGTTTAGTACAAGATAGTTCAGTTCAAGACAGTTTAAACGACTGCCTAGGCATAAAGTTCAACTATAGAGTTGAAAAACAGTTCTAGAGATAGAAAGTTTACTTAGAGACATGATCGCCTACGCCAACAGACATAGTAGTACTTAATGAGGTTTATGAATCTTGATAAAGAATGGACAAATGGAAGCTACGTTGAATACCTCCCTGTTGATATTAATTGACCAATACAAAATGACCAAATGTGAATTTGTTCCATCACCTTTTAAACAAAAATGCTACGACGACTTAATATATATCCGACATGCCAAGTTCTAATGCATGTCCTAAGCTAATGACGCAGGAGAATCGCAAAAAGTCACGATCAGTTTAACTATTAATTACCTAATATGAAATCTCCTAGAAAAGGCGATTCCAGGAATTGCTTTTCTTGGAATTGGGGGATTTTCCTCTGATTAAAATAATTCCGTTTAGTTCAAAATGTTATTTAAGCTAATGAAATAGCTTCTTACAAATTGCATATATTACATTGGCCAATCAGGGAAGTGGTAAAAATTAACAGCAAGATTTACCTTAAATTATATCTGCAAATATAGAATTTGACATTTTGTTTTCTTGGCAAAAGTAGATTCATCAGTTCTACAAAACTATGACATGTAATTCTTATCAGATGACAATCATATAACAATAAGGTAACAAAATGTATTCTTATGAATATGTTGACTTTAACACTCGAACATACATTCCCTCGAGCCTTGAGCGTACTATACCCCGTGATGGAAAATGTATAACCGAAATAAACAAATGAATAGGAATGGCAAACAAGTAATTTTAATGCCATGAAAAATATACTAACATCAAAACAAATAACACCAGGGCTAAAACTAAGAATATCAAAATGTTATATTTTCTCAAATTTCCTGTATTGTGCAGAAACAGGAAATTTGACAAGAAAACAGAACTGAAAATTAAAGCCTTTGAAATGTGGATTTATTGAAGAATAGGTAGAATTGGAAAGAAAGAAAACAAAACAAATGAAGTTTTAAAGCAACTAAAAATGAAAAGAGAACTACTAAACACAATTCAGAGAAGACAAATTCGATTTTTGGGACATGTTAAAAGACATAACAGCCTACAAAAAAATAATCACGGAGGGGAAAATACAAGGTAAAAAAGGCAGAGGCAGACCATTACTAACATGGACGAGTAACATCAATAGATGGCCAAGTCAGCCTATGACAACCTGCACCATCAAAGCAAGAGACAGAGCGGAATGGCGCTACAAGTTAGCCAACCTTCAATGCGGAGACGGCACCCGAGGATGATGATGAATCCTCGAATGCCAATGTCTTCTAGCCTAAAAGTAATACTTGTAATGTTTTGTAGCCTAAAAGTAATACTTGTAATGTTTTGTAGCCTAAAAATAATACTTGTAATGACGTGAAACTAGTAGTAAATACCAGACAGGAGGACATCAAAGCACCTTATGGTTTCATTGAGATCTTTTCTTTTTTATTTCCTCGTTTGCCTTTTAACGTCAAAGAAAAAAGACACAAGTAAAGTACCCCGTCACGCCAAGTGATGTATAGGGAACATGGTGTTAGTGACCATAAATTTTACAGACCTTCAGCACATGATTTTTGGGGTAATGTGGTCGGTATTTCGCCCGTGCCGCTTTACTTTCCCAGAACAAAATCCGGTACCCATTTAAGGCTGGGTGAACCTGAAAGCCGTCGGTTGGGATCGAACCCTACCTCTTGTCCTTTGTAGTTCCGTTCACTAACAACTGAGCTATCGCGGCTCCCTTTTAACGTCAAGGGGAGATATAATGTGCGGTCTTCGTTCTTCTGTTCTGCTGTTGTGTTTCCTGTTTCTAATATTCCCATCAATCCATCTTTTTCAAAGTCAGCCCTTGAGTCTCGTATATTAGAAACATTTATTAAAAACTCGTGTTGTGTTTTGACTTTTTGTTCTTATGACCTGTTCAAAATATTTCATCTGTTTTTAATTCTTTACGTATTATATGGCGGGAAATATTCCTAACATTTTTTTTAGTTCTTCATTTGTGATCTTATCTTTGAGACTGATTCCTGCCATTCGTCTAACACACTTCATCTCGGTAGTGGTTATTTTCCTTATTGTTCTTGAGTCTAGAGTCCAAGTCGGGCACAGATCTCACAAGGTTGGAATGTAGTTGTGTTGTAGAGTGCCTGTTTTGCCTTTAGCGCTTTTTTTTTGGTTGGACATTATTTGTGCTATATGTCCGTATTTAAGGCTGGCTTGATGTATCTCGAGTCTTGTGTTTTATATGTTCGGAATTGGAGTCAAAAACGATGTCTTAACATCATCAAGCGCTATACATAAAAAAAAAAAATATGACGATCATCATTTTCAGGAGGACGTGAACTTCCGGTCAATATGGTGGATAGGCGGCAGGAACCTTTGAAGGTTATGTATGAAAGTGTTCCTTGTTGCAGTTTCCTCATATTCCAAGTCCGGCTTGTTGCAGGAGCTACTGAGTTAAGTGCTCTGTGCACACCGTGAGCTGTGTGTTTTATCCGTTTTGATCATGTTTCGATATTCTAATTGTTTACGATGAATAATGACATCGTATGGCAGGGAACAGTTGGCTGTGTTCACTTTATGTGCGGTTTCACCGTATGTCTTTTGGCGTGTGCTGAGACTGCTATGATGGGGACAACAGGTACCTTACTTTGTTTGGGAGATGAGATATTAATTCGGATGATTACGCTGGCACGGGCGGTTGAGCAATTATGGATTTTAATTCGTTAGCAGTGATACCGGGGGCCTCCATAACCAAATAACCAAAATTTCGAGTATATTCCTGCTTGCGTATTGCTCTATGCCAAAATACTTCCAAGGTACTTGAGGTATTCCCCCGCCTCTTTTATATGTATGTCGTCTATCCAAAAAAAAAGAAGCTATCTTTACGACACATGTTACCCTTGCTCGTGAATGTTGGGGTTTGGTGCTCACGATAGAACCAGAGGGATAAAGGCCGCTTGGTCAAAGCAGTCGCCACGTCCTGTGTTTATTTCACCCCCTATAGAAAAAAATCCTGACGTCCTCTATTGTTGTGTTGATATTCTGGTCTTTGTTTACAATATCTAATTGTTCTTGCAAGCCTTCTTGTGTGTTATTGTTGTTGTTATAAATCCATCGACCTATGAGCTGACACCGTTTGACCCAACGCCTTGTAATGATATATACAGGTAATTCTGAGTTTCTTTGTAATTCCCTACAAGGTATTCAATTTATCGGGTTTTTTTTAGGAAGTACATTTGTTCTGATATCAGTGAGCTTTGAACAGGCAAACAAGTGATGTTTTAATGCTTTATTGAGGTGTTTACATAACGGACATGCTGGAGTTTGGTGTCGTTTTATTCTATTAATGTCACAGCTTTTTGTATATTATATCTTAGTAGTTTTATGAATTTTGTTGTCAGTTCTGAAAGATGACTGGAGTATAATTCTACTATAGGACATTAACAATGATCATAACAGACGCTATAAGTTACATTTCTTGGGAGTTTTGTGGATAAATTGTGGTTCTTTTTACGTCAGAAAGAGTGAAATTTGTCCAGTTTTGTGGATAAATTGTGGTTCTTTTTTCGTCAGAAAGAGCGAAATTTGTCCAGTTTTGTGGATAAATTGTGGTTCTTTTTACGTCAGAAAGAGTGAAATTTGTCCAGTTTTGTGGATAAATTGTGCTTCTTTTTAACGTCAGAAAGAGTGAAATTTGTCCAGTTTTGTGGATAAATTGTGGTTCTTTTTACGTCAGAAAAAGTGAAATTTGTCCAGTTTTGTGGATAAATTGTGGTTCTTTTTACGTCAGAAAAAGTGAAATTTGTCCAGTTTTGTGGATAAATTGTGGTTCTTTTTACGTCAGAAAAAGTGAAATTTGTCCAGTTTTGTGGATAAATTGTGGTTCTTTTTACGTCAGAAAAAGTGAAATTTGTCCAGTTTTGACAAATGTATTCTCATAAACGTAGTTAGACATAAACAGCAACAGCATGAAAACGAAATATTGTAGATTATTCATATTTTTGTCAAGTTTCCAAATTTGAACCATCATCATCAAGTACTATGCCTGCTGGCGTAAGTGATCATGTCTCTTCACAACTTTCTATCTCGACAGTTATTTATATTTCTGATGTTGACCTTCTGCCAAGCCATTCTCTTAAGCTGTCTGGTATCTTTTCTCTTTGCTTCCCTCTATCTCTTCGTCCCTCATTGTTTTCCGGTTGTTATATATTCCAGCTGTTCTCTTCTCATTACATGGCAGCCAAAAAATGATTTTTTCTTTCTAATATTGGAAATTAGCTCTCTTTTTGCTTTGATCTCTTTCAGAACATTTTCATTACTCTTCTTAGCTGTCCATGGTACTTTCAACATTCTTCTGTAAAACCACATTTCTACAGACTCCAGTGATATTCTTGTCTGTTGTCCTATTTGTCCATGATTCTCATCCATAATGAAGACTGGATATACACAACATTTAAGAACTCTGTTTCAAGTTTCTATTGTTAAAAATGGAGGTAGAAATGTGGTTTTACAGAAGAATGGTGAGAATACCATAGACAGCTAAGAAGAGTAATGAAAATGTTCTGAAAGAGGCCAAAGCAAAAAGAGAGCTAATTTCCAATATTAGGAAGAAACAATCATCATTTTTTGGCCATGTAATGAGAAGAGAACAACTGGCATATATTGTAACAACTGGAAAAATTGAGGGACAAAGAGATAGAGGGAAACAAATAGAAAAGATACCAGACAGCTTAAGAGAATGGCTTGGCAGAAGGTCAACAACAGAAATGATAAATAACTGCCGAGATAGAAAGTTATGGAGAGACATTGATCACCTAAGACAGCAGGCCTGGCACTTGATGATGATGATGATGATGACTCAGTCTGTACTCAATATAAAGAAGATGGTTAGGTCTTTCCCCTTTAGGTTATGAACTTCTCCTGCACGTCTGCATCACGTAATGCATACTTGGTCATTTGCAAATCTATATCTTTTGACCTTTCGAGCGGTGGCCGGCCCATAGGACATAAACCCAGATACTCTTTCTCTTTTTCTAAATTTTCTTTCTATCAGTCTCAATCCTTGTAAATATCTTTATCAAGTCTCACCATTTGTCTCTGTTCTGTGCAAGTATCTCGATCTCATGGAGGGAGCCGATTTCCGCTGCATTTGCCCCTCTAATCAATATTCTTATCAGTGTCTCTCAGGGTCTGCCTCTTTTCCTCCTACCTGTTGTTTCCCACATGAAAGCTTGCTTTGCTATTCCGTTATGATTTCTTTTCATCACATGTCCAACATATGACCATCGTCTTTTCTTTATTACTGAAGATATTAGTGGTTGATTGGCGATTTCTCTAATTTCCTCGTTTGTTTTGAATTCGTTCCATGCTATACCAAGTATTTTCCTTAGACATTTATTTTCAAATGCGTTCAACTTTGTTTCTATGTCTCTTGTTGTCAAGCTCTCACATACGTAAGGAACATCTACAAATAGAAGCTCGTTAATCATTGTCCCTGGTGGTTTGGCCTAAGCCACCTATATCACTCAAGACTGTCTATTCATGAGAATCCCCCAAACCATGTGACGTTATCAGCATTGCAAACAGGGTGGGCTGTAGGTAACATGACGTCATCTGTCTGCAGTTCGCATAGCTAAAGACGTCACAAGCATTGGGGTATCTTCGGGGAAACCCCCTCAGCCTTCGGCTCGAAAGTTATTTATAGCGATAGTTTGGCTAAATGGCAAAAACAGTTAAAGATAAATAATAAACACTAAATAGATAATACCACACCAGTTTTACCCATTATTTTTTTAATTAAAATTATCACAAGAAAGGAACTCTTGTTCTGACTATGCTGTTATTTTTGTAGTGTTTCACAAAGACGATGACTTACTGCATATGTTGTCAGTGCCTCGCATAATTAACTTAATTCTCTCAAATTCCTTTTTCTCATCACCGTCTTCGAGTGCCTTCTCCGCAACGATGAATGGCTACCATGGAGCGCTATTCTGCTGTCTCTTGCTTTGATGGTGCAGGTTGTCTTAGGCTGATTTGTCCATCTTTTGATGTTACTCGTCCATGTTAGTCTTAGTCTGCCTCTGCCTCTTTTACCTTGTATTTTCCCCTCCAGGATTACTTTTAGTAGGCTGTTGTGTCTTTTAACATAGCCCAAAAATCAATTTTGTCTTCTCTGAATTGTGTTTAGTAGTTCTCTTTTCATTTTTAGTTGTTTTAAGACTTCATCGTTTGTTTTCTTTCCTTTTCATATAATTCTACCTAATTCTACCTAATTCTACCTATTCTTCTATAAATCCACATTTCAAAGGCTTCACTTTTCTGTTATGTTCCTAGTCTAATGTCCATGTTTCTACACCATATAGGAATGTTGAGAAGATATAACATTTTTACTATTCTTAGATTTAGCCCTGGTGTTATTTGTTTTGATGTTAGTATATTTTTCATGACATTAAAATTACTTTTTGCCATTCCTATTCTTTTGTTTATTTCAGTTTTACATTTTCCATCGCTGGTTATAGTATGTCCAAGGTTGTTATAGTTCTGAACTGTCTCCAGCTCTATTCCTTCAATTTTGATATTTATTTGTAGGTCTTGATCATTTTCTTTCCTTATGATAATAGATTTAGCCTTTTTGATATTGATATGTAATCCATATTGTTTGCTTGTTATGTTTATTTCTTTAAGCAATTGTTGTAGATCTTTCTGCTAGTAGTACAGTATGTTCAGCATATCTTAGGTTATATCTTAGGTTATTGATTATCTTTCCATTAATTTGTAGGCCTGGCATCTCTTTGATGTTTTTAAAGATTTGCTCAGTGTATAGATTGAACAAGCTTGGTCATAGTCCTTGTCTTACTCCTTTTTATATCAATGAACGGAGAGTTCTCTTTGTTATATTTTATTATTGCTGTTTGCTCCCAGTACAAATTACATATTAGTCGTATGTCCATGTTATCTAGATGTATCTCTTTTAGGCATTCTATAAGTTGATTCTATAAGGTTACTCATCTGTAATTCTATAATTGTATTTGTAGTCACTGATTTCGTATTCTATAATTGTATATGGTAGTCACTGATCTGTTATCCTATAATTGTATCTGGAAGTCACTGATCTGTTATCCTACAATTGTATCTGGGAGTCACTGATCTGTTATCCTATAATTGTATCTGGGAATCACTGATCTGTTATCCTATAAGTCACTGATCTGTTATCCTATAATTGTATCTGGGAGTCACTTATCTGTTATCCTATAATTGTATCTGGGAGTCACTGATCTGTTATCCTATAATAGTATTTGGGAGTCACTGATCTGTTATCCTATAATTGTATCTGGGAGTCACTTATCTGTTATCCTATAATTGTATCTGGGAGTCACTGATCTGTTATCCTATAATAGTATTTGGGAGTCATTGATCTGTTATCCTATAATTGTATCTGGGAGTCACTTATCTGTTATCCTATAATTGTATCTGGGAGTCATTGATCTGTTGTCCTATAATTGTATTTGGGAGTCACTGATCTGTTATCTTATAATTGTATCTGGGAGTCACTGATCTATTATTCTATAATTGTATCTGGGAGTCACTGATCTATTATTCTACAATTGTATTTATGAGTCCCTGATCTATTATTCTATAATAGTATTTATGAGTCCCTGATCTATTATTCTATAACTGTATTTGGGAGTCACTGATCTATTATTCTATAATTGTATTTATATGAGTCCCTGATCTATTATTCTATAATTGTATATGGGAGTCACTGATCTAGTATTCTATTATTCTATAATTGTATTTATGAGTCCCTGATCTATTATCCTATAATTGTATTTGGGAGTCCCTGATCTATTATTCTATTATTCTATAATTGTATTTATGAGTCCCTGATCTATTATCCTATAATTGTATTTGGGAGTCACTGATCTATTATTCTATTATTCTATAATTGTATATGGAGTCACTGATCTATTATTCTATTATTCTATAAATGTATTTGGGAGTTACTGATCTATTATTCTATAATTGTATATGGGAGTCACTGATCTAGTATTCTATAATTCTATTTATGAGTCCCTGATCTATTATTCTATATTAGTATTTGGGAGTCCCTGATCTATTATCCTATAATTGTATTTGGGAGTCCCTGATCTATTATCCTATAATTGTATTTGGGAGTCACTGATCTATTATTCTATTATTCTATAATTGTATTTGGGAGTTACTGATCTATTATTCTATAATTGTATATAGAGTCACTGATCTATTATTCTATTATTCTATAATTGTATTTGGGAGTTACTGATCTATTATTCTATAATTGTATATGGGAGTCACTGATCTATTATTCTATTATTCTATAATTGTATTTGGGAGTCACTGATCTATTATTCTATTATTCTATAATTGTATTAAGGAGTCACTGATCTATTATTCTATTATTCTATAATTGTATTCAGGAGTCACTGATCTATTATTCTATAATTGTATTTGGGAGTCACTGATCTATTATTCTATAATTGTATTCGGGAGTCACTGATCTATTATTCTATTATTCTATAATTGTATTTCGGAGTCACTGATATATTATTCTATTATTCTATAATTGTATTTGGAAATCACTGATCTATTATTCTATAATTGTATTTGGGAGTCACTGATCTATTATTCTACAATTGTATTTGGGAGTCACTGATCTATTATTCTACAATTGTATTTGGGAGTCACTGATCTATTATTCTACAATTGTATTTGGGAGTCACTGATCTATTATTCTATATATGATCTTAACCTTTTTTCTAAGACCTAAACGTGCAATTATAGTCTACAAGACTGAGATGGGAGGTAAGCAAATAATTACCGCCCTTCCTCTCTCCATTTTGATGTATTATTGTCTCATATTTATTTGTACATTTTTCAATGAAAAAAAAATACTTTTCTACAGGATTTTCTTCTGCCTTTCTCTAGCGTCATCAGTTGAAAAAGTACTTCATCATTATTCTCTATTTATTTAACAAAATATTTTATATCACTATTTGAACCATCTACAACTCAAGAACGATAATTACGTTTCCATCATTTGCCACATCCATTACCGAACACTTAAATTACGAATAAATTCAACACGCGTCAGTCCTAATCCTCAACAATTCAACTAAATCTTCTCTTAACCCACTAACGAACAAGTCATTCTTCATTTGCTACTGCTTGTCTATATTTGGAAACATTTCTCCAGATTAAGTATACAATTCTTACGAATCTATCACACCCAATTACGATTTCAGTTATTTATTTCATGTTTATTTATTCATGAATTATATAGTATACGGAGTGAAACATTACATAGTAAAGATATTAACAATAAATTCAGTAATGTACAAACAAGTAGTGTTGCAATAATCTATATTTGGACAAATCGTGTATTGCTTTTCTATATTCCGTAATTTTACAAATACCTTGTCAATCAATAAATCGTGTAACTGCTTCTACGTGACCTTTTAATGGCGCAATGGAATCTCGGATGCTCTATTTTTTTTATTTTGTGTGAGGTTTTTTCTTTTTTTTTAAATTTTGTCACTTTTTCTTTTTTTAAAATTGTGTCACTTTTTTTTTAAATTGTCACTTTTTTTGTGTCTTGAGCATTGCTGTTGCTGCCATTCTTACTTTTTATATTATCGGGAAGTACGAATCTTACCTTCATCTTATTATGCAACACGAATCTTACTTTCATCTTGCGAGGAAATACAGATCTTATTGGAATCTTACCAGGAAACACAAATTTTACTTTTATCCTCTCAGGAAACAGGAATCTTACATTCATCTTGTTACGAAACATGAATGTTACTTTCATCGTATAACAAAACACGAATATTACTTTCATCTTATCACAAAACACCAATATTACTTTCATCTTATCACAAAATACAAATATTACTTTCATCTTATCACAAAACACCAATATTACTTTTATCTTATCACAAAACACCAATATTGCTTTTATCTTATCACAAAACATCAATATTACTTTTATCTTATCATAAAACACCAATATCTCTCTCTCTCTCTCTCTCTGCGATCAGGACTCAGTCAGAGTAGGATTCCAGACTCCCACATGAAGTCAGCTGTCAGGTTAACTGTGTTGATCGCCCCCACAGACAGAACGTCACATTTAGAGTCCGCCAGATCCACTCTGACTGCACACCCGTTAATACGTTGCACTGTGTTCTGCGCCAGTGGCCCAGTGCATCCGATTTCAGCCAGCATTTTTTCAGGTTTGCTTTCCTTAGCCTTTGATTGTCCCCAATCTTCCTGCAAGGCAGCAGATTGTCTTTTCTGTAGGGGGATTCTGCCCTTAGATGGTCTACCCTCCCAGGTTTACGAGCACCATCTGCCCGAGTCACTAGAGGTGACTAACACAGACATGCACACACAGAGATATGAGATGTGAATAACACAGACACGTGCACAGCGATACGAGCCATGACTAACACTGACACACATCAAGATATATGACACATGACTAACATAGACATGCATATAAAGCTATGAGATATGACTGACTTAGACATGCACACACAAAGATATGACGCATACCTAACATAGACATACACACAAAAATATAAGATATGACTAACATAGGCATGCACACACAAAGATATGAGATGTGACTTACATAGCCATGCACACATAAGAATATGAGATGTGACAGACACAGACATGTACGCACAAAGATATGAGATATGACTAACATAAACATGCAAACAAAGATATGAGATATCCCTAACCCAGACATGCACACACAAAGATATGACACATGACTAATACAGATACACACTAAGTTATGATATATTACTAAACTCAGACGCACATAAAGATAAGAGACATGATTAACACGGACACACCAAGATATGAGATATGACTAAGATGAGACACATCTAGATATGAGCCATGGCTAGCACACACACACACACACACACACACACACACAACATACACTCAAGCTAAGATTTGAGCCATGGCTAGCACAGAAACACCCCAAGATATGAGCCATGACTAGCACAGAAAAACATTAAGATATGAGTCATGTCTTCACGGAAAAACACCAAGAAATGAGCCAAGTCTAGCACATAAACACATTGAGGTATCCATATGCTTGGGTTAGTCTGCAGACTCTTCTTAACGTGTGAATCATTGACATACGAGACGCAGGCTTCGATTAACTGTCCGCAGGTTTCGTTCAAACAGTTGTCCGGAGATTTGAGAATGCAGTCTGACACGTAGAACTTTCCCTTGCATGCACTGTTCCCGGCTGACTGTTCACATGTGTCGTTGAAACAGTTGTCTGGACATTTGAGAGTGCTGTCTGACCCGTAGTACGTTTCCTTGCACGTGCAGTATGCACTTTCCGGGTCACATATGATGTCACAGCCATCAGAACACGTCTGTTCGCACTGTAGCCCAAAATTACCATCGGGACAAGTGTCATTACAGGTATAGCCAGGATGTTTACATTGTAGTCATTTTCCAGATTTTTCCCACATAAAGGACAGACACTGAGACAAGACCTGGAGCAATCGTGTCCATAGACCCCATGTGAGCATTTGCCGTGACACGTACCAATGATGAAGTCGCAGCTTTTGCTACACCCACTATACACTGCACAAAACGACCAAGAATACCCGTCCAGACAATAGGTGTCTGCAAATGTTTGCGCCTCACACACCGTCGGTTCACTGCCGGCCTGCGAAATGATCGGTGAGAACTGTCTTAATGTGTGCCATTGGCGTTTGTGTGGTGACTACAATAGTGTTCATAGAAACATTTGAATATGATATATCATTAGACTGGAACACTACACCGCCACTGTCAGAGGAAGCCTTTAGAGTGGCATTCTTTACCCGAATCATATTGCTAGCTTGATGATAGAATCGAATGGTGTGAATCTACTGGGGTGTGGCAAAGTTCAGATACCAGTAAACAGGACTGTTTCCACTTCTCAGTTTTGTGTGTGTGCAGTCATTGTCATAGAGATTGGTCCTTCTTTTGTCATTTACTGCGGCCTCTGGTCCACATTCGTCTCCTGTATAACAAGAATTAAACGTGTCGGCCTGGTTTGTGTTCTGTTTGAGAGCCACATTCCGACCCCCGCCTATGTGGATGGAGCAGATATTTGCAACTATCGCCCCTGCAATCATAACTTGCTGATCAGACCAGCCCCAGAGCAAAAGACATCAATCTCGTGCTGACTAACTACAAACCATGAATCATTGCTACATGAGGCAGAACCATTTAGTAATGTCGTGAAACTGTCCGGAACTATTAAGTCATTTGCATAAATCCTAAACCAGGAGAACAGCAAAGATTGATTGAGAGTTGCCTCAACTGATGTAGAATTTGCGTCGAGTTACAAGTGGTGTCGTTGTAATATGTCGTTGTAAACACCAATATTACTTTTATCTTATCACAAAACACCAATATTACTTTTATCTTATCACAAAACACCAATATTACTTTTATCTGATCAGGAAACACGATTCTTAAAAAAAAATTCCCCCTCCCCCAGATTTATATATATATATATAGTTGTGTGTGTGTTTGTGTGCGTGAGTGTACGTGTGTGTGGGTGCGGCGCGCAGGCTGGTGGGAAGGCGGGCTGTGAACACTTTTCTTTCGTTAGATCTAGTGAACTAGTGTCTCGACCTGCAGCATCGTTTCTGGTATAAATGTGCTTGTGTAATTCGTGTAGTGGCCCATATAGTTTTGACTGTCGTGTTGTGTCTGTGACCCAATGGGTTTTCCCCAGTCTACTATATTCAGTTCAGTCTTGAAGTATGTGCTCAAAAGTCTGAGGCAGATTGTCGGTAAAACCACCCGACTGGGCAACCGACGTTCGAACAACCCGTGCTCGATTCCCGCTGGAAGCAGTGTGAATTGTAATCGTGGTTGGAAAGAAAGAATACCCCCGCGGTCGACCCAGCCGTTGGCAGAAATTGGTACTAGGGTAATACTCTGGGAAGATGAGGAATGCCGCCTCGCATCGTGAGATTCGATACTTGAAGCGACACTATCCAGAAGTCTTCGAGACACTTCTTGATAGGTGACCGAGCACAAATGGGTGAATACTCGCGAGCTAAGACGCTCATTCAATTCTCTTACTTTACCTTTACACACAAATGTGAGTTTTGGCAAATCAATTGAAGACCTTCAGACCTGTTCTGGAGCTTCAACCACAAACATGATCTATCTTTCCATCCCAATTCTCAGACATTTCCTCTGCCTACTTCCATTCTAGGATAATATGCTTAGAATTTCTAAATGTTTCTATTTTCCATATATTCCCGGTCCTTCCTGTCTTTCTTTTCGCTGTTAGTTTCATGACAGTGCATGTCTTGCTAAGCTGGTATCAGGTTATCTTATCTATTATATTGTGCGTCGATCCATCTCCGTTAAATGTAACGTACAAGACTTGAATCGGCATCTAAGCACGCGAGATTTCACGCATATGTGCAAAAACAAAGTGTTCGGAGACTTCTGTTTCGATTCAGTCATCGAAACTCACGATGCGAGGCGACATTCCTCACCTTCCCAGAGCAATTTCCTGGTACCCTATTCTGCCAGCGGCTGGGTCGACCGCAGGAGTAATTTTATTTCTAATCAGGAGTACAGCTCACACTGCCTCCAGCGGGAACCGAACACAGATTCTCCGAACTAGGCTACTGAGGCCTCAATATCTGTTCCTAATCTGTTGCTAGATTGGCCCTGGTACTGTTCTTTCCCTGACATTTTCATTTCTGCTCTTATCATAGAACCTCTTGTTCAGAAATTTTCTCAAACGGGTGTTTACAAATGTTTGTAATTCTTGAGCCTCTTTCAACATTTGTTTTAAGCAATTTTATCTTGCCGCATGTCTTTATGTTTGCTTCCTTTATTTTTATGACCAATTTAATTTCTGTGTTGTGATTACTTTCATATATTAATGTGTATACTATTCTTCTTTCCTTTGTCCTTTTGTTGTTAAAGGTAAAGACTTGAACCGGCGTCTTAGCACGCGAGTTTCCACCCATATGTGCTCGGACTCCTATCCAGAAATGTTCAGAGATTTCTGTACAGTGTCGCCTCAAGCATCGAAACTCAGATACGAGGCGACATTCCTCACCTTCCCAGGGTAATATCCTGGTACCCATTTCTGCCAACGGCTGGGCCGACCGTGGGGGTATTTTATTTCCAACCACGAGTACAACTCACACTGCTCCCAGCGGGAATCGAACACGGGTTGTCTGAACCTCGCTAGTCCAGTCGGGTGGTTTTCCCAACTAGGCTACCGAGGCCACCTTTTGTTGTTGTCCTGAAAAGTGGCAGGAGTATTGAGAATGTATACTATAATCTAGTGCATGTAGATGCATTTCTTGTTTTTATTTTAAAGTTAGTTCCTTTTCTGATGTAGTGACTTTTTGGGGAGTATAGGGTCAGTGTTAGAATATACACGTTTTTATTCTTGTATATTTCTTTTATTTATTCTGTCCATCTCTTCATTGGTCTCTCTCTTGCTCACTGTTTCTCCTGATGTTTTGAGGCAGAAAACTTTTGATGTTGTTTGGTCTAATTTTATTATAACCACGTTTGATCTACTTTAGTGCACGCCAGAAGAGTTGTGCATACACTCTCATCAACTTTAATGCACGCCAGGAAGAGTCGTGCACACACTCTAATCAACTTTAATGCACGCCAGAAGAGTTGTGCACACACTCTAATCAACTTTAGTGCACGCCAGAAGAGTCATGCACACACTCTAATCAACTTTAGTGCACGCCAGAAGAGTCGTGCACACACTCTAATCAACTTTAGTGCACGCCAGAAGAGTCGTGCACACACTCTAATCAACTTTAATGCACGCCAGAAGAGTCGTGCACACACTCTAATCAACTTTAGTGCACGCCAGAAGAGTCATGCACACACTCTAATCAACTTTAATGCACGCCAGAAGAGTCGTGCACACACTCTAATCAACTTTAATGCACTATAAAAAGGTCATACACGTGCTATAAAAAAAAGTAAAGTACCCCCGTCGGTTGAGATCGAACCCTACCTCTTGTCCTTAGTAGCCCAGTTCACTAACCACTGAGCTATCGCGGCTATGCACGTGCTATAATAGATTATAGTTCACCAAGGAGGCGTCATGGACTCACACAAATCACTTCTTCTTCGTCATAGAAGAGTAATGCCCACACTCTAATGAACTCTAATGCAATATAAAAGAATCATGCACACACTCTATTCACTATAGTGAACCATAAAAGTGTCATTCACATATCTATATATACAATCTATCATCATCAAGTACCGGGCCTACTGGCGTAGGTGATCATGTCTCTCCTCAACTTTCGATCTCGGCAGCAATTTATCATTTCTGTTGTTGACCTTCTGCCAAGCCATTCTCTTAAGCTGTCTGTTATTTTTTCTCTTTGCTTCCCTCTATCTCTTCGTCCCTTAATTTTTCCAGTTGTTACAATATATTCAAGTTGTTCTCTTCTCATTACATGGCCAAAAAATGATGATTGTCTCTTCCTAATATTGGAAATTAGCTCTCTTTTTGCTTTGACCTCTCTCAGAACCTCTTCATTACGCTTCTTAGCTGTCCATGGTATTCTCAACATTCTTCTGTAAAACCACATTTCTACAGACTCCAGTAATTTTCTTGTCTGTTGTCCTATTGTCCATGACTCGCATCCATATACAATCTATAGCATCATATAAGTGTCGCGTAAATATTATATTCCCGATATGAGGACATAAACAAGGCAACTAAAATAGCTCTGGTAAACTGTTGTGGCCTATTACTTTTCCCGCTTTCCACATAATGTCATTCTGCTATGGCATCACACTGACTAATCCATCTGAGTGCAAGTTATAAGCCCAATTTTGATATATATTGATATATAAAAGTAAGTAAAGTGCCCCCATCACGCCAAGTGGCGTATATGGAAATATGGTGTTAGTGACCACAACTTTTACAGAACTTCGGCACATGATTTTTGGGGCAATGTGGTCGGTATTACGCCCGTGCTGCTTTACTTTCCCAGAAAAAAATCCGGTACCCATTAAAGGCTGGGTGAACCTGGAGGCCGCCGTTTGGGATCGAACCCTACCTGTTGTCCTTTGTAGTCCAGTTTACTAACCACTGAGCTATCGCGGCTCCCATATTGATATATAATACAATATATTGAATCTACAATATTATTTTTTGTACTATTCAACGCCGATCTCGGTCATGTACGTTTAGCCGCACAGTGCGTCACTCTCAATTTGATTAGTGTAAACTGTCATCAAACCATATTTTATTACATGTCTTGTATCATCTTGGTATTGGTGAAATCTAATTCCTTTTTTAATTATACAATAATTCATATATAATATGTCAAGGATTCATCATCATCATCATCATGTACCCTGCCGGTTGGCGTAGGCGATCATGTCCCTCCACAATCTTCTATCTACAGTGCGTCGTATCAGTTCTGTTGTTGACTGTTTTCCATGCCGTGACACCAAGCCATCCATTATTTTCTCTCTTTGTCGTCCGCGATCTCTCTTTCCTTTTATTTTGCCAGTTGTAACCAAGTATTCCAACTTTCCTCTTCTCATGATGTGCCCGAAAAATGTTGATTGCTTCTTTCTGATGTTTTTAAGAGCTCCCTTTTTGTGTTGGCCTCTTTGAGAACTTCCTCATTGGTCTTTTTATCTGTCCAGGGAACTTTCAACATTCTTCTGAGAAATCCCATCTCTGTGGCCTCTAACCGTCTTTTCATTTGTTTGTCTACTGTCCATGATTCGCTTCCATAGGTCAGAATTGGTTCTATATAGCACTGATGAACTCTCTTTCTCATTTCTATTGACATAGATTTGTTGCATAAGATATTTTTCATTTTCTGAAATGCTATTTTGGCCTGAGCTATGCTGCTTTTTATTTATGTCAAGGATTAGATAAATATAAACATGTTGATTAATATTTAAAAACATGAAACATTTTTTCCTCTGGAATCTCTACTGCTAAATTGATAATAATCTTCCGTACTGACAGAGTGAGCATTTTCTGTAAATCAAAGTGGTCTAACCACACAACTTGAGAACCTGTGTCCCCCCACTTTCGCAGGTATTTCCAGGAATATATAATCACGGCCGAGGATCAACAGAGGGCGATAATGTTTTCATTACGTACACGAGTGATGAGGCTGTTTCGTGTTTAAACTTCTTCAACTCCTAATGATCACGTACTTTTCTCTTTGCCATCGTTCATCCAAGCTGTTCTTATAGCATCTTTTTAAAGTAAACTTATGTCTGTCCTCTTATGATGCTATAGGATAGATTGCGCTGTTATGACTCTTGTTCTTGTCCGCGTGTGTGTCTTGTTATTTTATCTTCTCTTATAACGCTTTAGCCATAGCGAGTATTCACGTGAGTGTTTACTTATTCGTTCACTCACTCGATTATTCTCTCATTTTTTACTCACTCACTCCTACACTCACTCACTCGATCATTCTCTCATTTTTTACTCACTCACTCGATCATTCTCTCATTTTTACTCACTCACTCGATCATTCTCTCATTTTTTACTCGCTCATTCTCTCATTTTTTACTCGCTCACTCGATTATTCTCTCATTTTTTACTCACTCACTCGATCATTCTCTCATTTTTACTCACTGACTCGATTATTCTCTCAATTTTTACTCGCTCACTCGATTATTCTCTCATTTTTTTACTCACTCACTCGATCATTCTCTCAATTTTTACTCACTCACTCGATTATTCTCTCATTTTTTACTCACTCACTCGATTATTCTCTCATTTTTACTCACTCACTCGATCATTCTCTCATTTTTACTCACTCACTCGATCATTCTCTCATTTTTTACTCGCTCACTCGATTATTCTCTCATTTTTTACTCACTCACTCGATCATTCTCTCATTTTTACTCACTGACTCGATCATTCTCTCAAATATTTACTCGCTCACTCAATTATTCTCTCATTTTTTACTCACTTACTCGATTATTCTCTCATTTTTACTCACTCACTCACTCGATCTTTCTCTCATTTTTTACTCACTCACTCGATTATTCTCTTTTTTTACTCACTCACTCGCACACTCACTCAATCGATCATTCTCTCATGTATTACTCACTCACTCACTCGATCATTCTCTCATTTTTTACTCACTAACTCGATCATTATCACATAAATTACTCACTCACTCACTCACTCACTCACTCACTCACTCACTCACTCGATCATTCTCTCATAAAGTACTCGTTTACGCAATCACTCATTCTATCACGCACTCGTTCACTCACTCATTCACTCGATCATTCTCTCATTCATCACTCATTCACCCACGCGATCATTCTCCTACTTACTAATCGCTCATTCTATCACTCATTCACCCGTTCACTCAATCACTCACTCACTCACTCATTCACTCATTCGATTATTCACGTTTATTACTCGCTCGTTCAATCACTCACTCATTCACCCACTCGATTATTCTCATTTGTTTCTCGCTCATTCAATCACTCGCTCACCCGCTCACTCACTCGATCATTCTCTCATTCATCACTCAATCACTCAGTAACTCACTCTCTCAATCACCCACTCAACCAATCCACAGTTTTCCTCAGGCAGAAATTGAAGAGCTGACATCTGATTGGCTGAAACTAGCCCGTATACCCAATGCAGTCGCCACGTATTGTACAGGTTATGACAATTTTATCCCCCCGAAAATAGAAAAATAGGGAGCAAAAAGTATTTTTAAAAAAACCCTTGACCATTCTTGGAATCGTACCCACGTTCAAATTATTGGAAAACGACCGATCCAATCTACTCAACCACGCTGTCTCTCCTACTCTCACAATTTGCCAACCCCAAAAATTGCTATTTCTTAAATGTTTCCTAAAGCGCTTTATATTTGCCCTAACCGTCTTAAGATTGCCTCTCTCGTTGTCAGAAAATGGGTTTGGAGAACATTTCGAGAATAATGGCGAGGGCTGGACGAGTTCAGACGGGGAAAAAAAGCTACACGGAGAGCAAGATAAGAAACTATAAATGAGAAACTACTTACGTGGAGAAACATTTCACTTAGGTTTATAGAAACAGGACGCGCAGAAATGAAACGTTTAAATGGAGAAACGTATATCATAAATGGAGAAACGTATATCATAAATCATGAGATAAAAACCAATGTTCATCGAATGTCATCTACAACAGTTTCATAAGCAATTATGTTTATATGTGTTTTCTCATTTTTACCAGAATATCAGAAACGGGTGATTTCATTTTTCCAGTACTTAACCACCCAAGTTGATATTTTATATGAGATGTCTAAGAGAATATTGAATGTGACAAGAAGGGATAGAAACGGAAATGACGTTATAAGGAAGCTGTTGAGGTGATATCAAAGCTGGGTTATTTTATAGGTTGTTGATGTGATATCAAAGCTGGGTTATTTTATAGGTTGTTGATGTGATATCAAAGCTGGGTTATTTTATAGGTTGTTGATGTGATATCAAAGCTGGGTTATTTTATAGGTTGTTGATGTGATATCAAAGCTGGGTTATTTTATAGGTTGTTGATGTGATATCAAAGCTGGGTTATTTTATAGGTTGTTGATGTGCTATCAAAGCTGGGTTATTTTATAGGTTGTTGATATGATATCAAAGCTGGGTTATTTTATAGGTTGTTGATGTGATATCAAAGCTGGGTTATTTTATAGGTTGTTGAGGTGATATCAAAGCTGGGTTATTTTATAGGTTGTTGATGTGATATCAAAGCTGGGTTATTTTATAGGTTGTTGATGTGCTATCAAAGCTGGGTTATTTTATAGGTTGTTGATATGATATCAAAGCTGGGTTATTTTATAGGTTGTTGATGTGATATCAAAGCTGGGTTATTTTATAGGTTGTTGAGGTGATATCAAAGCTGGGTTATTTTATAGGTTGTTGATGTGATATCAAAGCTGGGTTATTTTATAGGTTGTTGATGTGATATCAAAGCTGGGTTATTTTATAGGTTGTTGATGTGCTATCAAAGCTGGGTTATTTTATAGGTTGTTGATGTGATATCAAAGCTGGGTTATTTTATAGGTTGTTGATGTGATATCAAAGCTGTGTTATTTTATATACTATTGAGGTGATATCAAAGCTGGATTATTTCCTTCAGATATTGGCATTAAGTTTTTTTGTTTGTTTGTCTGTTTTTGGTTTTGCTTCTGTGCATTAATAAAGGCCTCTTTACACTTGATATCTTTGGTGTTGTCCCACTTGTGTATAAACGTAATGATCTTTAACGATGTTCTTCTTTGTTGCCATCTTCTCTAGAATTCAAGTCCGCCTGTCAAAGCCGGCTCAGTATAACACTAAGAACTATTTGTTCTCACAGCAGTTTATCACCAATACTTTAGTAGTTGATTTTTTCACATGTGCCTCTACAGAAAGATAACATAAACATGACTATTCTATTATATATCCAAAATGATTAAAAGAAGCTGGATTTTAAAAAATAATTAACTTTTGTGTTGCACACAAAAATCTCAGATTAGCCATTACCTTGATCTTTTTGTTACAAGCTCTGACTGTTAAAATATCGCTCATACGTAAATATTGACTTGAACTACACAATTGTAAATTGTTCGTGCCTGGTGTCACAAATTTAAACCACTCCCATAAATAACTGTTCTAAGAGTGAGTGAAATGTTCCAGGCTTAGGACATCTTTATCCATCTTCTTCATATTCTAACTTCCAGCTCCGCGTGGAGCATAGGTCTTCAACAAACACTTTCAGTTCCCTGTGGAGTATAGGTCTTCAACAAACACTTTCAGCTCCCAGTGGAGCATAGGTCTTTAACAAACACTTTCAGCTCCCAGTGGAGCATAGGTCTTCAACAAACACTTTCAGCTCCCTGTGGAGTATAGGTCTTCAACAAACACTTTCAGCTCCCAGTGGAGCATAGGTCATCAACAAACACTTTCAGCTCCCTGTGGAGCATAGGTCTTCAACAAACACTTTCATCTTCCTCTGGAGCATAGGTCATCAACAAACACTTTCAGCTCCCTGTGGAGCATAGGTCATCAACAAACACTTTCAGCTCCCTGTGGAGCATAGGTCTTCAACAAACACTTTCCAAGTCGTTCTGTTTCTTCACATTCTTTTAAGATCAGTCCATGTCTTCCTCATCATCTTTATCTCTGCTTCCATCTATCTTCTCCAAAAATGCCATGGTCTTCCACTTTGTCTTTTTTCCTGGGGATTCCAAATAATGGCCTGAAGTGTAATACTCTCAATTGGCTTCCGCAGTGTGTGTCCTATCCAGCGCCATCGTCTTCGCTATATCTCATTATCCACTGGTACAAGATTCAAACTATAATGCCACTTTCAGATGAAAGAAAACAACCGTGAATTCCCATCTCCATTGTGAAATCTGCGCTGCGGAATTTATTTTTCATTTTCTGAAATGCGAGTTTTGTCTGAGCTGTTTTTCAGCCTATACCTTTTGTACACTTATCATCACAAATTAGATGTGGTAGAATTTGATAATAATGGCCGGTTATAATATATGTTTGACCCAGAGAGACACTGAGAAGAACATTGATGAGAGAGGCAAGAGCAGCAGGAATCGGCTCCCTCAATGAGATAGAGCTGCTTGCACAGAACATAGACAAATGGCGAGATTTGATAGAATATCTTTAAAAGAATTGAAAACTGCTAGAACAAAAATTTAGATAAGAGAAGGAGTATCTTGGTCTACGCCCTTAGGGTCAGCTACGACTCGAAAGGTCAATAGAGATTTAGATAGACAGGTAATATATGTTTATCTTTAGTAGTGCTTTTCCTATTATTTATTTCATTTCGGGGTAATTTGAGAATGGAGACAGTTTATGTGTCACCACGTTGATTAAATCACATCATGATTTTGTCTGCGTCCCAGTACATGTGGGAGGAAGGAGGAATGAAAGAGCGGACAGGTTGGCTATCGTTGAGGACGACCAACCAACAGATCGGGTGGACGTCATCAATGCCTCCTGGAAGTGGGAAGGGCACAGGACTTCGACAACCATGAGTCCACGTCACTTCTTCGGATGAAAGAGATGGAAGTTAAGATGGACACAGCCATAAACGAGAAACTTAGTGGGCGTGTAAGATGACCTATCAACCAACACAGAACTGGAGTCGTCAGTCGCTGGACAATGCGGGAATTGTTGAGGAGGGGATCTGATCAACTACGAACATGTTCGGAGTGCAATGATGATGACCCGCAAATAACTCAATAACTCAACAACTTGATTACAATTTCATTTTGAGTTGTCGGTTCTGAAAATAAATTAATCCATCATTAATTCAAGCTGAGCTACCTATAGACTCGAAACTATCAGGTCATGCTTTCTATTTTTATCCAGAGAATTAGTAAACGTATTAGAGTTTGAGATTTATCTTCTGTTTCCGTGATGTACATTTCGCTCTCCTGATGAACTATTAATCCCAAATTAGAATTTGCCCAAATCTTTCAATTCAAATAAATCTAATTCAGCACGAAATTCTAATTAATGTATCAGCTTCAGTATATATATTCTTGTTTTGTTTTAAATCTGTTGTATTTATCACATAGACCACACATCACATAGACCACACATCGCACAGACCGCACATGACATAGACCGCACATGACATAGACCACACATCACATAGACCGCACGTCACATAGACCGCACGTCACATAGACCACACATCGCAAGACCGCACATCACATAGACCACACATCACATAGACCACACATCGCATAGACCACACATCGCATAGACCACACATCGCAAGACCGCACATCACATAGACCGCACATCACATAGACCACACATCACGTAGACCACACATCACGTAGTCCACACATCACGTAGTCCACACATCACGTAGACCACACATCACGTAGACCACACATCACGTAGACCACACATCACGTAGACCACACATCACGTAGACCACACATCACGTAGACCACACATCACGTAGCCCACACATCACGTAGCCCACACATCACGTAGCCCACACATCACGTAGCCCACACATCACGTAGCCCACACATCACGTAGCCCACACATCACGTAGCCCACACATCACATACCCCACACATCAAATACCCCACACATCACACACCCCACACATCACATAGCCAACGCCTTCTAAATCATCTGAACTCCGGTGGGAACATAGGGCACCCACAAGAGATCTCCACACAATCTGGTCACGGACATCTCTCATCAGGACTTCCTAGCCTCTATCATTTCATCATATATAGTTCATCGGCATGTTCTCAATAGTCTGCCTCTTTTTCTCTTGCCAGGTGATGTCCATGTTAAAGCTAGGTGCAGATGCCTGGTTCGTTCATAGCCCACTAGTTCCTGTTTCACTTGTGCTTCTGTTTGGTAGTTGTTTGTCGTTACTAGTTTGTCGTGAACTGATGTCGAGAAAATCATCAAACTCCAGTGCTACAACAACTAGATCAACTGGAAACAACTAGATCAACTGCAAACAACTAGATCAAATATAACAACTAGATCAAATATAACAGCTACATCAACTGCAAACAACTAGATCAAATATAACAACTAGATCAAATATAACAACTAGATCAAATATAACAACTAGATCAAATATAACAGCTACATCAACTGCAAACAACTAGATCAAATATAACATCTAGATCAAATATAACAACTAGATCAAATATAACAGCTACATCAACTGCAAACATCTAGATCAAATATAACAACTAGATCAAATATAACAACTAGATCAAATATAACAACTAGATTAAATATAACAACTAGATCAAATATAACAACTAGATTAAATATAACAACTAGATTAAATATAACAACTAGATTAAATATAACAACTAGATCAAATATAACGGCTACATCAACTGCAATTAACTAGATCAAATATAACAACTATATCAACTATTTCAACTGCAAACGACTAGATCAAATATAACAACTAGATCAAATATAACAGCTAGATCAAATATAACAACTAGATCAAATATAACAACTAGATCAAATATAGCAACTAGATCAAATATAACAACTAGATCAAATATAACAACTAGATCAAATATAGCAACTAGATCAAATATAACAACTAGATCAAATATAACAACTAGATCAAATATAACAACTAGATCAAATATAACAACTAGATTAAATATAACAACTAGATCAAACACTTCTGGATAGGCGACCGAGCACATATGGGTGAAAACTGGCGTGCCAAGACGCAGAACCAAGTCGCGTACTTTACCTATACCTCCTCCTCTATAGACACGAAGGTATACACTCGCTTTAATACTTGAAACCGAACAGATAAGAGACGAGTCTAAACAAGAATATGTGTCGAGCTATATACGAAGGCGTTGAAAAAAAAACAAAAAAAAACATTGGTGATAACATCTTGTTAGATGACTTTGATATCTATTGAAACTTCTGCTGTCTTTATTTATATACATATTTTTTATTCAGTTTCATTCCCTTACTTGGAGGCGAAGGCGCACCACACAGCACCAGAGCTGGAAGTCGTCAGCGACCCACAGCTGATGGCTTGCGCCAGGATCGGTGAACCAAAACCATCCAGACCGTGTTCCACCTCCCCGCGGTGCCTCCAGTAACAGATTAACCTGTCTAGTCTGGCCAAGCGTGCAGGGATCGAAGAGGGAAGACAACCCAGTACTCAAAAATGTCGTGCTGAAGTCGGATGTGTTGGGCCGAAAGGCGCAAATATAACAGTTATACTGCAACCAAAAACACAACGCAGACACGTCCACTACATCCTTGTAAGGGCAGATGATGAAGAGGAATACTCTAGTCTACCACAGTACTATAGAATACTTTAGTCATCGCGCGAACGCAACCAACCATTCCATTACGTCCCCGTTGAACGCCTTTCAGCTGAAACGTTTGTTCCTTATTCAGACCTATCTTGTTTATAAAGGTGAGACATAGTTCTTGTACTGTTTTTACCAACTAATAAATACAAAAACATTAAACGAAAGCCCTACATCAAACATTCAAATAACTTTCTTTCTTCTACTCATATTGTCACTGTATTTAAATTAACTTCTGTTAATCCTTTCTGGCATAATTAAAGTATTTGAGAATCCAAATGACTGCTAGGCCTTTTAATACGGCCGCCTTTTCTATGGCTTCTATGCCTGGTCTTTTGTCAGTAACAACGCCAAATTAGGATACAGACATAAAATCTTCATATAAAAAAGAGATTAAATGATTCAGATTTTTCATGATAGAAAAAAATGTATAAAATAATTATACTAAACTAAGAACTACTATTATATTTGGGTAGTAATATAGACAAAGAGGGAGGAACAGAAAATGATACCAAAATAAGGATATCAAAAGCAAGAGGAGTTTTCATTGTACTGGGAAACATGGAAATCCAAAGAAATTAGGTTAAATACAAAAATAAAAATTTTCAATTCAAATGTTAAGTCAATCCTATTATATGGCTGTGAAACATGGAGAACAACAAAATTGACAATCACGAAGATACAGACTTTCATTAATGGATGCTTACGCAGAATAAAACGATGGAAATGGCAGGATAAAATCACTGACATAGAATTATGGAAATGTACCAGTCAAATACCAATGGATAATGAGATACAGGGCGGACGATGGCGCTGGATAGGACACACACTACGGAAGCCAACTGAGAGTATTACACAACAGGCCCTTTTTTTTAATCCCCAATGGAAAAGACAATAAGGAAGACCAAGGATTTCTTGGAGAAGACAGATAGAAGCAGAGATGAAGATGATGGGGAAGACATGGAATGATCTTAAAAGAATGGCAAGAAACGGAACGACTCGGAAAGTGTTTGTTGAAGACCTATGCTCCACTGGGAGCTAAAAATGTAGAAGAAGAAGAACTAATATAGTACAAAATAATACTAAACTAAGAACTAATATAGTACAAAATAATACTAAACTAAGAACTAATATAGTACAAAATAATACTAAACTAAGAACTAATATAGTACAAAATAATACTAAACTAAGAACTAATATAGTACAAAATAATACTAAACTAAGAACTAATATAGTACAAAATAATACTAAACTAAGAACTAATATAGTACAAAATAATACTAAACTAAGAACTAATATAGTACAAAATAATACTAAACTAAGAACTAATATAGTACAAAATAATACTAAACTAAGAACTAATATAGTACAAAATAATACTAAACTAAGAACTAATATAGTACAAAATAATACTAAACTAAGAACTAATATAGTACAAAATAATACTAAACTAAGAACTAATATAGTACAAAATAATACTAAACTAAGAACTAATATAGTACAAAATAATACTAAACTAAGAACTAATATAGTACAAAATAATACTAAACTAAGAACTAATATAGTACAAAATAATACTAAACTAAGAACTAATATAGTACAAAATAATACTAAACTAAGAACTAATATAGTACAAAATAATACTAAACTAAGAACTAATATAGTACAAAATAATACTAAACTAAGAACTAATATAGTACAAAATAATACTAAACTAAGAACTAATATAGTACAAAATAATACTAAACTAAGAACTAATATAGTACAAAATAATACTAAACTAAGAACTAATATAGTACAAAATAATACTAAACTAAGAACTAATATAGTACAAAATAATACTAAACTAAGAACTAATATAGTACAAAATAATACTAAACTAAGAACTAATATAGTACAAAATAATACTAAACTAAGAACTAATATAGTACAAAATAATACTAAACTAAGAACTAATATGGAGAGCCGCGATAGCTCAGTGGTTAGTGAACTGGACTACAAATGACAAGAGAGGTCGGGTTCGATCCCAACCGACGGTCTGGTTCACCCAGCCTTAAATGGGTACCGAATGATTTTTTCTGGGAAAGTAGAGCGGCACGGGCGTAATACCGACCACATTACCACAAAAATCATGTTCTGTGAAGGTCTGTAAAATTTAGAGTCACTAACACCATATTCCCTATACGCCACTTGGCGTGATGGGGTACTTTACTTTACTTTACTAAGAATTAATATCATCATCATCAACCATACCGGTTGGCGTAGGTGATCATGTCCCTCCACAATCTTGTATCCACAGTGCATCGTATCAGTTCTGTTGTTGACTGTTTTCCATGCCATGACACCAAGCTATCCAGTATTTTCTCTCTTTGTCGTCCGCAATCTCTCTTTCCTTTTATTTTGCCAGTTGTAACCAAGTATTCCAACTTTCCTCTTCTCATGATATGCCCGAAAAATGTTGATTGCTTCTTTCTGATGTTTTTTAAGAGCTCCCTTTTTGTGTTGGCCTCTTTGAGAACTTTCTCATTGGTCTTTTTAGCTGTCCAGGGAACTTTCAACATTCTTCAGAGAAATCCCATCTCTGTGGCCTCTAATCGTCTTTTCATTTGTTTGTCTACTGTCCATGATTCGCTTCCATAGGTCAGAATTGGTTCTAAATAGCACCGATGAACTCTAATCTCATTTTTATAGACATAGATTTGTTGCGTAAGATATTTTTCATTTTCTGAAATGCTATTTTGAACTAATATAGTAAACAATAATACAACTATTAAAAAAAAAGTAAAGTACCCCGTCACACCAAGTGGCGTATAGGGAATATGGTGTTCTATCTATCTATCTATTGTCCTTTCGAGCCGAAGACGGCACATAGGGCAGAACCACAATCTCAAAAACAGAAACCTTGCGTGCCAAAGTGACACATATTGCTGAGTTATATGGTGTTTGTGACCATAAATTTTACAGACCTTCGGCACATGATTTTGGGGTAATGTGGTCGGTATTACGCCCGTGCCGCTTTACTTTCAGAGAAAAAAATCCGGTACCCATTAAAGGCTGGGTAAACCATAAGTCGTCGGTTGGGATCGAACTCTACCTCTTGTCCGTTGTAGTCCAATTCACTAAGCACTGAGCTATCACGGCTCTCATAATAATACTATACTAAGAACTAATATATATCTTTCTATTGACCTTTCGAGCCGTAGCCGGCCTATAGGGCGTAGACCAAGATACTTCTTCTCTTATCTACATTTTTTGTTCTAGCAGTTTTCAATTCTTTTAAATATATTTTATCTAATCTCGACATTTGTCTCTGTTCTGTGTGAGCAGCTCTATTTCATTGAGGGAGCCGATTCCTACTGCTCTTGCCTCTCTCATCAATGCTCTTCTCAGTGTCTCTCTGGGCCTTCCTATTTTCCTCTTACCTGTTGTTTCCCACATGAGGGCTTGCTTGGCTATTTGGTTATTATCTCTTCTCATCACATGTCCAACATATGACCATCGCTTTACTAAGAACTAATATAGTAACAAATAATACTTCAGGGGACTAGTTGGTCTCGAGGCAAGACTTCGGCCTCAAGACAGAGAGGTTGTGGGTTCAAATCCCGGCTACACCAGTTGGGATTTTATTTATGATTTCTCTCTGCGGCAGTCACACCAGGTCTCAGCAGCGAGGCTTGGCTTGAAACGTCAATTACTCTTCGACGAAAAAAATGAGTACCTCCCAAGTTGGAGTTATCTGCCTGTGCGGCGAGGGATCCATGTGCACGCGGCTGCTAGGAAAAAATTGATTAACACGCAAAATTCAGTTCCTAGTCAGAAGTAAAAGCTGGCGAAAGGAAAAAAAAATATGACTAAAATAAGAACTAATATAGTGTAAAGTAATCATCATCATCAAGTACCGGGCCTGCTGGCGTAGATGATCATGTCTCTCCACAACTTTGATCGTGACTGTTATTTATCAGTTCCGTTGTTGACCTTCTGCCAAGCCATTCACTTAAGCTGTCTGGTATTTTTCTCTTTCCTTCCCTCTATCTCTTCGTCCCTCAATTTTCCCAGTTATTACAATATATTCCAGTTGTTCTCTTCTCATTACATGGCCAAAAAATTATGATTGTTTCTTCCTAATATTGGAAATTAGCTCTCTTTTTGCTTTGACCTCTTTCAGAACATTTTCATTACTCTTCTTAGCTGTCCGTGGTATTCTCAATATTCCTCTGTAAAACCACATTTCTACAGACTCTAGTCATTATGTTATAATTAGATGAAAAAAAAATTGGTCACATATATTTGTATCTATATTCTCAAATAGGTTGTTCCACCATGTTAGGGATAACTTTGTAGCCTAGTAAAGTAAAAAGTAAAGTACCCCCGTCACGTCAAGTGGCGTATAGGGAAATATGGTGTTAGTGATCCTATATTTTACAGACCTTCAGCACATTATTTTTGGGGTAATGTGGTTGGTATTACGCCCGTGCTGCTTTACTTTCCCAGAAAAAAAAATCTGGTACCCATTTAAGGCCGGGGTGAACCCGGAAGCCGTCGGTTGGGATCGAACCCTACCCGTTGTCCTTTGTAGTCCAGTTGACTAACCACTGAGCTATCGCGTCTCCCTAACTTTGTAGCCTAGTTGGGAATAAAACCCTATTGGGCTAATGACGTTGGGGCAAACCGTGTTCGATTCCCGCTGGAAGCAGTGTGAGTTGGAATCGAGGTTGGAAAAAATAGCCCCTCAGTCGACCCAGCCGCTGGGAAAATTGATACCATGGTAGAGCCCTGGAAAAGTGACAATGCCGAGTGAGAGTATCGTGCGTTTCGGTGCTTGACGCGACACTAACCAGAAATTACTTCTACACGTCTTTATTACTTCTTCACGTCTTTATTACTTCGCCACGTCCATATTACGTCTCCACGTCCACACTACTTCTCCTGGTTCTTATTACTTCTCCACGTCCATACTACTTCTCCACGTCTTTATTACTTCTCCATATCCATACAACTTCTCCACGTCCTTACTATAGCTTGTTTCATAACTCGTGCCCAACTTTTAAAATCGATAGCTTTTTAACCGCTTGTTGTAAGTTGTTCAAAATTTGCATGTAAAGTTATAATGATTAGAACCCAACAGGGAATTAATTTCATTTAAAAAAAAACATTTGGTTATTATTGTTGCTTATTTGATTTATATAAATTTATAACGACCCATTGATGTAGTCAAAACTTAATGTTTACAGTATTTTAAGTTAAAAATAGCGAGTAAAAATCAATACACGGTAAAATTGACGTGTTTGCACGCTTTCGCCGTGGTTTTTTGGACACAATTAGACACTTGAGAAATTGTGTGTTCCATTTCCGTTCATTCAGAGGTATAGACGTGAAATTCGCAAAATGTTGGGTATGAATGAAACTGTTACAATGAGAAAATTAAAAGTTTCGCTGAAAAAGAACAACAGTATTGAAATATCAAAGTCTACATTATGGAGGAATTTGAGAGCTGCAGGCTTTACATTCAGAAAGTATTCCAATGAACGAAACATCATCTGTAAGAAGCCACATATAGTAGTCATGAGAAGCAAGTACTTACGTGAAGTAAAAGAGGTGCGCAAGCAAGGTTATGATATTGTGTACTTGGATGAAACATGGATCAATGCTCACCACACTAACCAAAGGGAATGGCAGTCATCAGATGGAAAGATTAAGAGATTAATACCTAGCAGCAAAGGACAGCGCTTGATAATTGCTCATGCAGGTAGTCGACAACATGGACTAATACAGAATGCAGAGCTCATTTTTCTTTCAAAATCCATAGACAATCGGGATTATCACTCTGAGATGAATGGTCACATATTTAGACATTGGATTGAAAATTCTGTTCTCCCATCACTAGATCGACCATCTTGCCTAATAATGGACAATGCAGCGTACCACAACATTGTTGCACTTGAAGATAAAGTCCCGACGTCATCCAGTACAAAAGATGCTATTAAGTTATGGCTCACAAAGGAGCACATACAATTTAATAACATGTACTTAAAACCTGAATTACTATCTCTAGTAAAGCAAAAACAAAGGACACAGATTTTTCAAATAGATAAGATTATCCAAGAGCACGGTCATATAAGTTTGAGGCTGCCACCTTACCATGCTCATTTAAATCCAATAGAACTAATCTGGGCAAAATTAAAAGGACAAGTGGCAGATGAAAATACAACATTCAAAATATGCGATGTAAAGACTCTTGCTAATCTCGCTTTATTAAATATAGACAAAGATTATTGGGCTGAATGTGAAGACCACGTCTTAAAACAGGAAGAGGAATATTGGAAAAATGATGGTTTGTGGAATGTTCAACCCAAACAGTTATTAATCTTTTAGACTCGTCTGATTCAGAATGAAAGTATATAGCCCCCACAATGTTGGCCCCTATATTACCTTAAATTAGTTCAACAAACGGTCCTTTTCAGGACCACACAACTATGAAAATTGGACATACAGGTATACCTTGATATTATCGTCCGTCCTCGAACTGAGAAGACAATAATTCTCCTGAGTATTTCCCCATTACGGCCACGCCTTTACCTAGTGAAAATTAATCATAGACCAGCAACTACGGTAATTTCTATTATTTAGGGGTTCACAATTTACAATTTTGACAAACATCAAAGAAATTCGCCGCTTTAAGAAAACTGCAGCTGCAAGATATTTGTTAAATATACATTTAAAGGGTCTTTTGCATTCTAATAACATTTGGAAAATTTCAACAGTTTTTAACAAACGGTTACTGAACAATAGCGTTTTGAAGTTGGGCAAGTGATTTGAAACGAGCTATACTTCTCCACGTCCTTATTACGTCTCCATTTCCTTATTACTTCTCAACGTCCTTATTACTTCTCCACGCCCATCTTATTTCTCCACGTCCTTACCACTTCTCCACGTCCTTATTGCTTCTCCATGTCCTTACCACTTCTCCACGTCCTTACCACTTCTCCACGTCCTTATTGCTTCTCCACGTCCTTAACACTTCTCCACGTCCTTATTGCTTCTCCACGTCCTTATTGCTTCTCCACGTCCTTAACACTTCTCCACGTCCTTATTGCTTCTCCACGTCCTTATTGCTTCTCCACGTCCTTACCACTTCCACACGTCCTCATTACTTCTCCACGTCCTTATTACTTCTCCACGTCCTTATTACTTCTCTACGTCCTTACCATTTATCCACGTCCTTATTACTTCTCCACGTCCTCATTAATTCTCCATGTCCTTATTACTTCTCCACGTCCTTATTACTTCTCCACGTCCTTATTACTTCTCCACGTCCTTACCACTTCTGCACGTCCTTATCACTTCTCCACGTCCTCATTAATTCTCCACGTCCTTACCACTTCTCCACGTCCTTATTACTTCTCCACGTCCTTACCAATTCTCCACGTCCTCATTACTTCTCCACGTCCTTATTACTTCTCCACGTTCTTACCAGTTTTCCACGTCCTTATTACTTCTCCACGTCCTTATTACTTCTCCACGCCCTTACCACGTCTCCACGTCCATACCACTTCTCCACGTCATTATTACTTCTCCAAGTCCTTACCACTTCTCCACGTCCTCATTACTTCTCCACGTCCTTATTACTTCTCCAAGTTATGACCACTTCTGCACGTCCTTACCACTTCTCCACGTTCTCATTACTTCTCTACGTTCTTACTACTTCTCTACGTTCCAGTTACTTCTCCACGTCCTTACCACTTCTCCACCTCAGTCCTACTTCTCCACCTCCTTACTACTTCTCCACGCTCTTACTACTTCTCCACCTTCTTACTACTTCTGTACGCCCTTACTACTTCTCCACGCTCTTACTACTTCTCCACCTTCTTACTACTTCTGTACGCCCTTACTACTTCTCCACCTCCTTACTACTTCTCCACCTTCTTACTACTTCTGTACGCCCTTACTACTTCTCCACGCTCTTACTACTTCTCCACCTTCTTACTACTTCTGTACGCCCTTACTACTTCTCCACGCTCTTACTACTTCTCCACCTTCTTACTACTTCTGTACGCCCTTACTACTTCTCCACCTCCTTACTACTTCTCCATCTCCTTACTACTTCTCCATCTCCTTACTACTTCTCCACCTCCTTACTACTTCTCCACCTCCTTATCACTTCTCCAACCCTTACTACATCTCCACCACTTTACTAAATTCTCAACGTCCTTTACTACTTCTCAACGTCCTTACTACTTCTTCACGTCCTTATTACTTCTTCACGTCCTTATTACTTATTCACATTCTTATTACTTCTCAACGTCCTTATTACTTCTCCAAGTCTGTACTACTGCCCCACGTCCATAATACTTCTCCGTGTACTTACATCTCTATGTCCCCGATACTTCTCAGTGTCTTTACCATTACACTGTGACCCTTTCTTGTTACTTTTCACTTCTTTCCTCTATGTTCACACTATTTTAACACTCCATGTATTCCCGAAACACATCAGCCTGACGGTTTATAATCAATCAACTCCTCTGCCTCATCGTGTCTTAACACAAACATTAACATCTTTTGCGCTTACCAATATTTTTGTATTTCAACATTTTCCTTCATCTCCTTTGCAAATCCTGATTGAATAATGCCTTTCAAGTAATTGTGCAGTCCCATGCTCTAACGTGGGTGTCCGGTTAGCGCAATCGATAGGCGGTTGGCTTACCACGGCAACAGCCGGGTTCGTAATCCTGGCGAGGACACCTGGGTTTTACTAATTCCCTAAAAATTAGTAGGAGCCGCGATAGCTCAGTGGTTAGTGAACTGGACTACTACGGACAAGGGGTAGGGTTCGATCCCAACCGACGGCTCCGGTTCACCCAGCCTTAAATGGGTACCGGATTTTTCTGGGAAAGTAAAAGCAGCACGGGCGTAATACCGACCACATTACCCCAAAATCATGTGCTGAAGGTCTGTAAAATATAGGGTCACTAACACCATATTCCCTATACGCCACTTGGCGTGACGGGGGTACTTTACTTTTTTACATGCTCTAACGTAATTCAAAATGATTTGTCTTGTTGTTCAAAGCTCGCTGCACGATTTATCTTTGAAATGCTTTTTATTTATTTTCTACATCGCTGGTTATTCTCATTGGTTTCTTTGTTTAATTTCTTTTTTTCTACAAAGACTACCAGTCTTTTAAATAAACTTTTGTTTCTGTTCATACTTTGGTTTTTTCTTTTTTTTTTCTTCCTAAATAAAATTAAAAAAAAAACTCTCACAGCTTATCAGCTAATTAAACATAAGTATTTCTTTCAGAACTTAACTTCTCCCTTTCCTTTAAACACAATCTTTTATGAAATTTTCTTTTTATTAATATTTTTCTTTTTATTTTCAATATGACATCCATCACCTTATAAAATATTTGAATTATTCTAAAGGGCTTCATTACCTTCGTAATATTTGATTTATTCTATAGGACAATAATCACTTTCCTAATATTTGATTTATTCTATAGGACAATAATCACTTTTCTAATATTTGATTTATTCTATAGGACAATCACTTTCCTAATATTTGATTTATTCTATAGGACAATCACTTTCCTAATATTTGATGTATTCTATAAGACAATAATCACTTTCCTAATATTTGATTTATTCTATAGGACAATAATCACTTACAGAGCCGCGATAGTTCAGTGGTTAGTGAACTGGACTACCGCAGACAAGGGGTAGGGTTCGATCCCAACCGACGGCTTCCGGTTCACCCAGCCTTAAATGGGTACCGGATATTTTTCTGGCAAAGTAAAGCAGCACGGGCGTAATACTGACCACATTACCCCAAAAATCATGTGCTGAAGGTCTGTAAAATATAGGGTCACTAACACCATATTTCCCTATACGCCACTTGGCGTGACGGGCGTACTTTACTTTACTTTTTTACAATAATCACTTTCCTAATATTTGATTTATTCTATAGGACAATAATCACTTTCCTAATATCTGATGTATTCTATAAGACAATAATCACTTTCCTAATATTTGATTTATTCTATAGGACAATAATCACATTCATAATATTTGATTTATTCTATAGGACAATAATCATTTTCCTAATTTTTGATTTATTCTATAGGACAATAATCACTTTCCTAATATTTGATTTATTCTATAGGACAATAATCACTTTTCTAATATTTGATTTATTCTATAGGACAATAATCACTTTCATAATATTTGATTTATTCTATAGGACATTAATCACTTTTATAATATTTGATTTATTCTATAGGACAGTAATCACTTTCATAATATTGATTTATTCTATAGGACAATACTCACAGAATTATCATCACTTTATTAATATTGTATTTATTCTATAGAATTATAATCACTGTATTAATATCTGATTTGTTCCCACAGGAGTTTCAGTACTCTTTTAATATCTCATGTTTCCGACATTAAATTGCAAACTTCAGGACTAAGACTATCTCATTATATCTTTGCTCAGAACGACTTTCAGCAATATCTAAAAATTGTGTTTACCATGTAAGCCTTTCCTTCACCTTCTACATAACGAAGTTAATTTTTGAGTTACTTTATGAACTTCCCATCTATTTCTTCATATTTTGTCATATCCTTTAAAAACTATAATTCCTTTTTTTGCTATAGATATATCCATAGTTTGTAAAATTACAAACAATGTAAAATTACAATTTTATATATATATATATATATATATATATATATATATATATATATATATATATATATATATATATCCTACCTCTTTTCCGTTTCACTACGTCTATTTTTTACTTTACCATGAATTAATTTGGGGAGCCGCGATAGCTCAGTGGTTAGTGAACTGGACTACAAAGGACAAGAGGTAGGGTCACAACTTACGGCTTCCAGGTTCGCCCAGCCTTAAATGGGTACGGGATATTTTTTCTGGGAAAGTAAAGCGGTACGGGAGTAATACCGACCACATCACCCCAAAGATCATGTTCTGAAGGTCTGTAAAATGTATGGTCACTAAAACCATATTCCCTATATGCCACTTAGCGTGGCAGGGGCTCTTTACCTTTACTTTTATGGATTAATTTTCTATTACCTATGCTTTTCTGTCCCTGTCATATTTTTCCTTTTCGTAGTGTTTCCTAAATGTCTTTCTCAATTTTCTCTATTCACTGCTTTTCTTCTCCATTTCTTTGTTTGCCTTCCTACCTCGCTGTTATAGGTTGTAAACTTATTTATCTTTACATTTTAATGTTCATTGTACACAGCACATCACATTTATAGTCAACACAATCACCACAGACTATTCAGTCATAATTCGTAATTATGTTCATTGATTTTTACTTTGCACATGATACATAATAATGGAATCACTTATCTTAGAATTACTGTTCTTTAAGTCTGTCCATAAGTGCATATTATTTAAAAAATTAATCTCTCTCACAACTTATTTACGACTTTGTTCTCTGAAGCACAACTTTGGAAACATTCTTAACCAAAACACTTTCACATCTAAATGTTCATTATGTGATAATTCACGTGTTCTGGTTCTGTCGACTGCTCAAATAATTGTTACTACTCCCTTTAACGCTGTGGCTTACTACTTCTTTCTACCTAACACTCTTATCTGTTTCTTAATAAATTCACAACTAACTGACTAAAACTGAAAACTACTAACTGTATAATTGGCTGCCTTCGGCAGTTGTTCGTGACTATCCTGTCTTCCTCCTAACTGCTTAAATCGTGTGTTTGTTCTAACTTGCGTGCCTAACTGGTGAATACCTATTGTGTCGAAGCTTAAATAACCGAACATAAATTTGCACATGGAATATCTGCATCCAATGAAATTGTCGCGAAGCCGTGGCGAAGTTGACCTCTCTGTGACTTCCGCCTTGAAACTATCACAACAGCGGCCATCTTGGTACTTTCAGTGGCCTCTTACGTTTGAGGATGGTCCAAACAGACGTTTTTGTGACTCCCAAAGTAACCTCTGATCAGCTTGACCTCTCCTGAGTTTCAAAATAATGATGTTTACTTCATGACTTTGACCAGTCCGTGAAAGTTATGTGTGAATCTATTTACCTGACGGATCAAGCCATGTGTTGATTCACACTTTCACAACTATAAAATGTCCATTCTCCAAAAACTTGTGTCTGACTACTACCCTTCCTTCATCCTCACCTACTCATCCATTAAGAGGTAAGAGAATTTTCATGCGCACATCTTTCCATTGCCTTTCCATTGCTTACGTTCTGTCACTAACTACTGGCGAGTCACTATCTACTGGCGTCTGTTATACCACTGTAATAAGCTGTTAAGAAATGGATACCAGCTGAGTTAACTGACCTATACTTTAATTAACACATATTATTGCATCCAATTTCCAAATTTCTACACCTTCACATATTTCTATTTCTCTACTTACCTATTATTTTCTCGTTTTACCACCTTCCTAATTGTCTCAATCCATATCTACCATAACCTATGTTTTCAGCGTTTCTATCTTTTCATTTCTCCACAAGAATCATCATCATCATGTGCCATACCGATTGGCTTAGGCGATCATGTCCTTCCACAATGTTCTATCTACAGTGCATCGTATCAGTTGTATTGTTGACTGTTTTCCATGCCATGACACCAAGCTATCCAGTATTTTCTTTCTTTGTCGTCCGCGATCTATCTTTCCTTTTATTTTGCCAGTTGTAACCGAGTATTCCATCTTTCCTCTTCTCATGATGTGCCCGAAAAATGTTGATTTTTTCTTTCTGATGCTTTTTAGGAGTTTGTTTTTTGTGTTGGCCTCTTGAGAACTTCCTCATCGGTCTTTTTAGCTGTCCAGGGAAATTTCAACATTCTTCTGAGAAATCTCATCCCCGTGGCCTCTAATCGTCTTTTCATTTGTTTGTCTACTGTCCATGATTCGCTTCCATATGTCAGAATTGATTCTATATAGCACCGATGAACTCTTTCTCACTTCTATTGACATAGATTGGTTGAATAAAATATTTTTCATTTTCTGAAATGCTATTTTGGCCTTAGCTATTTTGCTTTTTTTTATTTCTGTGGTGCATCTTCCATCAGCTGTTATTATTGTGCCCCAGTATTTGGCGCGTTGCACTTGTTTCAGATTTGTCTTGCTTATTACAAGAACACATTCAATATTTCTTCACTTCCATCTCCAAATTGTCCCATTTCCTACCACGGTACTTCTCTGCTTCTCCACCGTATCATCATCTGAAGCTTATGAGTTCAGACACCAGTTGAGATATAACCTTTCACGATGTAAAAGGTTCCAGGGGTGCACTCAGCCTCTTTATATGAATACCAGAGATTATCGAAGGAAAGACACCGTGGATACGAACTGATCACAGCACGTCATAAAGTAGAAGATTAGTACACTAATCACTAACACCTTTTTGACTGAGCGCCTAAAATATATAGGACTACATTTACCTTACCTTATCTTATTTTCTCTTCCTACCAATAATTCTTCTAGGTTCTTCTTTTCCTACCTTTCAGCTCCCTGTGGAGTATAGGTCTTCAATAAACACTTTCAGCTCCCTGTGGAGTATAGATCTTCAACAAACAGCTTCAGCTCCCTGTGGAGTATAGGTCTTCAACAAACACATTCAGCTCCCTGTGGAGTATAGGTCTTCAACAAACACGTTCAGATACCTGTGGAGCATAGGTTTTCAAAAAACACTTTCAGCTCCCTGTGGAATATAGGTTTTCAACAAACACTTTCAGCTCCCTGTGGAGCATAGGTTTTCAACAAATACTTTCAGCTCCCTGTGGAGTATAGGTCTTCAATAAACACTTTCAGCTCCCTGTGGAGTATAGGTCTTCAACAAACACTTTCAGGTACCTGTGGAGTATAGGTCTTCAACAAACACTTTCAGGTACCTGTGGAGTATAGGTCTTCAACAAACACTTTCAGCTCCCTGTGGAGTATAGGTCTTCAACAAACACTTTCATCTCCCTGTGAGCATAGGTCTTCAACAAACACTTTCATCTCCCTGTGGAGCATAGGTCGTCAAAAACACGTTAAACTCCATGTGGAACATAGGTCTTCAACAAACACTTTCATCTCCCTGTGAGCATAGGTCTTCAACAAACACTATTATCTCACTGTGAGCATAGGTCTTCAACAAACACTTTCATCTCCATGTGAGCTTAGGTCTTCAACAAAAACTTTCATCTCCCTGTGAGCATAGGTCTTCAACAAACACTTTCAGCTCCCTGTGGAGCATATATCTTCAACAAACACTTTCAGCTCCTTGTGGAGCATAGGTCTTCAACAAACACTTTCAGCTGCCTGGGAGCATAGGTCTTCAACAAACACTTTTATCTCCCTGTGGAGCATAGGTCTTCAACAAACACTTTCATCTCCCTGTGAGCATAGGTCTTCAACAAACACTATTATCTCACTGTGGAGCATAGGTCTTCAACAAACACTTTCATCTCCATGTGAGCTTAGGTCTTCAACAAAAACTTTCATCTGCCTGTGAGCATAGGTCTTCAACAAACACTTTCATCTCCCTGTGAGCATATATCTTCAACAAACACTTTCAGCTCCTTGTGGAGCATAGGTCTTCAACAAACACTTTCAGCTCCCTGGGAGCATAGGTCTTCAACAAACACTTTTATCTCCCTGTGGAGTATAGGTCTTCAACAAACACTTTCATCTCCCTGTGAGCATAGGTCTTCAACAAACACTATTATCTCCATGTGAGCATAGGTCTTCAACAAACACTTTCATCTCCCTGTGGAGCATAGGTCTTCAACAAACACTTTCATCTCCCTGTGGAGCATAGGTCTTCAACAAACACTTTCATCTCCCTGTGGACCATAGGTCTTCAACAAACACTTTCATCTCTCTGTGAGCATAGGTCTTCAACAAACACTTTCATCTCCCTGTGAGCATAGGTCTTCAACAAACACTTTCATCTTCCTGTGAGCATAGGTCTTCAACAAACACTCTCATCTCCCTGTGAGCATAGGTCTTCAACAAACACTTTCATCTTCCTGTGAGCATAGGTCTTCAACAAACACTTTCATCTCCCTGTGAGCATAGGTCTTCAACAAACACTTTCATCTCCCTGTGAGCATAGGTCTTCAACAAACACTTTCATCTCCCTGTGAGCATAGGTCTTCAACAAACACTTTCATCTCCCTGTGAGCATAGGTCTTCAACAAACACTTTCATCTCCCTGTGAGCATAGGTCTTCAACAAACACTTTCATCTCCCTGTGAGCATAGGTCTTCAACAAACACTTTGATATCCCTGTAAGCATAGGTCTTCAACAAACGCTAACAAGCCGTTTTATTTCTTGACATTCTTTCAAGATCATTCAATTTCTTTCCCATCATCTTTATCTTTGCTTCCACCTGTCTTATCTAAGAATATTTTCGTCTTCCTCTTTGTCCCTTCCACTGTGGGTTCCAAAAAAGGATTTGTCGTATAATACTCTGTTGTCTTTTGCAGTGTGTCCTATCTAGCGCCATCCTCTTTGTTGTATCTTTGTCTACTGGTATTTGACTGATGCTTTTGCATAAGTTTGTGTTAGTGATTTTATCCTGCCATTTCCATTCTTTTATTCTGCACAAGCATTCATTAATGAATGTCAATATCTTCATAATTGCCATTTTTGTTTTTCTCCACGTTTCACCGTCATATAATAGGTCTGATTTAACATCATCATCATGCACCAAGCCTACTTGCGTAGGTGATCAGGTCTCTCCACAACTTTCGATCTCGACAGTTATTTATCATTTCTCTTGTTAACCTTCTGCCACGCCATTCTCTCAAGCGGTCTGCTATTTTTTAACTTAGCTTCCCTCTATCTCTTCGTCCCTCAATTTTCCCAGTTATTACAATATATTCCAGCTGTTCTCTTCTCATTACATGGCCAAAAAATGATAATTTCTTCCTAATATTGGAAACTAACTCTCTTTTTGCTTTGACCTCTTTCAAAACGTTTTCGTTACTCATCTTAACTGTCCATGGTATTTTTTTGTTTCCTTGTTTTGATAGAATTCTCTGTTCATCCTTCTGTGTCTATACTACTGCCAAAAAATATGTAAGATTGTACGTCTAGCAGAGGTATTTCTCCTATTATTATTTGGTCATTGTCAGCTGTATTAATTCTCATAATTTAAATTTTATCTTAATTTTTTTGTATTCCCAGCTGTTGTGATCTCTCATCAGATTTGCTCATTTTGTCGTGCATATGCTGATGATTATGTGACAGTAGTGCTATGTCATCAGAAAACTCTTAAGTCAACAAATTATTGGTCAGTGACCACTGGATTCCATTTTTGTTGTTCTGTGTTATTTTTATAATCCAATCTATGGCCAGTAGAAAGAGAAATGGAGATAGAAGGCATCCCTGCCTTACTTAATGATCAAGACCTAGCCTAGACCGCCTAGTCTGTATCCTCGCCTACGTCACAGCAGCATGTCTAAAAGAAGCTATGATCGCTGTGTTCCCTGTAGAGATGACTATTACGGATATAGAACACATAGAATGGCAGTACCTCTAGGCAGGACACAGCCACACAGCTTGTCTAACAGAAGCTAGGATCGCTGTGTTCCCTGTAGTGGCAGCTATTACTATATAGAAGACATAGTGTGGCAGTAACTCTTGGCAGGACACAGTCAAACAACTTGTCTAACAAAAGCTAGGATTGACTTGTTCACTGCAGTGGTGACTACTACTGATATAGAAGACATAGAATGGCAGTGCCTCTAGGCAGGACACAGTCACACAGCTTGTGTAACAGAAGCTAGGATTGCCTTGTTCCCTGTAGTGGTGACTAATACTGAAATAGAAGACTTATTATAGCAGTGCCTCTAGGCAGGACACAGTCACACAGCTTGTCTAACAGAAGCTAGGATAGCCATGTTCCCTGTAGAGGTGACTATTACAGATATAGAAGACATAGAATGGCAGTACCTCTAGGCAGGACACAGCCACACAGCTTGTCTAACAGAAGCTAGGATCACCATGTGTCCATGTGGAGGTGAGTAGGTTCTTTACCTCGATATATTTTCCTTTTTCCCCCAGCGCCATATTTTCACAAAACACCCTCCCTACTTCCCAATTTTCCAAGGCTGCAAAAACTCCACAAGACAATCGTTTCCTCAGCAAAGCCTAACTCCTTCACCTCCTCTTTGCTCCCCAATCAGATTAATTAATCGAACATCGATCTGTGCTCGTAAGGTCATCGGATACAGGCAACAAAAGTTATTGATCATGAAGGCGGTCGGGTAGCCAGAAAAAAGTGACCCGTCCAAGACTCGTGCGTTGATATCTAACAAACTCGCTTTTATTTCCATTATCATTTTAATTTGCTACAAGTGTTTGTCTTTCGATTCTCTGCTATATGCTTCGACTTCCGATTCTTTGCTAAACTCTTTATCTTTCTATTCTCTACTATACTCTTCATCTGTATTACCTACTAAACCCTTCGTCTTTCTATTCTCTGCTATATTCTTCGTCTTTCTATTCTCTGCTATATTCTTCGTCTTTCTATTCTCTACTATAAGTAAAGTAAAGTACTCATCACGCCAAGTGGCGTATAGGGAAATATGGTGTTAGTGACCCTATATTTTACAGACCATCAGCACATGATTTCTGGGGTAATGTGGTCGGTATTACGCCCGTGCTGCTTTAATTTCCCAGAAAAAAATCCAGTATCCATTTAAGGCTGGGTGAACCCGGAATCCTTTGTAGTCCAGTTCACTAACCACTGAGCTATCGCGGCTCCCAAGAGTATAGTAGAAAATAAGGGAGCCGCAATAGCTCAGTGGTTAGTGAACTGGACTACAAAGGACAAGAGGCAGGGTTCGATCCCAACCGACGGCTTCCGGTTCACCCAGCCGTCTAATGGGTACCGGATTTTCTCTGGGAAAAGAAAGCGGCACGGGCGTAATACCGACCACTTTACCCCAAAAATCATGTGCCGAAGGTGTGTAAAATGTATGGTCACTAACACCATATTCCCTATACGCCACTTGGCGTGACGGGTCACTAACACCATATTCCCTATACGCCACTTGGCGTGACGGGCCACTAACACCATATTCCCTATACGCCACTTGGCGTGACGGGTCACTAACACCACATTCCCTATACGCCACTTGGCGTGACGGGTCACTAACACCATATTCCCTATACGCCACTTGGCGTGACGGGTCACTAACACCATATTCCCTAAACGCCACTTGGCGTGACGGGGGCACTTTACTTTTACTATACTCTTTGCCTTCTTCTTAGCGTTAAGTGGTCGTGGATGCGTTGTATCACTAGTTTTAAGGCAACGCCACGAAATATGCACATTTTGGCCCGACACATCCGTCTTCGGTAGTGATGAGTGGATCAACGTTTGCCCGGACAGCGACCATTCTTGGCCTACTATATTCGATGTTTAACTACCAACTGTTCCTTAACGTTTACGAATGCGCTCGAGACCTCCAGCTTTTCTCCGTTTTTCGATTGTGCTGGACATTACATCTCACTATCCAGAGACCTAGAAAGGTAGCAAAAGAGACTGCAGTCAATATAGAGGTATAACTCTTCTCAGCCATGTAGGAAAGCTATACGCCAAAATCTTGGAAAAAAGGCTGAGACCAATAATAGAACTGCAGTTAAGCGATTCTCAAATGGGGTTCCGAAAAAAACAGAGGCTGTACCGACGCACTATTCATTGGTTATAGTGTGTCCCAGGCAGTTGTAGCTCTGAACTGTCTCTAGATGTATTACTTCAACTTTGATATTTAATTGTGTGTTTTGAGAATGTTCTTTATTTATGATCATAGTTTTAGTCTTTTTGATATTCATATCTAGTCCATACATTTTGCTTGTCATGTTTATTACATTACGTGATTGTTGTAGATCTTTAGGATTTTTAGTTCGTTCCTAAAACAGTAGTTAGAACTTCTCTCCATGTCTTTCTTTGGACTGTTACGTGATGAGGCTCCAATCTCTTTCACGGTGGTCTGCCATATTTGTCTTTCGTGTCCTGAATATGACTCATGTGTACCACACACTTTGCTGTTTTTCGCTTTCTAGGCGATTGATCATTTCTGATTCTTCCACCCCATCCACCGTCACAGACTTTTCACATTCGGGTAGATCATACCCGACCGGCGCCATTCTTGTCGAAAACTTTGTGTTTGCCTATCGAACTGTGAACACACGACAGAGAAGAAGAATAAATCATATTCCACTTAAATATCGATAAAAGTGTCCAGAGACCAGGGAACGATGAAAGCCACGAAAAGACTCGGAATTCGATGTTACATTTTTCCCACCCACTCAGGTGGGGATTTAAACTCCAATGTTAAGTCAGTCCTATTATATGACTGTGAAACATGGAGAACAACAAAACTGACAATCATGAAGATACAGACTTTCATTAATGGATGCTTATGCAGAATAAAAAGATGGAAATGGCAGGACAAAACCAATAACATAGAATTATGGGAATGTACCAGTAGTCAAATACTAGTGGATAAAGAGATACAGCGAAGACGATAGCGCTGGATATGACACACACTGCGGAAGCCAACTGAGAGTATTACACAACAGGCCCTTTTTTGGAATCCTCAGGGGAGAAACAAAGAGGAAGATCAAGGAATTCTTGGAGAAGACAGATAGAAGCAGAGATGAAGATGACGGGGAAGACATGGAATGATCTTAAAAGAATGGCAAGAAACAAAACGATTTGGAAAGTGTTTGTTGAAGACCTATGCTCCACAGGGAGCTGAAAGGTAGAAGAAGAAGAAGACTGGTGGGGATCGAACCCGGACCCTCTTCTCTAGAGGCTGACGGCATACCTCTAGGCCACCCAGTCCTCATATACCATACCAAACATGTATTAAATGAGATGGGAGATGAGACCCTGAGTGAGATAGACTGCCAACATGTCAGAAATGTTACAATATCACGTGGTGATGTTGGAGTCTTCCAGGAGGACAAGGACTAGGACATTTGGTCTCCTCTGACACCTGGAGGAGTATAAGTGGAAATAGCGAGAGAGACAGACAGACAGACATACATAAAGAGACAGACATACAGAAAGAGACAGACATACAGAAAGAGACAGACAGACATACAGAAAGAGACAGACAGACATACAGAAAGAGACAGACAGACATACAGAAAGAGACAGACAGACATACAGAAAGAGACAGACAGACATACAGAAAGAGACAGACAGACATACAGAAAGAGACAGACAGACATACAGAAAGAGACAGACAGAGAGACATACAGAAAGAGACAGACAGACATACAAAAAGAGACAGACATACAGACATACAAAAAGAGACAGACAGACATACAAAAAGAGACAGACAGACATACAGAAAGAGACAGACAGACATACAGAAAGAGGCAGACAGACATACACACAAAAAGGGACAGACAGACATACACACAAAAAGGGACAGACAGACAGACCCACAGAGAGAGACAGACAGACAGACACACAGAGAGAGACAGACAGACAGACACAGAGAGAGAGACAGACAGATATACAGAAAGACAGACACACAGAGAGAGACAGACAGACGCACATTAAGAGACAGACAGACAGGCGCACAAAAGAGACAGACAGACAGACATACCCACAAAAAGAGACAGACAGACAGACATACACACAAAAAGAGACAGACAGACAGACATACACACAAAAAGAGACAGACAGATATACACAAAAAGAGACAGACAGACATACAGAAAGAGAGAGAGAGAGAGAGAGAGAGAGAGAGAGACAGACAGACATACACACAAAAAGAGACGGACAGACAGACATACACACAAATAGAGACAGACAGATATACAGACACACACACACAGACAGACAGACAGACATACACACAAAAAGAGACGGACAGACAGACATACACACAAAAAAGAGACAGACAGACATACACACACAAAGAGAGAGACAGACAGACATACACACACAAAGAGACAGACAGACATACACACAAAAAGAGACAGACAGACACACAGAGAGAGACAGACAGACACACACATAAAGAGACAGACAGACACACACAGAAAGAGACAGACAGACACACACAGAAAGAGACAGACAGACAAACATACACACAAAAAGAGACAGACAGATATACAGAAAGACAGACAGACATACAGAATGAGACAGACAGATATACAGAAAGACAGACAGACATACAGAATGAGACAGACAGACATACAGAATGAGACAGACAGACATACAGAATGAGACAGACAGATATACAGAATGAGACAGACAGATATACAGAATGAGACAGACAGACATACAGAATGAGACAGACAGATATACAGAAAGACAGACAAACATACAGAATGACAGACAGACAGACATACAGAAAGACAGACAGACACACAGAATGTGACAGATAGATATACAGAATGTGACAGTGCTAATGTGTTGTTTTTTCTTCAGAGTTTGTTCCAGGGTTAGTCGATATCGTCCAACCACCCGTGTGATGCTCAAATGATACCCTGTGTTCCTTGTTACAGCTCACTGCATACGAATGTGCTTCACTGCGTACGTCACTGCATATGCTCAGTTTGTACATCTATTCACCTGAGGCATCCTGACTACAGAGTTCTTTGAATAAGCCCTCACCTGGTCTCTTGTCTTCTTCCTTTCAGCTTCCTGTGAAGCATGAGACTTAAAAAATAACACTTTATAATCTGTCCTGTTCTTACCGTTCTCTTACAATCCTCCACGTCTTCCCGATCAATTTAATCTCTGCTTCTATCCGCCTTCTCTAAGTACATTTCGACCTTTCTCTTCGTTTCCTTCCCTGGGGATTCCAAACGGGGCTTGTTGAGTTTTACTCTGATTTGGCTTCCGCAGTGTGTGTCCTATCAAACGTCATTATCTTGTCATATCTCTTTATTCACTGGTACATCCTTGAGGTGGGAACAGCTGTAAAATATGTTGACAACTGGGAAATTTGTGGGATAAAGAGATAGAGGGAAGCAAAAAGAAAAGATACCAGACAGCTTAAGAGAATGGCTTGACAGAAGGTCAACAACGGAGGTGATAAATATCTGTAGAGATGAAGAGTTGTGGAGTGACATGATCATCTATCCCAGCTGATATAGTAATTGATGATGATGATAATATCCCTACCAGTCATGCTCATAAGAGGCGACTAAGGAGGTTTGAGCATAGGACTGACCATCTTGTACTGTAAAAAAAAAATAAGTTGCCAAAACTTCACAAACACTTACTTATCCTGCTTCAGTTTCTTATTTTGTATTTCAACGCGTCTCTTTTTCTATCGGGGGCGGAATAAAATCCTGAGTCGCACACGTCGTGGCGACTGCTTCACCAATCGGCCTTTATCCCTCGGGTTCTATCGTTGCCCCCCGACATACACCAGCAATGGTACTATGTGTCGTAAAGATACTTTTTTTAATTTAACGCGTCTCTTTAACTCATTCTGTACGCTTCGATTCGGTCATGTCGATTTCGGTCATGTACGTTTAGCCGCACAGAGCGTCACTCTCAATTTGTTTAGTGTTAACTGTCATCAAACTATAAACTGTTTATATGTCTTGTATCATCTTGGTATTGGTGAAATATAATTCCTTGTTTAATTATCTAAAAATTAATATATAATATGTTATGTGTTACATAAATATAAACATGTAGACTAAATTTTTGAAACATTAGTCTCTTTAATCTTTACCGCTAAATTGATTAAAACCTTCTGTACTGAAAGAGCTGATTGATTATTATAAGCTAATAATTAATATAAGATAATTATAAGATATTATTATAAGAAAACAGAAGTAATGGTTATATCGAAGAAACAATCATCACCACTATGCAGCAAAAAAATAAACAAGACGAATCTGAAACAAGTGCAACGTTTGAAATAATTGGGCATAATAATAACATCAGATGGGAGATGCACAACAGAAATAAAAAGCAGAATAGTTCAGGCCAAAATAGCATTTCAGAAAATGAAAAATATCTTATGCAACAAATCTATGTCAATAGAAATAAGAAAGAGAGTTCATCGATGCTATATAGAACCAATTCTGACCGATGGAAGCGAATCATGGACAATAGACAAACAAATTAAAAGACGATTAGAGGCCACAGAGATGGGATTTCTCAGAAGAATGTTGAAAGTTCTCTGGACAGCTAAAAAGACCAATGAGAAGGTTCTCAAAGAGGCCAACACAAAAAGGGAGCTCTTAAAAAACATCAGAAAGAAGCAATCAACATTTTTTTGGGCACATCATGATAAGTTGAAATGGAAAGTTGAAATACTTGTTACAACTGGCAAAATAAAAGGAAAGAGAGATCGCGGACGACAAGGAGAGAAAATACTGGATAGCTTGGTGTCATGGCATGGGAAACAGTCAACAACAGAACTCATACGATGCACTGTGGATATAAGATTGTGATACGACACATGATGATGATGATGATGATGATGAATTACTGCGATTACAATTTACCATTTCGTTTTCAATTTACATTTATAATAAAGGCACTGTACCTAGCAATCGACACTCCATGGATGCCGATCGCGCATTTACAAAAGTATCTACTATCTAGTTACACTTGTCATACTGGCATTAAAGTCCAAGTTACATTAAATTTGTTTGTATCTGGAATTAAAAAGCGGTGTCACCTCACTTTCACATTAGCAACGACACCGCAATTCTGCATTTTGTTATTTGAAAGAAAAGACAATTAACAGTTTGTAGGAACTGAAGGAGTTTTCAGCATTTCCTTATTTAAAGGACTAACCTTGGAGAAGAGAGTAGATAGTAGATAATTTATCAAGCGTATATATATTTTTTTAAATCCTTCTTAGGACAAAGATGAATTAACAGAAGCTTCAAAAACCTGGTTTATCATAAAATTATCATTTCATGGGATGGGATGGGATGGGATGGGATGGGATGATGGACTTCCGGTAAATATATTTATTTTTTAATTAAGGAAAAAAATCTTGACTCCAGTAATCCATTTTAATATGTTTCTCTTTCTCTACCTCTTGTTCATCCCTCTATGTATGGATTCAAGAAAAAAAAAATCTTCGATATAATTCGAGTTGACTTATCTTCTTTATTCATTGCTCTGAATTGCAAAATGCGTAATTTTGTTTCATTTTTAGATCAAATTATGAACGCATTTTGTTTATCTTCGGCGTAATAATGTATGATATATCAAGACATGTTATAATTTAACTATATCATCACTTTATTTGTGCACAATCAGCATTAACCTCATCATCATAATCATGTGCCATTACCACTGGCATAAAAAAAAAGTAAAGTACCCCAGTCACGCTAAGTGGCGTATAGGGAATATGGTGTTGGTGAACATAAATTTTACAGCCCTTCCGCACATGATTTTCAGGGGTAATGTGGTCGGTATTACGCCCGTGCCGCTTTACTTTCCCGGAAAAAAAAATCCGGTACCCATTAAAGGCTTGGTGAACCGGAAGCCGTCGGTTGGGATCGAAACCTACCTCTTGTCCTTTGTAGTCCAGTTCACTAACCACTGAGCTATCGCGGCTCCCCATTACCACTGGCATACCCTACCGTAATCCTTTAATGTGTCTTTCACTGGTGTTTCTTATCGGTTTTTGCCTTTGATCTCTTTTCATGATAATTTCATGATAATTTTTATCTCAGACTGATGACGGGACATATGCTGGAAGTCTTTGCTTCCCACAACTGATGATTTACTCCTAGTCCTAGAGGTCAAGGTTATTTGTCTCGTTCTTGCTTCAACCGGACCAGCAGGGGACTGGTTGGTCTCGAGGCTAGACGCCGTCCTCGAGACAAAGAGGTTGTGTGTTCAAATCCGGGCTGCATTGGTTGGGATTTTTATTTATGATTTCTCTCTGCGGCAACCAACCCTGGTCTCAGCAGCGAGGCCCGGCTTGAAACGTCTATTACTCATCGACGGAAAAAAATATGTGTACCTCCGAAATAGGAGTTGTCTGCCTGTGCGGCGAGGGACCCCTGTGCACACGGCTGCCATGGAAATCTGGATTAACACGCAAAACTCAGTTCCTAGTCTCTAAGGACTTCGTCAGAGGTAAAAGCTGGCGAACGAAAAAAGCAAAACAAAAGAAAAACCGGACGAGCCATTCCAGGCAAGTTAGTCTTGAGAAAAATGCTGGCTAAACATGAGCTGGAGAGTTACAATTACGGTACAGCTTCTGGACCCTTCTTTTTGAGAGACATAAAACATATGTATATATGGGTGTGTTCACATGCACTCATGTGTGTTCTCGTGCGTGCGTCCGTTCAAATGTGTGTGTTTGTGTTCACGTGAGTATGTATGTGTGTGTGTGTGTGTTCACGTGAGTGTGTATGTTTGTGTGTGTGTGCACGTGCGTGTATGTGTGTGTGTTCACGAGCGCGTGTGTGTTCATGTGCGAGTATGGATTCACGTGTGTGTGTGTGTGTGTGGTCACGTATGTGTTCACACGCACGCATGTGTTCACGTTTGTGTGTGCGCGTGCGTGTGTTCGTCTTTGTGTGTGTTCACGTGGATGTGCGTATGTTTATGTTCATGTGTGTGTTCACGTGTCTGTGTTCACGTACAAACGTTTGTTTTCACGTGTGCATTTGTGTGTTATCACGTGCGTGTGTATGTTGACGTGTGTGTTGAGGTGTATGTGTTTTTGCGTCTGCGAGTATGTATGTTCACGTGTGTGTATGCGTGTTTATGTTCACGTGTGTGTGTGTGAGTTCACAAGTATGTGTATGAGTTCACGTGTGTATATTCCCTTGTATAAATTCCCGTGTGTGTGTTCATTTGTGTATGTTCTCATGTGTTTATTCCCGTATGTGTGTTTGTGTGTTTGTTCGCGCGTGTTTTCACATGTGTGAGCGTTTATGTTCTCGTGTGTTTATGTGTCCACGTATGTGTTTGTGTTTTCAAGCACGTGTATCTAGATGTGGGTATCCAGGTGTGTAGGTATACGCTCATGTGTGTGTGTGTTCACGTGTGTATGTGCTCACGTGTATGCGTGTGTTTATGTGTGTTCACGCGTGTGTGTGTTCACGTGGATGTGTATGTTTATGTTCATGTGTGTGTTCAAGTGTCTGTGTTCACGTATAAACGTTTGTTTTCACGTGTGTATTTGTATGTTATCTTGTACGTGTGTGTTTAGGCGTATGTGATTACGCGTCTGCGAGAGTATATGTTCACGTGTGTGTATGTGTTTGTTTATGTTCACGTGTGTGTGAGTTTACATGCGTGTTCACGATTGAGTGTATGAGTTCACGTGTGTGTATTTCCTTGTGTGAATTCAAGTATGTGTGTTCAAGTGTGCATGTTCTCATGTGTGTGTTCGCGTGTGAGTTCCCGTGTTTGTGTATGTTTGTTCGCGCGTGTGTTTTCACGTGTGTGTGCATTTATGTTCATGTGTGTTTACGTTCACGTGTGTTTGTGTTTTCACGCACGTGTATGTTCCTGTGTGTGCAGATGTGGGTATTCAGGTGCGTGTGTTCACGTGTGTATGTGCTCATGTGCCTGTGTTCACGTGTGTGTGTGCTCATGTGCCTGTGTTCACGTGTGTATGTGCTCATGTGTGTGTGTTCACGTGTGTAAGTGCTCACGTGTATGCGTGTGTTTGTATGTGTTCACGTGTTTGTGTTTGGTCACGTTTATTTGTGTGTGTTCACGTATATGTGTGTGTACATGTATGTCCGTTTTCATGTGTGTGTATGTACACGTGTGCAAATGTGTTTATTAACATGTGTATGCGGTCACATGTTTTTTGTGTCCACGTGTATAAGTGTGACGTATTTTGTCTCTTCCATGTGCAAGTGTGTGTGTGTCCACCTGCTTGTGTGTGTGTGTTCACGTGTGTTTATATTCCCTTATGTTTTCGTGTGTGTGTATTGTGTATTCGCGTGTGTGTTTTCGTGTATTTATGTTCACGTTTGTATTTACACCCGAGTGTGTGTGTTTATGTTCACGTGTTTGTCATTTTCATGTGTGTGTGTGTGTGTTCTCATGTGTGTATGTGTTCACGTGTGTTTGTGTTTACGCGCACGTGTGTGTGTTCAGGCATGGGAATTCCGGTGAGTGTTTGCGTTTATGTGTGTGTGTTCACGTTTGTAGGTGCTCTCGTTTGTTTGTGTGTTCACTTCCATGTGTTTGTTCACGTTTATGTGTGTGTGTGTGTGTTCACATATACGTGTCCACCTACGTGTGTGTTCACGTGTGTGTGCTTACGTGTGTTTATATTTATGTTCACGTGCATGCATTTTTTCACGTTTACGTGTGTTTGTGTGTGTGTGTGTTCTTTCTTACACGCTTTCCTACTATACACCTTTACTACTATACTTCTTTCCTACGCCTTTCCTACTATACTTCTTCCCTACACCTTTCCTACAATACTTCTTTCCTATGCGCTTTCCTACTATATTTCTTCCCTACGCCTTTCCTACTATACTTCTTCCCTACACCTTTCCTACAATACTTCTTTCCTATGCGCTTTCCTACTATATTTCTTCCCTACGCCTTTCCTACCATACTTCATTCCTACACCTTTCCTACTATACTTCTTTCCTACGCGCTTTCCTACTATACTTCTTTCCTACGCCATTCCTACTATACTTCTTCCCTACGCCTTTCCTACTATACTTCTTTTTTACATCTTTCCTACTATACTTCTTCCCTACGCATTTCCTACTATACTTCTTTCCTACACCTTTCCTACTATACACCTTTATATACTATACTTCTTTCCTGCGCCTTTCCTACTATACTTCTTTCCTACGCCGTTCTTACTATAAGTCTTTCCTGCGCCTTTCCTAATACACTTCTTTCCTACGCCTTTCCTAATATACTTCTTTCCCTAGCCTTTCCTACTATACTTCTTTCCTACGCCTTTCCTACTACACCTCTTTCCTACACCTTTCCTACTATACTTCTTTCCTGCGCCTTTCCTACTATACTTCTTTCCTACGCCTTTCCTACTATACCTCTTTCCTACACCTTTCCTACTATACCTCTTTCCTACACCTTTCCTACTATATTTCCTTCCTACACCTTTCCTACTGTATTTCTTTCCTACACCTTTCCTACTATATTTCTTTCCTACACCTTTCCTACTATATTTCTTTCCTGCGCATTTCCTACTATATTTCTTTCCTACACCTTTCCTACTATACTTCTTTCCTACACATTTCCTACTATACTTCTTTCTTACACCATTCCTACTACACTTCTTTCCTACACCTTTCCTACTATATTTCTTTCCTACACCTTTCCTACTATATTTCTTTCCTACTTCTTTCCTACAGCTTTCCTAATACACTTCTTTCCTACACCTTTCCTACTACACTTCTTTCCTACACCTTTCCTACTACACTTCTTTCCTACACCTTTCCTACTACACTTCTTTCCTACACCTTTCCTACTACACTTCTTTCCTACACCTTTCCTACTACACTTCTTTCCTACACCTTTCCTACTATATTTCTTTCCTACACCTTTCCTACTACACTTCTTTCCTACACCTTACCTACTACACTTCTTTCCTACACCTTTCCTACGACACTTCTTTCCTACACCTTTCCTACTACACTTCTTTCCTACACCTTTCCTACTACACTTCTTTCCTACACCTTTCCTACTACACTTCTTTCCTACACCTTTCCTACTATATTTCTTTCCTACACCTTTCCTACTATATTTCTTTCCTACACCTTTCCTACTACACTTCTTTCCTACACCTTTCCTACTACACTTCTTTCTTACACCTTTCCTACAAATCTTCTTTCCTACACCTTTCCTACTATACTTCTTTCCTACACCTTTCCTACTATACTTCTTTCCTACGTCGTTCCAACTATACTTCTTACCTACGCGCCGTCTACCGTTGAAAATGAAAATTTAAAATGAACTCGATCAAAGAAGTCTGTTGCACCAAAACAGAATAATGCGATATTTATAGAATCTTCTTTATCCAATCAGAACTGTCCCGGTCGTTGCGGCCCCACAGACAGACATCGCCAAACCCCCATTTCTCCCCACTGACAGACATCGTCAAACCCCATTTCTCCCCACTGACAGACATCGCCAAACCCCCATTTCTCCCCACTGACAGACATCGCCAAACCCCCATTTCTCCCCACAGACAGACATCGCCAAACCCCCATTTCTCCCCACTGACAGACATCGTCAAACCCCCATTTCTCCCCACTGACAGACATCGCCAAACCCCCATTTCTCCCCACTGACAGACATCGCCAAACCCCCATTTCTCCCCATTGACAGACATCGCCAAACCCCCATTTCTCCCCACTGACAGACATCGTCAAACCCCCATTTTTCCTCCACTGACAGTTATTCTTTGAGATTCTGCAATATCAAGGCCCGTCGTTTCTTTGATGTTATCTTCCCATCTTTCTCTGCTAACCTTCTCTTATCGCTCATTTTTTTTAAGTTTCTTGAAGAATGAATGCTCTTTGCTCGATGAGACGACCGAGGTACGTGGCATACCAACTTTATTCTGCACCTCTTCACAATAGTCAACACAAGTTTATCTATTTCGAACGTTTTTTATATCAATTTGTTAATTTGTCTTTTTACTTGTGATACGATCGTGCAAGGTTTCAAATACTTGGGCACAATAATAACATCAGACGGTAGATGCACCACAGAAATAAAAAGCAGAATAGCTCAGGCCAAAATAGCATTTCAAATTATGAAAAATATCTTATGCAACAAATCTATGTCAATAGAAGGGAGAATGAGAGTTCATCGGTGCTATATAGAATAAATTCTGACATATGAAAGCGAATCATGGACAGTAGATAAACAAATGAAAAAAACGGTTAGCGTTCACAGAGATGGGATTTCTCAGAAGAATGTTGAAAGTTCTCTGGACAGCTAAAAAGACCAATGAGGAAATTCTCAAAGAGACCAACACAAAAAGGGAGCTCTTAAAAAACATCAGTAGAAACAATCAACAAATTCGGGCACATCATGAGAAGAGGAAAGTTGGAATACTTGGTTACAACTGGCAAAATACAAGGAACGAGTATATATGTATATGTATATATATAGTGTAATTTCGATCAATATGGCGGATAGGCAACAAGAACCGTTACGGTTCAGTCTGAAAAGTGTTCCTTGTTGCAGTTTCCTTATATTCCAAGTCCGGCTCACTGCTAGAGCTACTGAGTTTAGTGATCTGTGCACACAGTGAGCTGTGTTTTTCATTCGGATTGTGTTTTAGTATTCCAATTAGCTTACGATGAATGATGATATCGTATGACGGACAGTTCAACTGCGTTCACTTTCGGTGCCGCTTGGCCTTATATCTTTTGGCGTGTGCTGTAGCTGCTATGATGACTGCATCAACCTTCTTTGTTTGTATCCTTCAATGAGATGAGTTTTAATTCGGATGACTCCACTGGCACGGGCGGTTGAGCAATTATGGATTTTACTTACTTTCCAGTGATACCGGGGCCTTCGACTAACCAAAACCATAACCATTTTATTTATCTTATGTGGCTCTGCTATAATGGTCCATTTCAAATATATATATTTATATACATGTATTATATGTGTGTGTGTCTGTCGGTGTCTTATTTTCTATATCTCAACGTTACAATGAGATTCTCAACGTAACAATGAGATGCATTTCTCGTGTTTCGGCACTCATTGAGTGTAATCTTTGCTTAAGCTGAACGTAGTAATAGCGTCTTTAGCGTTAATGTTCATGAAATTTGCGATCTCCGCTCCCAGTGAAGCATGAATTTGAGCCCAAAATTACCTTCTCTCTCTCTCCTCTCTCTCACTCTCTCTCTCCTCCTTCGCTGTACCTTAAACTTGACGTGATCAGACAGACAGATTTCGATCCGCTGTATTCCCATCAACAGCGCTGTATTCCCATCAACAGCGCTGTCGTCTTGTCTTTATAACCGGCGCACCGTACCAGGTTTTTTTTAGGCCAATCTCCATATTTATATGCAGTAATCAAATCTAACTGGCCAACGGTCAAGGCCTCAATATGTGAGATATGGTGTCTAAACGTCTCAATATGTGAGTTATGTTGTTAAAATGCGTCATTATAGGAGCTATGGTGTATAAATGTATCAATATGTGAGTTATGTTGTTTCCATGCCTCAATATGAGACCTACGTTGTCTAAATGCCTCGTTATGGGAGGTATGTTATCTAAATGCCTCAATGTAGGAGCTGTGTTATCTAAATGCCTCAATGTAGGAGCTGTGTTGTCTAGATGCCTCAATGTAGGAGCTGTGTTGTCTAAATGCCTCATTGTAGGAGCTGTTTTGTCTAGATGCCTCAATGTAGGAGCTGTGTTGTCTAGATGCCTCAATGTAGGAGCTGTGTTGTCTAGATGCCTCAATGTAGGAGCTGTGTTGTCTAGATGCCTCATTGTAGGAGCTGTGTTGTCTAAATGCCTCAATGTAGGAGCTGTGTTGTCTAAATGCCTCAATGTAGAAGCTGTATTGTCTAGATGCCTCAATGTAGGAGCTGTGTTGTCTAGATGCCTCAATGTAGGAGCTGTGTTGTCTAGATGCCTCAATGTAGGAGCTGTGTTGTCAAGATGCCTCAATGTAGGAGCTGTGTTGTCTAAATGCCTCATTGTAGGAGCTGTGTTGTCTAGATGCCTCAATGTAGGAGCTGTTCTGTCTAAATGCCTCATTGTAGGAGCTGTGTTGTCTAGATGCCTCAATGTAGGAGCTGTGTTGTCTAGATGCCTCAATGTAGGAGCTGTGTTGTCTAGATGCCTCAATGTAGGAGCTGTGTTGTCTAGATGCCTCAATGTAGGAGCTGTGTTGTCTAGATGCCTCAATGTAGGAGCTGTGTTGTCTAGATGCCTCAATGTAGGAGCTGTGTTGTGTAGATGCCTCAATGTAGAGCTGTGTTGTCTAGATGCCTCAATGTAGGAGCTGTATTGTCTAGATGCCTCAATGTAGGAGCTGTGTTGTCTAGATGCCTCAATGTAGGAGCTGTGTTGTCTAGATGCCTCAATGTAGGAGCTGTATTGTCTAGATGCCTCAATGTAGGAGCTGTGTTGTCTAGATGCCTCAATATGGGAGCTATGTTGTCTAAATGTCTCAATGTGGGAGCTCAGTTGTCTAGATGTCTCAATATGGGAGCTCAGTTGTCTAAATGTCTTAATTTGGGATCACATTTGTCTAAATGTCTCAATATGGGAGCTCAGTTTGTCTAAATGTCTCAATATGGGAGCTCAGTTGTCTAAATGTCTGAATATGTGAGCTCAGTTGTCTAAATGTAATATTGGAGCTCAGTTGTCTAAATGTTGGTATATTGGAGCTCAGTTATCTAAATGTCTCAATATGGGAGCTATGTTGTCTAGATGTCTTAATATGGGAGCTATGTTGTCTAAATGTCTCAATATGGGAGCTATGTGGTCTACATTTGAATTATCATCATTGTGTGCCATACCCGTTGCCGTATTCGATCATGTCCTTCAAGAATTCTGTGTGCACAATTAATACTATCAATTCTGAGCTCACACACAGTATAGCTGGGATATTTCTTTGTTTATGCAACCATTAAGTAAATGTTACTTCGGTAGTGAATGACATTTCCTTCTCCTGTATTTGAACATAAATCTAATACGTTTATTTAATATTTTAAAAAATATAACGTAATACGTATTAAATACATAACGTATATAATAAATATTTATATTGTTTAAAACAAACAAATTAAAAGAAAATTAGAAGTCATGACGATGAGATTTCTCAGAAGAATGTTGGAATTTCTCTGGATAGCTAAAAAGACAAATGAGGACATTTTCAAAGAGGCCAACACAAAAAGGGAGCTCCTAAGAAACATCGGAAAGAAACAATCAACATTTTTCTGGCACATCATGAGAAGAGAAAATTTGAATACTTGGTTCATCATCATCATCATCAAGTACCGGGCCTGCTGGCGTTGGTGATCGTGTCTCTTCACAACTTTCGATCTCAACAGTATCATTTCTGTTGTTGACCTTCTGCCAAGCCATTCTCTTAAGCTGTCTGGTATCTTTTCTCTTTGCTCCCCTCTATCTCTTCGTCCCTAAATTTTTCCAGTTGGTACAATATTTTCCAGTTGTTCTCTTCTCATTTATGGCCAAAAAATGATGATTGTTTCCTCCTAATATTCGAAATTAGCTCTCTTTTTGATTTGACCTCTTTCAGAGCACTTTCATTACTCTTCTTAGCTGTCCATGGTATTCTCAACATTCTTCTGAAAAACCACATTTCTACAGACTCCAGTGATTTTCTTGTCTGTTGTCCTATTGTCCATGATTCAAATCCAAATGTTAAGACTGGCTCTACATAACATTGAAGAATATTTTTTTCTTGTTTCTATTGTCAAAAATAGTCAAAAATACTTGGTTACAGCTAGCAAAATACATGGAAAGAGAGATCGCGGATGACATAGAGAGAAAATACTAGATAGTTTGGTGTCATGGCATTGAAAGCAGACAACAACAGAGTTGATACGATGCACGTTGAATAGAAGATTGTGGAAGGACATGATCGCCTACGGCAACCGGTTTGGCACATAATTATGATGATGACTCTCTTTCTCTCTCTTCGTCTAAAACATCACCTTCACAGCTTCTTTTCTGTTTCTCCGTCACATCTTTTTTTTTTTAAATTACCTCCTTCTTTTCATCCATTTTCATCTCTTCACTTGATTACCTTCTCTAATTCTGTCCTTTTTCCATTCTCCCATTTTTATCCTTGTGTTCTTGTCAAGTTCTGTTATTTGTGTGTAAACACACGCTTCCATTTATCTTGTCACTCAATTAATGATGTACCTACATCCGATCAATGTTATTAACGGCCCATAGGTTCTCACGTTTCTGTAAACATTATCCAATAGCATGAATCTATTGACTGTAAATGTTTTAAGTGCAGTTTGTCGACACAATAAACCATAATTACACACTCAATGTGTTTGTTTACAGATCGCTTGGTTTACGAGGGTTCTCAGAGTTTTATCAAACGGGACCACATGCACTCTCGAAACCTGCGAAATCATTTTGTTGTGTCTTTAGAATAATCATATCTGTATTTGACCAGTCTTCGTGGGTACTTTGATTTGCTTTGCTTAGGATTTATGTGAATAAAGTGCACGAACTCTGAAACACTGAGAAGTATAGTTGGCTATTTTTTTCTCTCTTTGTCAGCCACGATTTCTCTTTCTTGGATTTTGTCATGATCATCATTAAGTGCCGTCTACGCATCGAAGGTATGGCTATTATGGAAGGCCATTCTGCTCTGTCTCTTGCTTAGATAGCGCCTACAGATTGTCATAGCCTGACTTTTCCATCTTCTGATGTTATTCATCCATGTTAGTTTAGTACTACCTCTGCCTCTTTTACCTTGTATTTTCCCTTCCACGATTACGTTTAGTAGTCTGCTGTGTCTTCTAACGTGTCCTAAAAATCTCATTGCCTTGCTGGAATTGTATTTAGTAGTTCTCTTTTTTCATGTTTAGTTGTTATAAAATTTCATCGTTTGTTTTCTTTTCTTTCCACCCAATTCTTCCTATTCTACTATAAATCCACATTTCAAAGGCTCCAATTTTCTGTTCTATTTTCTTGTCAATATCCATGTCTCTGTACCATACAGAAATATTGAGAAAATATAAGAGTTTTATATTACAGTTGTAGTCAACATTCCTCTTGTAAATGACATGTTCGAAAAATGTCGATTTTTGATGGGTTTTTTAAAATAAGCTTTCTTTTCTGTGTTCCCCTCTTTGAGAACATCCTCGTTATTCCTTTTGACTGTCGATGTAACACAGCATTATTCTCAGAAATTCCATCTCTGTAGCCTCTAACCAACTTTTCGTGTTTCTGTTTACTACTGTCCATGTTTCACTTCCATAGGTCGTCTGGGCACCACTGACAGGCTTCGTAATTCATGTGGTCGTCGGGGCACCACTGACAGACTTCGTAATTCCTGTGGTCGTCTGGGCACAACTGACAGACTTCGTCATTTCTGTGGTCGTCAGGGCACCACTGACAGACTTCGTCATTTCTGTGGTCGTCTGGGCACAACTGACAGACTTCGTCATTTCTGTGGTCGTCAGGGCACCACTGACAGACTTCGTAATTCCTGTGGTCGTCTGGGCACAACTGACAGACTTCGTCATTTCTGTGGTCGTCAGGGCACCACTGACAGACTTCGTCATTCCCGGGGTCGTCGGGGCACCACTGACAGACTTCGTCATTCCGGGGTCGTCGGGGCACCACAGACAGACTTCGCCATTCCTGGAGTCGTCGGGGCACCACTGACAGACTTCGTCATTCCTGGGGGCGTCGAGGCACCACTGACAGACTTCGTCATCCTGGAGTCGTTGGGGCACCACTGACAGACTTCGTCATTCCTGGGGGCGTCGAGGCACCACTGACAGACTTCGTCATTCCTGGAGTCGTTGGGGCACCACTGACAGACTTCGCCATTCCTGGAGTAGTTGGGACACCACTGACAGACTTCATCATCCCTGGAGTAGTTGAGGCACCATTGACAGACTTCATCATCTCTGGAGTAGTTGGGACACCACTGACAGACTTCATCATCCCTGGAGTAGTTGGGACACCACTGACAGACTTCATCATCCCTGGAGTAGTTGAGGCACCATTGACAGACTTCATCATCTCTGGAGTAGTTGAGGCACCATTGACAGACTTCATCTTCCCTGGAGTAGTTGGGACACCACTGACAGACTTCGTCATCCCTGGAGTAGTTGGGACACCACTGACAGACTTCATCATCCCTGGAGTAGTTGGGACACCACTGACAGACTTCATCATCCCTGGAGTAGTTGGGACACCACTGACAGACTTCATCATCCCTGGAGTAGTTGAGGCACCATTGACAGACTTCGCCATTCCTGGAGTCGTTGAGGCACCACTGACAGACTTCATCATCCCTGGAGTAGTTGGGACACCACTGACAGACTTCATCATCCCTGGAGTAGTTGGGACACCACTGACAGACTTCGCCATCCCTGGAGTAGTTGAGGCACCACTGACAGACTTCGTGAACCTCTCCATTTGCCACTCCTCACATAACAATATCCACGACAATTAAAATGAATTAAAACGGCCCATCTCAATCTACCGGCTGCAAAACATTTTATAATCTCGTCTTTATAGAATGTGACAGATCCATTTTTGTTTGAATCTTGTTTTAAAAGACAGTGTAAATCATGTCGTGCTATTTTTATCACGAATGTCGTTTCTCCAAAACAAAATCCCATTTGTGCGCTGTTTCGTATTTCGTGTTTATGAAAAATAGCACCGTCACATTACCCTTTCTAATACCGTGCTTGTGAAATATAGGATGACGTATGTTTACAGTTTCCAATTTCGTGCTTGTGAAATGTAAGATGACGTATGTTTACTGTCAAGTTTCGTGCTGGTGATAATTTGTTATCAATACAAATTGTGTTTACCTACGAACATGCTGAAGAACTGAACTAGCGATGTCGGGGATGTGAGAATGGAGCCGCTTTTTAAATCGAATTAGATGGTTGAGAGAAACAGAGAAAGAAATGTTAAGACGCATAATTTTTCTAATTCATTGTTATCACATTTATCATCATCAGTATAATGATAGGGCAGGTGAATATGTCTCTCGACAGCTTTCTATTTATATATCACCATCGGGTTGCATGTTCTTAGCAGAACGTTGCATTCACCACAGCCCATCTGAAAGAATCTCTATCTTTAGCCAGATCTCCCACAGAACGTTGAATTCACCACAGCACTACAGAGAGAATCTCTATCTCTGGCCAGATCTCCCACAGAACGTTGCATTCCCCACAGCCCTACAGAGAGAATCTCTGTCTCTAGCCAGATCTCCCACAGAACGTTGCACTCACCACAGCCCTACAGAGAGAATCTCTGTCTCTAGCCAGATCTCCCACAGAACGTTGCACTCACCACAGCCCTACAGAGAGAATCTCTATCTCTAGCCAGATCTCCCACAGAACGTTGCACTCACCACAGCCCTAGAGAGAGAATCTCTGTCTCTAGCCAGATCTCCCACAGAACGTTGCATTCACCACAGCCCTACAGAGAGAATCTCTATCTCCAACCAGATCTCCCACAGAATGCTGCATTCACCATAGTCCATCTGAAAGAATCTCTGTCTCTAGCCAGATCTCCCACAGAATGTTGCATTCACCATAGTCCATCTGAAAGAATCTCTGTCTCTAGCCAGATCTCCCACAGAATGTTGCATTCACCATAGTCCATCTGAAAGAATCTCTATCTCTAGCCAGATCTCCTACAGAATGCTGCATTCACCATAGTCCATCTGAAAGAATCTCTATCTCTAGCCAGATCCCCCACAGAATGTTGCATTCACCACAGTCCATCTGAAAGAATCTCTATCTCTAGCCAGATCTCCCACAGAATGCTGCACTCACCACAGTCCATCTGAAAGAATCTCTATCTCCAGCCAGATCTCCCACAGAATGCTGCACTCACCACAGTCCATCTGAAAGAATCTCTATCTCTAGCCAGATCTCCCACAGAATGCTGCACTCACCACAGTCCATCTGAAAGAATCTCTATCTCTAGCCAGATCTCCCACAGAATGCTGCACTCACCATAGTCCATCTGAAAGAATCTCTATCTCTAGCCAGATCCCCCACAGAATGTTGCATTCACCACAGTCCATCTGAAAGAATCTCTATCTCTAGCCAGATCTCCCACAGAATGCTGCACTCACCATAGTCCATCTGAAAGAATCTCTGTCTCTAGCCAGATCTCCCAATCCTTCTGGTTCACGTTCATGGTTTCTTTGTTGTCTTGAAACCACCTGTTTAATCTCATTCTGTCACGCCTTTCTGGAACAATTCAGTTAATTGATATTCCTTACAGCCCACTGTCTCTTTTGGCCGTAATATTTTAATTTTATCTGTAAGGTGGGGTTCATTAGCCAGTTCTTATCAATGTTTAGATAATTTATTATTTTTTTTTTCGTTCGCCAGCTTTTACCTCTGACTAAGTCCCTAGAGACTAGGAACAGAATTTTGCGTGTTAATCCATTTTTCCTTGGCAGCCGTGTGCACAGGCAGAATACACCGACTTCGGAGGTACTCATATTTTTTTCCGTCGATGAGTAATTGACGTTTCAAGCCGGGCCTCGCTGCTGAGACCAGGGGTGTTTGCCGCAGAGAGAAATTATAAATAAAACTCCCAACCGGTGTAGCCGAGATTTCAACCCACAACCTCTCTGTCTCGAGGCCGGCGTCTTGCCTCGAGACCAACCAGTCCCCCATTTATTATGAGTTCATTGTTCTTTTTCCTTATCCAACGTATCCTAAGGAGATTCTGTGAATTATTGTTCCTAATTCTCGAATGACAGCCAAGAAGAATACATCTATTTCTACTGTTGTTATTAATTCTGTTCTTTGACTTTCTACTATAATGTACTATTTTCATAAATAATCTAATATATATTCTATCTGTTTCATTCTGCCATTTTTTTCTTCATGTTTTTTTTCCAATTGACATAATATATTTCTCAGAACCACTAGGGAAAAAAACAACATCCGTATCACTGGTATTGGTTCTTTGCCCATCCGGCGACCTCAGCCGGTTCACATTGGAGAATCTCCTCATAGACCAATTGGGTTCACTGACCCCACGAGGCATGAATGTATCACACGCACACACACACACACACACACACACACACACACACACACACACACACACATATATATATATATATATATATATATGTATACTGTTTCCCTGCAGTTGCTTCTTCCTTATAGCATATTTGGCTTTTTTGTTCATGCATGAGCACATTAGTATATGCACATGCCATGCTAATCAAAGCCCTCATCTACTAGACCACACTTCGACACTTCAGCTGTTCCCTATATCTCTTGTGTCTGTGCTGCTTACCTTTGTGCAAGGCGATACCCTTTCCACGTGCACTGCATGGTACCTTACCTTTTACATGTTCTTTGTAAACCACATTCTGAGACATCGCACTCTTTCATCCTTTCGGCTACCCTGTATTCTTCTGGTCTGTTGTTTGTGATTTGGGTATGCGCACGAACTTTTGTGTTGACATTTCTTGGTATGTATGCTGTATGCGCACGAACTTATGTGTGGACATTTCTGTGTATGTATGATGTATGCGCACGTTTTAAAATTCATGTGTACGCCCATCTACGTGTGTAACCGTATATGTATGTATATGTTTATATATATGTATATGTTTATATATATGTATATGTTTATATATATGTATATATATATATATATATTTATATATATATATATATATATATGTTCTCGCACGGCTATATAAGTAGATGAGTAAAGGCATTAGCGGTGTCGTTATAGTTGAGATAACTTATATAGTATCTCCCCCCAATATATTTTTAGAACCCTTCCACCTGTGTTTTGGCCTTCCCATTTGGTGGTCAACTTCACCGGGTATCCTGCGTGGACTAGACCTCGTTCTTTTTCCTTTTTGCCGCAGCGCTATACTCAGGGAGGACATTTTCATATTTATTTCTCATTCGAATTCGACATTATTTTTTTGTTTTAGATACTTCATTATTAGTTAACTATGTAGGGCTAATTTTATTCACTTGTATATATGTGTGTGTTTGTTGTTTGTTGTTCCTTCTGAAGATCTATTGGGCCACAACGTCGTTCAAATTTGTGTCATCCATTAATCACGTAAGGGAGCCGCGATAGCTCAGTGGTTAGTGAACTGGACTACAAAGGACAAGAGGTAGGGTTCGATCCCTACCGACGGGTTCCGGGTTCACCCAGCCTTAAATTGGTACTGGATTTTTTCTGGGAAAGTAAAGCGGCACGGGCGTAATACCGACCACATTACCCCAAAAATCATGCGCTGAAGGTCTGTAAAATGTATGGCCACTAAAACCATAATCCCTATACGCCACTTGGCGTGACGGGTCACTAAAACCATAATCCCTATACGCCACTTGGCGTGACGGGTCACTAAAACCATAATACCTATACGCCACTTGGCGTGACGGGTATCTTTACTTTTTTTTATTAATCAGGTAAAGATTTATCCATAAAAATTGTTTTATTTTCTTTTCATTTCTCCTTTACAATCAGCTTTACTTCAGCTTCACATTTGTATGCATTTCTTTGCCTTGACCCCTTAATGTATTTCAGCTTTTCTGTTTAACTTTGTCTCTTTTTTTCTTCATGTTTTTTTCCCAATAGAGATGGCAAAAAGTAATTTTTTTTTGCTTTAAAAAATATACTAACATCAAAACAAATAACATCAGAGCTGAAACAAAGAATACCAAAATGTTATATCTTCTCAAAATTCATGTATGGTGCAGAAACATGAATATTAAACAAGAAAACAGAACAGAAAATCGAAGTCTTTGAAATGTGGATACACATATATATGAATATGCAGAATTAGATGGAAAGAAAAGAGAACAAACGATACATTCTTAAAACAACTGCAAATGAAACGAGAACTTCTAAAAACAATTCAAACAAGACAAATGCGATTTTTGGTGCATGTTTAAAGACATAGCCTACTAAAAGTAGTCGTGGATGGGAAAATACAAGGTAAAAGAGGCAGAGGCAGACCAAGGCTAACATGGATGGACGAATAATATCAAAAGAAGGACATGTCAGCCTATGACAAATTGCATCATCAAAGCAAGAGAAGAAGTGGAATGACGCTCCATAGTAGCCAACCTTCGAAGTCGGACGGTACTCAATGAATGAAATATGCAATTCTTTGCCTAGACCCCGTAATGTTTTTTTCAGGAATTCTGTTTGTCTGCCTCTCTTTTCTTCGTGTTTTTCAAATGTCATAATTTATTTCGGTTTTTCTATCTTCATTATAATGCCAACACAATTATGTTTATTGAGTTCCGATGTGGATCTTTAGTTTTCTTTTCGCTTTGACTCTTGAGTTGAGTTGACGTAATGTCACGAGTTGATGCGGGAAGGTTGCCCTTAGACACATTGATGTGTAGGGTCGTAATGGCTTTCTTGACATTCCCGGCTCTTACTGGAGAAGTTGAATTTCGTCTGTCCCAGGCTGTGTTGGGATACTACAAGTCCAGCCCAGAAGTACTGCAATACTGTGTCTTCTATATCAGTAACAGCCACCACTACAGGGAACACGTCGATCCTAGCTTCCGTTAGCCAGCCTGTTTTGACGTAGACTGTTACCGGGGGAGACCACGAGGAGGTAGAACTACCAGGTCTTGGTCAGCTGATGGTGCGCCGACCCTGCTATTGCTACCACAGGTCGCAGACGCTTCTACTCCCCCTTTTACTCTTCTAAAATGTTCTCCCTACTCTTTTTACCTGCCATTTTGCACAATATAATCTATATAGGCTCTATATAATTGTTTCGCCTGTTGTCAGATTATTCTTAATTCCCCTCAAATTAAATAGAACTAATGCATTATATATTGAAGAGAAACCGATAGTTACCAATGATAGATGATTGCGATGAAAGGCGATAACAGTGAGTGCCGACAGATTTACATCACGTGCCATGGCTGCTGATGTCGCTGATCATGTACCTCGACAATGTTGTCTCCCTATCGTCTATCAGTTCTGTTATTAACTTCCTAACAAGCTATTTCCTCAGTTATCTTATATCTTCTATATCAGTTTCAATGAATCTTCTTCAATAATTTATTTTTCTTCTTTCTTCGATTATAAATTACTTGGACTTCTCTCATTAAATAGCCACACTTTGATCATTGTTATGTCGTTGCCCTTGATGGTAGATTCCGTGTTGCCAAGCTTCTTTCAGAACTCTCTCTCTCTCTTTTTCTCCCTGTCTCTACTTTCTTCTATACCTCTTCAGGTAGTGAGTCGCGAAAGCTCGCTGGTTAGTCAACTGGACTATAAAGGACAAGAGGTCAGATTCGGTCTGGATCGACGGCTCCGGCTTCACCCAGCCTTTAATGGGTACCTGATTTTTTTTTTCTAAGGAAGTAAAGCGGCACGGGCTTTGTACCAACGACATTACCCCAAAAATCACGTGCTGAAGGTCTGTAAAAAAATATGGTCACAGACACAATATTCCCTAAATGCCACTTGGCGTGACGGGGCTCATGATTTATTTTATCAACTCCCTCGGGTGTCAAGGTCCAGGTTCGATCCCAGCAGTGGCAGATGGTTTTTTTTTCGGGCCGACTATGCTGCGGGGTTCTCAAACAGCAGAAATAGAATCAAGCATCAAAGATAGCATTAAAGCTTGTCAAATCATTGGACAGCTATCATCACTATTGTCCAACAATTGTTGAGGACAATGACAAAATAGAAAAACTGGCTGTTTCGGAAATATTAGCTGCGGACAACAAATTGATTGGGCAGATATCATTAACAATCTACGAGAGATGGGTCGAATACAGAACGTTGACAAACAAGTACATATACATGGCTATCTCGAATGTGTGAACTGGAAGTTAAGACCGGTGTTGCCAGACCAGAGCGATATTCTGGACGCATGAGAGGATTTGTCAACCAACACTGAACTGGTACGATCAGCCGCTGTGTCCTGACATTGTGAGGGGAGATTGGAATACCTGTAAACAAAGATGACTGTGCCTCGTCTGGAGCTCGATTCGTCCGGGTTTGATTCCCAGTTCCCAGTAATGGCAGATTCTTGTTTCGGACCGACAAGGCACCGGGGTTCATCCAGCCTCTCAAAATGGGTGCCAGAGATTTTTTTGGGAAGTAAAGGCGGCCTGGCGTGATGCCGAGCACATCACCCAAAAAATGTGCCCTGGTCATAGAAAAAATATGGTCACAAACACCGTATTCCTCACACGCATAGCAAGGCAGGGGAGAGAACCTTTACTTTTTAGGGTGTCAAGGGAGATAAACAATTCTAGTTCTTACAATTCTGTTTGCCTCAGTCGTTGTTAACTAACTCTTTAGGTACTTTTCTCCACACTGTCCACCATGCCGATTTCGGCGACCTACATTTCATCGTATAGTTCGTCACTCTCGTTTTGATTACTGTGAACCGTGATCAAACCATATTCTTAGTACATGTCTAGTATCATCTTGGTATTGGTGAAATCTAATTCCTTCTTCATTTATCTACAAATTCATATATATGTTACATATTAGATAAATATAAATATTTAGATTGATTCTTAAAACCATGAAAGATTTTGTCTCTGAAATATCTTCAGTTACATTGATAAAAAGCTTCCGTAAAGAAAGAGTTAATGGTCTTGCAGCCTTTGATCCCATCAGATAACAATACTCTGGGTCCATCTTTTTCTATCTCCAATTGTATACCGAATGTAGTTATATACTTTTGTTATTATTTCCTGAAAAATGTTATTTCTTAACCGCTGAATGCAGTTTAGCATTGATTGTATTTAGGATTATGGTTATTGATCTCAAACAGCAGAGATAGAATCAAGATGCAACAAAGCTTGTTAAATCATTGGACAACTATCATCACTATTGTCCAACAAGGAAATAACTCTGGAGGCAAAAGGAGCACTAGACAATACAATCTTCATCCCAACGTTGTGCTACCAATGCCAGACCTGGACCCTAGATGCAAGAACAATAAGAAAAATAACCTCTACAGAGATGAAATGTGTTAGACGAATGACAGGAAACAGTCTGAGAGATAAGATCAGAAATGAAGAACTGAGAAAAAAGCTAGGAATAGCCCCCGCCATAGAATATATAAGGAAACAACAGATAAAATTGTTTGGCCACGTGACAAGGCAGAAAGATCAAAACACAACACAACGAACCTTCAACAAACGTTGTGAGAACACTATAGCCAATAGTCGACCACGAAAAAGATGTTCGATGGAATATTAGAAGCACTAGGAAACATAACAGCAGCAGAGACTAACAGAAGAGCAAAAGACGACAAATTATATCTCCCCTCGACGCTGAAAGGTAGATGAAGAAGGAAAGAAGAATAAGAAGGAGAAGAAGAAGAAAAAGAAAAGAAGAACATGATAACAATTGAGGAAAGGCTGGGTTCCGTAGCGAGTGGGACACCCTGTATAATATGATTAACATTTTCATCTCAGATTGTTTTGTTCAAACCACGAAAAAAAAAAGCAACTAAATTTAGATTTAAAATACATTTTGTGTGTGAATTACTAGTCTCCCCTTTAAAATAAAAGTTATTCTCTCCCTTGATGCAGCTTCAAGTACACACACCCCACCCCTCCTGCACACCCTTACCCCCTCCTCTGGGAAAAGTATTGTTTTTAGCTGAGAGATTTTAACGAGAAGCTGTGTCCAAAGCTTAATACCATGTTGTACCATCAGGGTGCATCTTATAACGACAGCACAACGAGGGCAAAAATCAACACATAATGAACGGAAGTGAGAATTCTCAAGGGACTAAACCCACGCTGCATATATTTGTGTTGGAGACAGCAAGAAATGATTACTTCACATGTTCTTTCCCTGAGATTTCTTCTTGTGTTTTTTGTTGTTAGGTGCTCTTGTCCAGTCAGTTTAGTTGTAAAATATGAATAAAATATGTGCGTGCGTGTGTGTGCACGCGTATATGTGCGTCTGTGTGCGAGTATCCGCGCTTGAGCGCATGTGTGTTTCCGCGCGTTAGCGTATGTGTGTGTGTGCGTGCGTATGTATGCGTGTGCGCGTGTGTGCGAGCTTGAAGGATTACCTGTAGGTATGCATGACTGTAGTTAGGTATATAGGAAAGTATGCATATAGGTATGTATGTAAGTGTGTATTTATATATATATATATATATATATATATATATATATATATATATATATATATTGCGTGAGTGTGTGTGTGGTTTTTATATAAGAAGTGATCTTTTCTTTTATAAAAGAATGATTTTAGCGACTCAATGATATATTTTTTTAATCTTAAAAGGAAAGACGTAATAATCTAATTAAAAGAGAAAAAACCTGTTGTTTGCGAATTAGATTATAGTAAAAGTAAAGTACAACTACAAATAGAGGAATTAACAAGAAGAAAGACGCAATCAAAAAATGGATGTCTAAGATCAAAGGAAGGAGAACTGTTGATTGATCAAGAAAACATAAGGGGACGATGGACATAATACAATAAAGATCTTTATAGTGATGAACGAACGGAAGTAAATATTAAGGATAATGGAGACGGACCAGAAATACTCAGAGAAGAAGTGGAAGACGCCTTGCGCAGTATGAAAGTAGGCAAAGCTCCTGGACCAGATATAACTAAAGAAGAGATTGAAGCCATGGGTGATTTTGGAATAGAAATAAAAAAATAATGAATGATATCTACAACAGCGGATATATACCAGACGACATGCTTAAATCAATATTCATAGCCCTACCAAAGAAAAATGGTGCGATTGCCATATATATCATAAGATCTTTAGTAGAAAGAGCCATAGAGGTGAAAACAGATCTATACCTATGTTTCATAGATTACACCAAGGCATTTGACAAAGTAAAGCACCAAGAAATAATCAAAATTTTAGAAAGCATAAACGTAGACAGCAAAGATCTAAGAATAATAAAGAACATGTACTGGCAACAAACAGCGGCCATAAGAACTGGAAACCAATTTGGAATGTTTCAACAAATAAAACAAGGTTGTTTGCTGTCGCCAAATTTGTTTAATATTTATAGTGAGATTATTTTAAGATCCATAAGGGACATGCCTGGAATAACAATTGGAAGTCATAATATAAATAATCTAAGGTATGCTGATGATACAGTCTTAATCGCTTACAGTGAAAATAAGTTACAAGAAACGTTGGACATTATAGTGAAAGAAAGTAAAAATAAAGGACTAAGCCTAAATAGCAAAGAGACATAGTTAATGGTAACAACAAAGAAAAAGACATCACCTCAGTGCAAAATAAAGACAAGTGGAACAATGTTAAAACAGGTAAATGAATTTAAATATTTGGGAACTTTGTTAACCTCAGACGGAAGTTGTACAAAAGAGGTGAGATGCAGATTGGCTCAGGCAAAAGCAGCTTTCCAAAAAATGAGGAAGATATTATGCAATCCATTTTTGACAATAGAAACATGAAAAAGAGTTCTTAAATGTTATGTAGAGCCAGTCTTAACATATGGATGCGAATAATGGCAAATAGGACAACAGACAAGAAAATCACTAGAGACTAGAGCAACAATTAAACTTCTTCTTTCCTTCCTCATTTGCCTTTCAGCGTCGAGGGGAGATATAATTTGCGCTCTTTTGCTCTTCTGTTCGTCTCTGGAGCTGTTACGTTTCTTAGTATTTCTAATATTCCGTCAATCCATCTTTGTTCGTGGCCCGCCCTTGGGTCTGGTGTTCTCGTAAAGTTAATCTTGATGCCTGAAAATGTCTACAATTTTAATTGATTGTATGTGATTTTAAAACATGATGACATAATCTTGTTTCCAACATCCAACAAGATCAAGAGTAAGGTATATGTTGATGGTGGCTATCTCCTATATAAATCATTTCTGAATGACTTCTCCATCTGTAAAAATGACTGGGAACATCTGGCAAGTGATCGCACATCATGGAGAGCATGTATAAGGAATGGTATAACATCATTTGAGACTGTGCTAAGGCAAAACTTAGAAGAGAAAAGACTCATGAAAAAGGATGGAAAACCCTGTGGATCATTGGACCTGA